>JAHDVF020000252.1:0-396022 GCA_022606425.2 Lepidostoma basale
TATCTCAATAGAGACGAAGATGCAAATTGTTTTTTTCTGGGAACAGAAGGTGGTGGCCGAGGCGCTTACAGGACTTATGACCTGTCATTGGTTGGGTTGAGCGATCGCTTCACGTTTAACAACATTCCCCATTCCGCCGTTATGACCACCACGTCTGACAAACGTCTGACAAACTCGTGAACATAAAATTGTGAAAATAGGTGTAGAAACCTACCATATATACAAGTTCCAAAAAAGTTTGTCAGACGTGGTGGTCATAACGGCGGAATGGGGAATGTTGTTAAACGTGAAGCGATCGCTCAACCCAACCAATGACAGGTCATAAGTCCTGTAAGCGCCTCGACCACCACCTTCTGTTCCCAGAAAACAATTTGCATCTTCGTCTCTATTGAGATACAATTAATCCATGTATTTAATGTTTAGTTTGTGTATAGCCCTGATGAAGCTCGTTACAGAGTGAAACCGGTTGACGCTCCTTACTCAAAATTAAGTGTTTTTTACAAAGTGTTCATAAAAAAGCGTTTTATTAAATTTTTTTATACATAAAACCACCAAGTATTGGCTTCTTACCAAAGTTTAAGACAATATTAGTTTTTTGGGACCAACCGGTTTCGACCCCACAGGAGCTTCATCACAGTTACAAAACAAGTGAATGAGACAAACAGAGTTCAGCTTGTTTTGTTACTTTGACGAAGCTTGCGTGGGATCGAAACCGGTAAGTTCACATAAAACAAATAAAACTTTATTTGAATAAATTATTAAAGTGTATGAAATCATAGCAAACAGAACTTTTTATGCGCGTAAAAAGCTTCTGGGGTCTAATTTACTCAGCAAAAATACCTAACTTTTGATCTATAAGACTATTATAAGACTGGTAGTCACCTACGGCTGTGAGACATGGAAGGCTGGCAGTTTTTTAAAAGGAAAATTCTGAGAAAAAAATTTGGACCCACGCTGAAGGATGGGACTTACAGAGTCAAAAGAAATCTTGAACTTTAAGCACTGATTAACCAGGAAACAGTAGTGAGATTTTGTAACTCTCAATGCTTACGGTGAGCTGGCCATTAAGAAAGAATGCCAGAGGGTGGAACACCAAAAATATATACAGATGGTTGCCCCGCGAAAAGAGACCATGAGGCAGATGGAAAAAAAGATGGGCGGATTGCGTGGAAGAAGATTGGGAGAAAATGGAAAGAGCTGGTTAATGGAGAGAGATGGCCAGAGACAGAAGTCAGTGAAGAACCGCTGTGGAGGAGGCCAAGTCCCACACCGGGATGTAGCGCCGAGAAGTAGTAGTAGTTTAACAATATTTTAATTAATTGAGTATAATTATGACTATTTTTATTTGATTTGATTTAGGTTATGATAGATATGAATCAAACAAAAGAGATAAAAGCTTATTGTAAAATTTGACGTATTGTAAATATACCTGTACATTTTTATATTTATAAAATACTTTTAATAATTGATAGTATTTTGAATAAATAAATTTCAATATTTATTATTAAAAAAACGTCGGTTATCTAGAAATTTTATTATATTTTATAGAAAGCGCAGTCATATTTCGTTTATACATTTGATTGGCAAGACAAAACATGTCATTCCTATGAAATATTATACAGTTTCTAGAAAACACGTTTTCATTCAAATTTAACATTAAATACAATATTGACGACCTTTGTGGCAGAGTGGCAAGAGCCATGATTGTCACACCGAAGGTCCAGGTTAATTCTTGGCGACGGCTGTGTAATTGTCACACTGTCTTTGGTCTTGTATAAAATTCACGTGAAAGTAAAATGGAGATGAATTAGTTACTTATCACATGTCATGAGAATCAATATAAGAGCTTAAAATAGTGTTTACTGTGTCATAAGGTTCAAATGACCTGTTGTATAAAAAAACTAACAGTCGAAACCGGTCGCGTTCGAAATAATAAATAAAGGCAATCAGTGGAAGTAGTTAATAAAAAACATCGTTTTATTTAATTATTATTTCAATTGAACTTCCATTATAGATTTCAGTAAAATTATTTGATTGCATTGAACAAAACTAGTCCATTGTTTTGCCCGAAATACTATGATACTTGTGTTTCGTACTTTATAATACTTATAGTGAATTCAAGTTCACACCATATATGAGAATTCCCCATATATTGGGTGAATTTGAATTCAGAATTGAGCATTTGGATATGAAATCTATTTTAGGCTTTATATTCTGACGAGTTTCGCTTTAAAGCAATGTTTAATCTAGTGGAAGTTTGTTCCATTTGGGTTTATATTTTTAACAGAAACACAAACATAAAGACTTTTGCTTATGTTAATATTTAAAGCCACATAAATACGATTCTCGTTGGTAGATCATTCTTTGTTTTTTTTTTACTTTATATATGATATTTTAAGAACTTAGTATAGATAATCATTAAGATTATGTTTTTAAAAAAAATTAAACAAATATTTAAATATTTGTCCTTAAGGCTACCGAAACCTGTAAACTACAGATTTACAAAAGGGTCTGTATATATAGATCAAACGATTTCTTTAACATTTTTTAAATACACAATATCGCTTCTGCACAATAGGCAACAGGAATCATCCTGAAAAACTAAAATTCATTGATTTTTGCATTTAAAAAGACAATAGATTCAATCGGGAAAATATTTAAAAATACATTTTAAGATAATCAAATGATTTAACTGAAATCTCTTGATGGAAGTTCATTTTAAATAATAATTAAATAAACGATGTTTTTTTAACTACTTCCACTTTTGTCTTTATTTAGACAAGGACCGGTTTCGCCAGGCTCGCTGGCATCGACAGACTAAAATTCATTGATTTTTGCATTTAAAAAGACAATAGATTCAATCGGGAAAATATAAAAAAAAAATACATTTTAAGATAATCAAATGATTTTACTGAAATCTCTTGATGGAAGTTCATTTTAATAATAATTAAAACGATTTTTTTTTTATTTGTTTGGCATCGACAGACTGACCAGTCTGTCGATGCCAGCGAGCCTGGCGAAACCGGTCGCTGTCTAAATAAAGACAAAAGTGGAAGTAGTTAAAAAAACATCGTTTTATTTAATACATTTTAATTTATTTTTGGAAAATTTCAATGTTAAAATATTAAACAATTGTTTTTAACTTTAACAGGGATAATAAAAGTAAAAACTTGTTTCGCCAAGCCGTAAATAAAGCTTTGAAGAAAAACCTCTCAAAATTTGAGCAAAATCCATCAAGTAGTCCTTTCTAATGCATTATCAAACGTCATTTCCATAGATAAGAATAAAACTGCTTATAAACAGACATTTTCATTTGTATTAATGAGTTTTACATCGTTGTTCAAGAAATAATAAATGTTCTGTTATCATTTTTGCTGGTGCTTAGGATGCAACTTGGGCCTTTTTAATGTGGTGGTTTCCCGTTGCTTTCCACGTTTACATAATATTACAATACATTAAATAATTTACATTAAATATTAGTGAAAGTTAGAAAGGTCTCATATTTGGGTCATGGGCTAAAGGAAGAAAAATACCACCTCCTTCGTCTGATATTAATAGGTAAAGTGGAAGGACGTCGGGAAATTGGTAGTTGGCAGTTGTTCTGGATAAAATAATGGACAGAAATGACAAAAGTTCAGAACCTGTTCCAAGTGGCGCAGGACAGATATGCCTTTGCTGCAGTGATCGCCAATTGGAAAAACTTTGTGTTGATTTTTTGCATTAAAGATTTTCAAGGAGCACAGAAATATATTGAAGATATATGCACATTATTTGCTGAAAGAACAAATTGCACTTCAAATAAAAAACAAATTTGAATTTTTATATCATGACAGTATTAAGCGGCATATACGAGTATTGCTTAATAACTGAGCTGGTGGAAAACGCCACCTTGAGTTTGAAGGTACACCACTTTGCAAGGTGAAATGTTTCCACTTTATAGTTAAGTGAGGGCTATCGAGTATCAACGGCTGTTTCAGTTCAAGTACAATACTAGCTATAAGTTACCTTTTACCAGTGAGTATTCATAAATACAGGTACCTCTTTCAATAAAGCTGACGTCATTGGAATTTAAAAAAAAAACTCTTTTCCAATTTAAATTTTTTTGCTTAATTATTATAATTACAACATATTCTGATTTTACCTTGTTTTCCCCAGCGCCGGCGATTATTTCGTCTATTGCATCTATATTTTCATAAAAAATTGAAAAATAAATACAATATATATGGCAGAATAAATATAATGAATTGAATGAGAATTAAAACGTCTATTTTTTAGAAGTTTTTTATATTTGATGTGAATGACATGTTTCGCCTGACTAAGGTATTTCATAATCCCATAGACAGGCTAAACATGTCACCTAATCTAAAAAGATGGCGCTAGTGTAGATTTAACAAAAATATGTGACGTGTTCCTCAACATATTAGCATATATACATCTTTCAAAAATTTGTCAGACGTGGTTGACGTAAGAAGGGCGAAATGGGGAATGTTATTAACGTGAAGCGATCGCTTAACCCAACCAATGACCGGTCATAAGTCCTGTGAACTTATTATTTGTTCATCCAAGCATTCCATGTGTCAAAATCAATGCAGTGATCCATTCATAATTTTATTCATAATATTAAATTTATGTTGCTTTATATTCCTTCCTGATATTAGCATTTGTAAAACTCTGTCGTACATCGTTATACCACACATGAGTCTTAGGCATGGGACCCTTTTTTATAATAGTCAGACATCGTAAATATTGAAGTTCTTGTAGTATTTTATTAGGAAGATCTTTTCCAAACTTATTTAAGAAAAAAAACATGGAGCAGTATCTACCAAATACAATGAATTTCACATCTTGGTCATTTATTTACTGTTGGGGTATTCCGAACAAGTTCTGTGATCAATTTATTACTGCAAAGGTTAAGGGAAGCTTTGTTTGAAAGTTTATTTACTGACAGTCTTGTAAGTAAAAAAGGTAAAACTGTGAAAACGACCTTATTTGAATTTAACTTGTTCATTTTAATGTTCATAGTATAGCTAGAAAATAAAGTTAATGTGATCTAAGAAGATTTTGGCTAATAGCTCTTCGCATGTTATGTTTTGTTTCTGATTCATAATATTATCAGTTGACATAAATCTTATAATTATTCAAAAAAACAAAAGGCAACCGGCATGAATATCCCTTTAAAATAATTTATGTTTTTATTTGAAATTTCTTGGTAGAAGTTTATTTTAAATAATGAAAACAAAAAAATATTCAGAAAAAAGCCTCAGTTTATCTTTTTCTTATTTTTAAAAGGATAATGAAAACAAAAAAATATTCATACAAAATTTCTTTATTATTATGTATTTAGTGTGCTTCCACTTGTGTTTTTGTTCATCCGGTTTCGGCAGCTTGCTGCCAGACGATGGCAGCAAGCTGCCGAAACCGGTCGAACATAAACACAAGTGGAAGAACACTAAATACATAATAATAAAGAAATTTTGTGTATTTTTTTTTTGTTTTCCTTCTCCTTTTAAAAATAAGACAAAGATTAACTGAGTTTTTTTTTCTAAAAGAAAAACCAAATTCCAAAATTACTCTTATATTATTATTTATACAAGGCACTGAAAGTATATGACAAATATGAATTAAATTTTAAAATATGTAAAATAAGTAACAAATTAATTTTAATTAATTATTTTTTAATTTTACGCCGAGGGTTTGGTAGGAGACAGATGTCCTGGCTGCGAAACGTAAGGGAGTGGACTGGCATCCGAAGTATAGAGGAGCTGTTCTGAGCGGCGCAGGACAGGGACAGGTTCGCCGAGGTGATCGCCAACATTGGGAGGACTCGACAGGGCAGTTGAAGGAGAAGCAGAAAATTATTTTAAAGTTTCGGCTCAGAATCCCAGAACTACTTTTGATTCCAGAAGATGGCAACGAGCTGCTGAAATCGGTCGAATCTTAAAAACTAGTTGAATATAGTAAATACATATTATAGAATAATCTTATTTATTATTTTCATTGTTTACATTGTTTACATAGAACTTCTTCCAAGAAATCTCAAATAACAAACTAAGTAATTAATACGAATGAAATCGTCAGTTTTCTAGAAGTTTTATTATAATTTTTGGGAACGATATTTTTAGCCCTTCTAAGGCATGAAACGTATCACATTTGATAATGCCTAAATAATAAAACTTCTAGAAAACAGACGTTATTTAAGAAATAATAAATATCAAAATAACTAACTAACTAACCATCACGCCGTCTCCCCGAAAGGGTAGGCAGAAAGAATGGACTGTCACACTTTTACTGATGCGGCACTCCATCCTTCTCTTTTCGAAATTAATATTTATATACAAATATGAGGATGTAACGGAGGAAGTCAGATTTGAAAAATGTACGAGTATGAATTGATTTAATATTAAATCGCATAAACAAACGTAAAGAAATATACAAATCTTGACCTATAAATCGATATTTTTACTATATTTTTTTATGAATATTTATTATGTGAACTATTTAACAAATCTGAATTATTCAATAAATAAAACGTGAAAATTTAAATATCTTCTACTAATTCTTAGTGTAGACCTAGTGGCCTGTTTCTTAAGAGGAATTGGCCTCCTACGAAGTCGACTCCCAACTGTCGATCCATCTCTTTGGTGGTCTGCACGGGGGTCGTTTAGCATGGGGCTGGCCGTGTAACACAATAAAGGGGAGTCTGGATGGATCTATTCTCCTAACGTGTGCATACCAGTATCTTCTCCTTTTCCTTCCCCACGTAATGACATCCTCGACCTCGCATATCTCCCTTATCCGTGTAATCCTTATCTTCTCTTGCAGAGTCATGCCAGATACATATCTGAGCGCCTTCATTTCTGACACTCTCATATCATTTATGAAATCGTCACCTGAGAGTAAGAGGGTTCCAACTAACGAAATTTCACGTTTGGCTTCTTTTCGTGAAAAGGGTTCTTACTAACCTTATCTATACGTACAATTAAAAAAAACATGTAATAGTATCGTCATTTTGATGTTACGAAAATAATCAAGTTCCATCTGATCATTGAGAACACACGATTCACTGAAGAAGGATTCATTTACAATTAGAACTTTATTATTCCAACTGTCGCAAAGAAAATTTACACGCTTCTCGGTAAAAGAGTTTCTTCTGCTTCAGATGGAACCCTTTTTTTCCAAGATACACACCCGAAACCAACAAAACGTTGACTTCATTTTTCTCAGCTTTTTACTTTGGACAGTTGGAACCTCAGTTGAAGCAATTACATCACATAAAATTTAAAAAAATCTGGCAGTACTTAAAACAGAATTACAGTCAACATTGATGTTTTGAAATTAAGAATGATTCAAAATCTTTCGGTGTGGCACTATTGAAAATATAGGCCACCACTGCCTTACAGGGCTGCGGTATGCCGGGAGCAAATACCCGCCTCTGCCAATGGGAAGGTAGGTACCGGTTAGATTAAATTTGTTTATCCGATTTCCTACGAGTATTAGCTTACTGCATCGCAATATTTCCATACGACGCTTTCTGGAATATTTTATTCCCATTTCGTGAACGGATTCTTGATGGACTATAAATATTTGAAAAATGTAGAAATTTAATTAAAACGTCTGTTTTCTGTTGTAGAAGTTTTATCATGTTTTATGGGAATGACGCGTTTCGCCTGACTTCTTCTCCGGTCTCAATCTAAAGATTGGTCTGCAGCAAGGCGACGCATCTCCTATTCCACTCCGCTCGGTCCTCGACAACCTCTTCATCTCCGCATAAGAGGTGCAGCCCATATCTCCGCAAATCTGGTATAGGTACTCCTGGCGAGGTCGTCCTCTGCCAATCGATTTCTCGACCATTCCCTCCAATACATCATGAAGGAAACATTACTGTCGCAATACATAACCGATCCAACTCGCGCGCTTCTCCGCTAGGATGTTCAACATTTGCTTATTCTCTTCAACCCTGCTGAGAACCTTCTCATTTGTAGCGTGGTCCCTCCATGAAATATGGGCAATTCGTCGGTATGTCCACATTTCAAACGTCTCCAGCTTTTTGCGCTCTCTTTCGCCTAGGCACCAAGTCTCGCAGCCGTATAGTAAAACACTCCACTAATGTTTTTATTAGTTGTTTTCAGAGGTTAAGATCTATGTTATTAGACTCGAATATTTTAGTTATCTTGTTAAAGGCAAGTTAAGCCTGGTAGATATGACAATCGACGTCTTTCTTTGATCGACCATTCCATGTAACTGCCTGACTTAGGGATCTTAAAATATGTTTGAAAATTAAACATGCCATTTACGTAAAATATAATAAAACTTTTATAAAACACGCGTTTTAATTCGTATTAGTGATTTAATATGGAGTTAAACATCATTGTTCAAGAAACAATAAATATGGAGGAATCTAATTTATTATTTCTTGAACAATGATGTAAAACTCCATATTAACAATTTAATACGAATGAAAACGTCAATTTTCCAGAAAAAACTTCCAGAAAATTGATATTTTATGAAAATGACATATTTTGCCCTTTTAAAGCATTATCAAATGTCATTTAATAATGCCTTAGAAATGCGAAACATGTTACTTCCATAAAATATAATAAAACTTCTAACTGACGTTTTCATTTGTATTAATTTTGGAGAAATCTCATTATTTAATAATAAAACTTTTATATTAACACAATTTTAAACAAATGCCTTTCCAAAAAAACTAAGATGGCAGAGTACAATGGTATTCTTGTTCCGACCCTTTTGTATGGAAGTGTATATGATAGAGTATAAAATGGAAATATAAAAAATGAATGGAGTGTGAATGAAAATGTTATGAACAAAATAAGGAGAGGATCATTAAGATGTTAGGATACATGGAAAGAATGAATGAAGAAATAATGGTAAAAAAATATATGAAAACGACGTAAACGGAAAAAGAAATAAAGGAATCATTTGATATATTAAAAAAAATTGCACCATTCACTTTGTTTCCTGTTCCAACCCTTCTTTCAACATAATTCTTCTCTCGCCCAACCTTATATACCCCAACCTCAAGTATAAACCTACTATCAAGATAAATAATATCTGTGTATAGAAAAACTCTTAATAAATAGCGTTTAGTTTAGTATGCATCATATGCAGATTTCAAAAGAACCGCACAAGACAGGGAAGAATGGAAGAGAAGAATAGAGGAAATTGCTGCAAACCAATCCCAGGATTGAAACCAGAGAGAGAGAAATAGCGTTTAGTGGTGTCGTTGCGATCTGCGTATCCTGAGTTATTTGCAATTGATGCCATCTACCAGCAAAAACGCCACAAAAATTTTCCCAGACCTATTATTATATCAAATGTTTTATTAAAAAAGTATTTCTTCTTCGTCCCAAATTAAGTTACAAAAAACAGTGTATTACCCTACATTAGAAACGTCTGAATATATGTGATTTTGTACGCAGTATTTTGTTAAAAATGAACGGGAAAGTACGTTTAGTTTGACAGAATGGTAATCAATTAAGATGATTGATGAGAAGGCTTAGAAGAATTTACATAAAAATTATGATAGATATGTTTGACCTATATTTCACGTAAAATATTATTTACAAAATTTCAAATTACGTGCTGATCTAAAATACATTAAAAGTAATTTTTGTTTTTGAATGTATACAAATACTTGTATACAAATACTGGATTTTACCCATTGCGGGTTAATCATTTTAAAGGATTAATTGTATCTCAATTGAGACGAAGATGTAAATTGTTTTTGGAAACATAATATGGTAGTTGAGGCGTTTACAGGACTTATGACCTATTGGTTGGGTTAAGCGATCACTTTATGTTAACAACATCCCCATTCCGCCCTTCTTACGACTACCACGGCCGACACATTTTTGGAACTTGTATATATGCTACTATGTTAAATCATTTCACATTTTTTAGGTCAATCTTCACTAGCGCCATCTATTAAGATTATTTGTAAGCATCAAGCAGAAAAGCTTTATTAGTGTGTTTTTCTTTTTCAATGTTTTATTATACATTGTCAAAATAACAAGAGTTGAAGTTACTAACTAACTAACCATCAAGCCGTTTTACCAGAAGACTAGGCAGAGATGATGGACCGCCAGATATGTCTATCCTTATATAACATATGACATTGATTCACCATGCATTTTCAAAAATTTGATGCCTTAGACGAAAACATGTGGTTATTTTTCTTATTATTTTGTTAAATCACCCTTAACATCATTACAGCGCGAGCTTAATCGATCTAAAGGGTATAGCTATTATATTGATTCTCGTGACATGTGATAGGTAGCTAATCTATCGCCATTTAATTGTCACGTGAATTCTGCACCAGACCAACGACAGTATTACAATCACACTGCCATCGCCGGGAATTGAACCCGGGACCTTCGAGAAGGTAGCCAAAGTCATTTCCACAAAATATCATGAAACTTCTAGGAAACAGACGTATTCATTCGTATTATTAATTTGCTCGTAATAAACTTATTATATCAAAAGATTATGAAATTCTTGTGGCTAAATATTTAACTTTATGAAACCTTGCGAACCGTTCACACTTAAGTATTATATTTGTATAGATTACTTTTGTTTTCAATTAAGAAATTCGATATCCAGGCACCCCCGTGAAAAGCTGTAGAGAATTCGACAAGGGAAACGATTGCTTTTGAACCGTATTTTCATCTAAAGGCAAAGGTGAAAATTTTGATTCGGCCTTAACTGTTTTCATGATTGGAATCGTGCGTGTTTGCTCACGACGCTATAGCAGGGGTATACAGTCTGAGAACTAGGTTAAGAAATGATTTAACTTTTGAATAAATATAATTACATGTGGTACTACAACATTACACAGACATGTTTCGGTTATAACATAACCTTTATTAATGTACACAATTAAAAAAATATATTTGAGTTTATTTTTCTCGACAGGTTTCGATGGCTTACACCTTCATCATCGGGAGATATAATTATATCGTTCTCCCGATGATGAAGTTGTAAGCCTTCGAAACATGTCGAGAAAAATAAACTCAAAAATAGAATAACAGTGTTTTAATTCATGTATGAAAGAGCTGAATGGGTTGGGATGTAGGTGCCAAAATGAGCGGAGTGTCAGTAAGCTGTCTCTTGTATGCGGATGATGCTGTCCTACTTGCAGACAACGAGCATGAACTACAAGTCCTGGTGAATTGTGTGTATTAGGTATGCATGCGAAATGATCTGATGATGAATGTTATTAAGTCCAAGGTAATAATTTTTGAAAAGGAAGAAACCATGACAGTCTGCAACATAAGCGTGAATGGTGAAAATTCGGAGCAAGTAGTTGAGTTCGTGAATGAATTTGAAGTGCATGCGGTGCGAATGATGGTGTCATGAACAAAATAATGGAAGGATCATAAAAATGGTTTGGACATATGGAAAGAATGAATGAAGAAAGAATGATAAAAAAATTATATGTTAATGATGTAAATGGAACCAGAAATCAAATAAATCAAATATTGAATGTCGGCCATGTGAGAAGTCAGAAAAATCGACACGCGTGCATGACACGGTGTATGAATGTTGAGGAAGCGAGAGAAATATGTCAGGAAAGAAAAGTGTGGCAGTCCATTCTTTATGCCTACCCCTTCGGGGAGACGGCGTGATGGTTAGTTAGTTAGTTAGTTAGTTTTAATTCATAAAAAAATCGTTGTATCGTTTTCCGCACATTATCTTAGGTGACCTCATTTCTACGGGAAATATCCTATTTTCATCTTTCTTCCTTAATCTTTTAAAGAATATAACACCATAAATATAAAATGAGGGGAACAATTAAACTGAATATTAATTAACCATTACGATAGCTTAATCCTGGGATTGGGGTTAACTCTAAACCACAGATTTGTAAAATATCCTTATAGTACAAGTTCTTGCTTACATCTTCCGTTTCTAAGCTAACAGACTGCTGTAAACAAACTTGAAGAGTAAACAAAATGAAAACTAACCAGCAATCAACTAGGGGAAATGATAGTTTTGTTTAACTTCCGATTCAAACCTTACTGCTTTATTGTTTTTAAAACGGTTCTAGACATTGTTAATAAAAAAACATTTAACTTTATAATCCTTATTTTGGTTCCTATTATTATTACATAAAAAAACATATTGTTTATTTAAAATCGTAAAGTATTATTCTATAATTTATATAAATAATTTTTTGAATATATTTTATGGTAATAACCTTGTTATGTTAACATTATTGTTATATAATAAACAATAAAATCTATTTTTTAGATATATTTTTATATTTAATTGGAATGACAGGTTTCGACTGTTTAAGACACTATCAATCATTTAATGATTCCTTAGATAGCGAAACATATCATTCCTATAAAATTTAATAAAACTTCTAGAAAATAGACTTTTTCATTAGTATTAATTATTAAATATGAAGTTTTCCACCATATTTAATGAAAATAATATAAAAGTTAATATTATTGTGTACTGTGTTTTGAGGGAATAACATATTTCGCCTTTACTTACTTCCTTCCTATGGCCATACAACTCTTGAAGAGTTTTAGCCTCCTTGATGATTTTTCGCTAAGCTCCTTGATCCTGAGGCTTTTGCTCCCAGCAGTCCGATTCTCCCAACCTAGCCAGGTCAGCCAGAACATTGTCCATTAAGCGCTGTCTAGGCCTTCCTAGAGGTTTTACTCCAGTCGGTCTAGACGTGTACAGGGTCTTGATTGCTATGGTCTCTTCGGCTCGGCATACATGCCCAATTCACGCTAGGCGAACGGCTCTCACGGTGTTCGTTATAAGGGGCTGCTGGGTCATCGTACCGATCTCTTGCTTGGTCCTATGCCTCCAAGTTCCCGCTGCAACACCGGGTCTGGGTCCCAGATTAATTCTAAGTATTCTATAAATTTCGCCTTAGCAATGCAAAATATGTCATTCTCATAAAATGTATTTCTAGATAATAAACGTTTTCATTTGAAAAATGTTTTGTTAATTAACTAACTAACTAACTAATTAACCATCACGCTGCCACACTTTTCTTTCCTGACATATTTCTCTCAATTCCTCAACATTCATACATCTTGTCATGCACGCGCGTCGATTTCTCTGACTCCTCACATGGCCGACATTCAATATTCGATGTATTTTATCGTGCCACGTTTTCCTCGGTTTTCCTCTATTTCTGGTTCCATTTACATCATTAATATATAATTTTTTTACCATTCTTTCTTCATTCATTCTTTTCATATGTCCAAACCATCTTAATGATCCTTAATGATGTATGTTACCCTATGAAAGGATCATTAAGATGTTTTGTTAATAATTTTTTTATTTGAGTTTATTTCTAGGCTGAAGTTGAATACACCTGCTTTGCAGGTATCTTGAGTGTTCAGCCGCTGATGACTAAAATAGCCGAATTTACCTTATCGGTCCCTAAGTATATTATATAAATTATTCCGACATTAAGTCGGACAGCCACCAAGGCACATGAACGATATAAATAACCGATTTTTTTTCTGTTCTACAGTGAAAAAGCGAAGATTTTGTTTCACGCATATAAACCTTTTTTATTAAATCGATACTTATACGTAGTTTTCGCAACGTCAAAATAAATTTGTTTTTTGTTAGGTTAGAAAATATACAGATTCCTAATGACAGCGGTGACCATAACTTAACGAGAAATAACATGTTATGCGAATTATTTAGGATTGAGTAAATGTGAAAAAAATTGCCTTTTGGTTTTTTTTTGTTTTTGTTTGTTTTTTTCGCATGAACGATGGATGGGCCTTGAGATTTTATGAGCGAAACCGACGAGAGGGCACCGTTGGGTCCGATAACAGCATCGGGTAAGCGGTGAGTTCTACGTCTTTATTCAACTGTATGCTTGTTCAATGGTATTAACAATAACTGTATCTTACCCTACGATACATAATGCGAAAAACTATATAAGTTATAACGTATAATTGTAAATAGCTAAAAGTAAATAGCCCAGAAAGAGCTTGCTGCTATCAAACGATGCTTAAAAACAGAAAAGGATGGCATTGCATTAATACTTGACAAATCCAAAATCAAAAAAGCAAAAAGAAAATCCTTATTAAAACTAGATTACGCTATTTAGTTTTACATCTAGATTGCCAATTAGATTAAACAAATAATTAATAATAATAATAATTTGGCTTTTTTGTATTGCGCCGTTTTCGTGAATAGCTCAGCTCAAGGGCGCTTTGACAATGTTTTTAGTCATGAGAGCCTCATGTGACACCAGCAATCAGATAACAGTTGTTTACATTTTATTCGATATTTTGAAAAGGTGGGTTTTTAGGTGAGATTTAAAATCTGTCAGACTGTCAATGCATCTGAGGCGTGCAGGAAACATATTCCAGGCGGACGGATCTGCCACTGCGAAAGCCCGATCTCCGAAATTTGTCCGGGGGTTGCGCTTTGGCTCAACTAATCTACCTATTGCCGAGGAGTATTATAAAGATGATAACGTCAGTTTTCTAAAAGAAATATTACATTTGAATATGCCAAAGCAAAGTGTAACAAACATTATTTTTATTTTCAATGTTTAATATTTCATTTGTATTTTTCTTTTTTGTATACTTTATATATAACACTAACTATTAAAAAAAATTAATATCAGACATGTTTCAGACAACCTACAAAACATCTACAATACAAAGTATGGCGAACATAGAAGAAGTTTGAAATTTTATACGGGGTTAAACATAATTTTTCAATAACTCATAAACAAATTTCATTCGTCCCGGTCAGATAACTGACCGGGATTCATTATTCGTCATATACTCAATATGTGCGAATTTCAGGACGGTTGGTTAGATTTAAGACCTCTGTTGGTTATCTGAGAATGACAAAAACCTATAAGGGTGTTTATAACTTGAAAAATTATAGAAATATACGAGTAGACCATAATGTTGCCGGTCTCAAAACTAACCGTTTTTAGCTTATGACCTATAAAGGGTTAATACTAGTTGGAGAAGGGGGTATTTAACCCCACGCAGTACATGACCCAGATGTGAAATCTTCTGGACATTGATAGTTGACAACAGCTCCCTATTAACTCTAGCACGCCTCAGGAGTTTGGTATTGATAACCATGTTTGTCCAGGAAATTATGAGCATTTGGCGATAGAGCCACATTTAAAATGATTCCGGTATATTCACTGAGTTGACTTTTAAGGTCCACGTTTCACATCCATACAATAAAACAGACCACTCATAGCATTTGATCATTCTCTGGCGAGTTCACATATATTTATTTATTTATTTATTTATTTAGGGTAACATACAGCGATATCAATAACATATATATATATAAAAGAAACATTCAGAATAATTAAAATAAGGCCAATTACATGCTACCACAGATTAAAAATAATAGTTAACAATCAACAAATGATAGTGAGAAACATTGAAGTTAAACTAAGACAAAATAAGGTATACATAATATTTAAGAGTTAAAATACTTATAGTACTGGAAATAAAAATTAAATTAAGATAAAATAAAATAAAAAGTAATATACAAGTATTATAATATCATGTTACATCGTGGTCACATCCGCGCCGAAATGTTGCTCCGATCTCTTTTTTAAAATTTCGCTCGCTCAAATGAAAGACGTCAATGTCTCCAAAATGTTTGTTGTAGATATCACAGATTCGATACAGTGCCGCGCTCAGAGCGTAATTTGTGCGATAAACAGGAAGGTGGAAAACTTGGTTCGCGGTGTGTCTCGTGCGAGACATGGGGGTATTGAGTGACAATTTGCTGAGAAGTTCAGAATTGTCAATTTTAAAATGAATTATTTTATGAAGTAACATCATATCATGAAGAGTACGTCTATTTTCAAGAGAGTCCAAGGAGTGAAAAATTAGGGCAGATTTGTAATCAGAGAATGACTTGCACATTTTAAAATTAATATGTTTAATAAACATTTTTTGTACTCTTTCAATGCGTTGGATATGTGCCGCATAATAAGGAGACCAAACGGGAGATACATATTCAAGGCGTGAGCGAACCATGGTTGTAAATAATACTTTAAGGGCAGTGATATTTTGGAAAGGTTTGCATGTGCGTAGTATAAATCCCAACGTTCTGAGAGATTTGTCCACCATGTCATCAATATGACTAACGAAAGTGAGTTTAGGGTCGATTGTGACTCCAAGATCTCTCACGCGGTCTGAATCGGATATTATGGAACCATTGATGGAGTACACATGTTTGTGAGGGTTCATTTTACGCGTCAGTGAAAGCTTATGACATTTGTTTGCATTTATGGATAATTTATTTAGTATACAGTAATGAGAGAGTCTGTCAAGATCTGACTGGAGTCGAAGGCAGTCAGAAGTGTCTGAAACCTTCAGAAAGACCTTCATATCATCAGCAAAAAGGAGATGCTTGGAGTGGAGAAAGCAGTTGCCAATGTCGTGTATATATAGGATGAAGAAAAGAGGTCCCAGATGGGAGCCCTGGGGAACCCCGGAAGGTATTCCCACGAAGTTTGATTTAAAGCCACCAGTCACCACTGCTTGCCTACGATTTTTTATATAGGAGTTTATCCATCTAAGGAGATCACCGTGAATTCCTAGTCCACTCAATTTAGCCAAAAGTACATTGTGGTTTACTCTATCGAAAGCTTTGGCATAGTCAGTATATATGACATCAGTCTGGAGTCCGCGGTGCATGTTCGATATAGCATAATCTGTAAATGGTATCAAATTTGATAGGACAGATTTATTACGGAGAAAACCATGTTGTTGTTCGCTCAAAATACATTTAAGAGAAGGATATAGATTGTCATATATAATACGCTCGAAGATCTTACTTATGGTAGAAAGAATGGAGATAGGGCGATAGTTTTCAATGTCGTTTTTGGATCCTGATTTGTGAACTGGAGTTATTAAGGCTTCTTTCCATTTATCTGGAAAGCAGCCTTCAGTCAGAGAACGAGTGAATATAATGGAAAGTGGTTCAGAGAGCGATTTAGCACAGTTGGACAGATATATTGGTGGTATTCCATCGCTTCCAGCACCTTTGTTGATATCAACGGCTGATAAGTATCTGGTGAGTGTAGGTCTGTCAGTGGGGCAGCCAGCGATAGTATTGATGATAGAGGACTCGCAGGGATTGGGGGTGACAGGGGTGGTTTCGTCAACAAACACGGATTGAAAGTAATTTGAAAATGCATTGCAGATATTATTACCACCGCATATTGAAATACTTCCACCAACACACATTGTCTTAGGAAGAGAATTATTATTCTTACGCTTACTTTTAACGTAATTCCAAAAGTATTTCGGATTATTCGCAATATTCAGCTCTGTAGAATGAATGTATTGAGACAAGCACTCCCTGGCCATGCGTTTCTGGCGGGTTCTCAGCAATGAGAAGGTATAATAGTCAAGAGGATTTTTGTACCTTGTGAATCGTTTATGATACTTGATCTTCTCTTTTGTGAGTTTAATTAGAGGAGTATTATACCAGAGTGGAAAATTGGCACTGTTCTTGAAGTGCTTAAGAGGTACGAATTGGTCGATTGAGCTGTGCAACACGTCATAAAAAGCATCCACAGCGGTGTTAAGAGGAGATGTGGATAAAATGTTGGTCCAGTCAACGCCAGATAAGAAATTATTAATTAATTCGTAGTTTCCCTTTTTGAAAAGGTAAACACTGCGTTGGGATTCGCGCAACGAATGAAGAGATCCCGACGATAGAATAAAATCAATGGCTGGATGATGAGAGTCTTCGGGTACAAGTGGAGAAGCTGAGTGAGATATTCCAGACACACGATATGTGTTACTGAGTATTAAATCAAGGGTGCGATTAAGAGAGTTTTTAACTGAGTTAAACTGGTGAAGACCTAGTAAGGATATGTAATCGACGAAGGTACCTGAACAAGCGGAAGAGAAGTTTGAGGGAAGAAGGGGTTGGTTGCTCGCGCTATGGGACCAGTGAATGTCTGCCATATTGAAATCACCCAAAATAAGAAAATCTTCATCAGGTCGATCTGTGACAAGCTTGGAGAGTAGTGCTAGAAAACTTTCAACATATTTAGTATAATTTGAACCTTTTGGTATATAAACGCAAGTAATGTTTAGATTTGCGGGAAGGCCACTTGTACCGCGAGACAATGATATCCAAATGGATTCAGCCTCACATGTCCATTCTGGTCGGGCTCGAGCATTAAGGTGAGACAAACATGCCAGGAGCACACCTCCACCACGCGAGCCACGATCACATCGCCAAACATCGTACCTAGCATCGAACAGTTCGCTAGACGCAATGTCAGGACCCAGCCATGTTTCAGTGAGAGCCAATATTGAGTGGTCGCTGGTTGCAGAATTGAAATAAAATACATCGGTTTTAGTGCGCAAACCTCTTGTGTTCTGAAAGTAAACATTAAGGAGCTCGCCAATGTAGGTAATCGATATAGACAATTAAGCGATCACATAATAATGGAGACATATCAACGCAGATGATGACCAGTAAAATAAAAAGATAAAAAGATAAAAAAACTAACATTAAAAGGAAAGGGCAAAAAAGATTATGATTATTGTAATTAAACAATGCTTTTTTCGATGCACTGCATCGACCTGATAGCGAGTGCCGGAGAACCGTCACTCTTCCGGACAAATACCGTACCCCCCCTCGTCCAGGTGTAGCGAAACCCCCTCTCCTTGCATCTTAGACGCGCCGCAAGGTGCAATTTTTTATTACGCAAGGAGAGGTGCTCGTTGACGAAGATAGGCACGGATGTGCCCGGGATCCCCAGATCTCCAGTCGATAGACCACGCCTCTTTCTAATTGTGGCAACAAGAGTGTCTTTAATCATCCTGCTCATAAACTTTACCACAATGGGTTTTGGTCGACCGGATACTACAGACTTAGGAGCGACTCTCATAGCAAAGTCAATGTCCCGTGCCTCTAGACCAACGCCCAACTTTTTGGCAATGTTTAGCACCACGTCGACCAGGCACTCGTTTGCTCGTTCGGGAAGTCCAGTAATTTCAATGTTTGATTGGCGAGCACGCTGGTCACCATCGTCAGCCCTGCGCTCCAGCTCCTCAATTTTATTAGAAAGAGCCGTCACGGCGCTTTCCAGCGTGTCAACCTTCTTCATTCTTCCATCGAGAGCAGTAATTTTCTTTTCGAACTCCTCAAAACGTCCGTCGATGAACCCCAGGGACTGGCTAAAGGATAGCATCTCCTCCTTTATGGCTTTGATATCCGTCTTCATGGAGGACATGCTTCTCAGTTCCGCTCTGATGGCACGAAGCTCAGTCAAGATACCAGTCTCCGTGGCGGATGAACTACTTCCAGCAGGCTGGGGAGTGGTAATCACACTGTCCTTCTTGGGTGGCGCCATTTCAGAGTTTTTTAACTATTAGTTTGTTGACCGTGAGATAATAAAAAATAATAAAATAAATAACAACTACGAGTAAAAACGTCTATGGTCCGCTTATGTATGTCCCCGGTCACAAGTTTGACGTTTGGAAAAAAAAAACACAACAGTGGTGGGTAGGCAGAAAATAAACGTCAGCACTCGCGATCTTTAAGATAGTCAAGCTCCTGTGATCAAGAAGCAAACGTTTCACAAACGTGCGTGGCACAACACGAAGGCACAGCGAACAAAATGAGTATAATATGCCGGTCTATAAGATAGCCGTTCCACAATAGTTCCACAATCAAGACGGAGCGTCACACAAGCGAACTGTCAAAATCAGTTGTAGGTAATATGACTATATATGTTATTAATATATGTTATTAAGGCATCATTAAAAATTCCATCATAGTTAATATATTAAAGCTTTTGTAAAATGTTGATTAAAATTGAATTATTTTGTAATAGAATCCTTTTCAGTGTTTACAAATGCTGCTGAAATAAAAGTGAGCAAGAATAGTCTCTAGATTTGTTTTTAATATTGATTCTCAGTTTTTGTAAAAAAAAAAAAACAAAGAAGCCAACAAAACAAATAATTTCTATGGTTTAAATATCGAAGTTTTACTTTTTTCGTTATGAAATTGATATCCATGGAAGTGAGGAAAATGAAAAGTATTCACTGAATGTATAAATTATACGGGAAAAACGTCAGTGGTAACTTGTGTTTTTTTTATGTAATGCAAATTGCAAGGACAGTCAAAGTTTTGTTCTGGCCTGTTAATTTATTGAACGGGATCGATCGCATATTTTCTGTTCGAGAACAATCGCCAGTCTAAGTTATTTCACAAGTACTGATTACGAAAAAATAACATCCTTACCTATGGAACACATATAGGCGTTATTTGATAAGCTGATAATGCAATTATATGTAGGTATTATTTAAAATAATTAAAAACATTTTTACTTTGTTTTTATAACGCTTTAGTTTTTTTTATCTAACCAACCGGTTTCGCTCCGGCCTTTATCTGGCGGCTAGATGATAGATGATTATAATCATTTAATTTATTTGTATATTTCTGTATTTCAACACAGTTATAGTTTTATAAATACGAGTATTTCCGTTGTATTTAAAAGCTCTTGTTTATAAGGTTTATAGAGTAAGGTAAGGTTCACATTACATTAATTAACATTGAATTGAAAAACCTTAACATTGAATATATGATCACAATGCAGTCGAAACAATATAAAGCTTAATACAGATACAATACACGATCAAATCAATCAAATATTAAATAATTGCGTAGATTTTCACGGTTGGCCGCAATATGCTTTGTGTGATTTTGGGTATTACCGTGTGATTTCTCCTTCTCGACCGACGTTTTGTAGATCGTTGCAGTCTCCATCTCTAGAGTAAGACTGCTTCGTTGCAGTCTTCATTACCCTGAAGATGGAGACTGCAACGATCTCCTAAACGTTGGTCGAGAAAGAAAAATCAGACGGTAATACCCAAAATCACACAAAACAAATATTAATTGTTCGAATAAAATAACACCTTTTATAAAATATTGGCCTTTATAATTATTTATGACATATACTGAGATTTTACGAACGATTATTAATACCGCAAATAAATTTGCTTTGAGGAATTAATCGTCACTCTAAGTCAACCTTTGTATCGAATACTCTTTGCACAACGGCATAACGTCGAAATTTTGCGTTTGACGGCGACAAATAGTTCAAACAGCACAAAAATCGCTCACAACGGGCGCAAAATCTAAATACGCTTTCAGCTTTTGTGTATCATTTCCTAGAAGTAGCTACCTATCCGGAAATTAAATATTTACCGGGTTTTATTGTGGCAACTCAGCCTTTTACAGGCCCGCGGAGTGACCCCGTACTGTTTGCGCGGGAAACCGCCCGCCTTTGCTAGCCGTCATCGCTGCCTTGTGTTCGGATTGGGCCGCCATGCGCCATGTCAAAATGGTCGATGAATTTGGCACTAAAAATTGTTTTACTTTAATTTTACTGTACCTATAAAATATAGAATGTTCATAAGATAATCAAATAAATGATTTAACTGAAATCTCTTGGAAGTTCATTTAAAATATTAATTTAATTAAATCCAATTAATTAAATAAAATCCAACGCTCTGAAAGAGTCCAAAAAATGTTTAAAAACATATTAATTTTAAAATGTGCAAGTCGTTCTCTGATTACAAATCTGCCCTTATTTTTCACTCCTTGGAACATCTTGAAAATAGACGTACTCTTCATGATATGATGTTGCTTCATAAAATAATTCACTTTAAATTGACAACTCTGAGCTTCTCAGCAAATTGTCACTCAATACCCCCGTGTCTCGTACGAGACATACCGCGAGCCAAGTTTTCCACCTTCCTGTTTATCGCACTAACTACGCTCAGGCGCGGTATTGTATCGAATCTGTGACAAATACAATAGGCGAAACATGTCATCCAAAATAAACCTTCATAAGAAAACCTACGTTTTCATTTCTATCAATTATTTAATTTGAAGTGTTATAATTCAAGAAAATGAAACAAATGCTTGTATTCGTATTCAGATTTGAGTCAATTTCATAACTTCAATGGCAGAGTGGCAACAGCTATCAAAGCCACACCAAAGACAGTGTGATTATAAACACTGTCTTTGGTCATGTGTAGAATTTACGTGACATTAAAATGGCCATAGATAAGCTCACATCAAATATCACAAGAACCAATTATTATTATTATTATTATTTATATTTTAAGGGCGTCATTTCATAAAATCAATTACTTTAAGTGTGCGATAGGAAAATGGTTTTCTAGAAATTTAATTTAACGTCACTATTCTCATACTAAATACTAAGAGGGAGGCTATTCCATACCAACAGACCCGCATCGCTGAAAGCATGATAATAGAAATTTGCTTTATTGGATCTGACTGGAGTCATAATGTTGTTCGCATTTATTTCTACTGATCGGAGCGAACGTTGCCTTTCCGTTGGCATGGGGGTCACGAAATATACGCTGGCGCTTTCTGGTATTGAACCTTAAACGCTGCCAAACACAATTAGAGCTTTAAACACTCTCAAACTAATATAATAGCTATACCATTTACATTGGTTTGGATCGCGCTGTAAAGAAGTAAATGTATATTTAACCAAATAATAAAAATTTAATAGAATAATTCTGACAGTAGGTATGGCTTGTGTGCATGAGATAGTGTCCACAAACATTTGTACTAAAATGTTTTCACTATAAGCGTCCAAAGGATTTCTATAATTTCCACAATGACATCGTCTCTTCGCGCTAAGCGAAACGTCTATGTGATGATGTGCTTGGCAAGATGTTCGGAAATGATTTGCCGCCAAAATGGAAAACGAAGCACGCCATTCGGTCCGCCATTACCCTATCATTGGAATATACCGTCATCGTATTTCGTAGTAGACGGCGAACGATCTACTGGTAAATGAGCAACGAAACGATTCGAAAATAGATAAATAACACTTCACAATTTTCCAAACTGTTTAAAATTCTCGAAACCTGCGTACGAAGATCTCCACCGTTCACTTATGTCTAACAAAATAGAATATGAATGCTGATTATTATATTTTTATGGTAATGTAAAAAAACTTCCGTTTTCAATAACATTGATTATGTTTAAAGGGAATGACATAAAATAAAATATCTAGAAAACCAAAAATTACATTCTTATTAATTATTTAATTTGAAGATTTAAATCCAGTTCAAAACACAATAAAAAAATATTTAAGTTATCTTTTATAATAACGTAACTTGGTTTGTGCATATTTATATCATATTTTGAATCATTTCAACAAGGTAACCAATAGTATCTACACAAAAGCTTAAGATAAATTTAGAAGATATAAGCGAGCTACTGAAACCGTTAGGATCTAAAAAAACAAGTGGAATAAAACTAAACATATGTAATATAAAAAATAAATTATATATGATGCACACAGGTAATGTGTACCCTTTTCTCATTATCGAATCTGGAGTTCCCCAAGGATCTGTGCTGGGACCTCTTCTATTCATAATGATTGCGAACGGCGTGGACAAAACTATAAAATCCTTCAACAAAACTATAAATCCGGTTTGCTGTCGCATTGCTATGATGACGATCAGTAAATATACTCTTTCTGTGATCCCTCTGATACAAATAATCTCAAATCTTCGACAGTCAACTGCATTGATGATGTATCAAATTGGATAGCTTCGAATTAACTCATCAAAAATAGAATTTCTTAGGAAGAGTTGATCGACTGCGTCAGGTGCAGCCCTCATACTAAATATGTTTATTTTTTTATTAGTTCATAAAACGGAGCATTTTCTACAGCGTTCTTGAGATAAATAATTCATAAAAATCCCGCTTATAAATCATCCAATTTATTATTATTATTATTATGAAAATTTATTTTCATTATTTTACACGGAAAGCGTGGTCAAAATGTTTTTATGAAACGGATAGTAATTTGGCCGGACACCAGATGCCGGATATTCGGCTGGCCCACAAGCCGGATGGCCATGTATCCGGCATTTATCCGACACCTGTATTACTAAAAAAAACTTAACCTGATGTTTCCGACCGAATTCGCGCAAAAAATGCAACACGTATATCAACAGCTTTCGCGATTTCACCAGTTTTGGTTTCTCTTGCATTTACGAGATAATTCCGCATGTTGCTGCGTTTAAATAAGGACAATAATGAAATAGCACAAATATCCCTTGATTTACCGCACTTCAGAACCTCGTTGAGAGCTGAAATAAACCGTCGTTTCAATATCTTTGAAAAATATTTAAATTATTTGATTGCAACCTTCATGGATCCAAGGTTTAATTCCAACTACTTAGGGGCAGTTGGAGCTGAAAGAGCTTGGCAAGATTTTGTTGGAGTACTTAAAAATTTATCATCAATTTAAAGTACGGGTGGCAGAGATGAGGACGCTAAGGATGATGGCAGAAAGGACTATTTGAGATAAGGTGAGGAACACGGCTATCCGTGAGATCTGCAGGATGGAGGATGTCGTGAGATGGGGCAGACAACGCAGATGATACTGGAATGCGCACGTGCAGAGGATGGATCCCACACGCTGGGGCGCATCAGATTCCTGCCAGCTACCATCCCCGCGGAAGACCGCCGAAGAGATGGAGAGATAGTTGGGAGTCAACCTCCCAAAAGAGGCCAGGCTGATTTCAGGAATAGACCAAAGGTCTAGAAGGAGAAGAAGAAGAAGAAGAAGATGAAATCAAAATTTTGTTATTTTTTAACTATCCGGTATCGGGCCGGATATAACTTACTATACTATCCGGTATCCGGCCGGATAATAAAAAAACGTCGGACAGGTTGGATACCAGATAGTTACCGGATAACCGTTTCATTTCCATAAAAAATATAATAATAAATATTAATAAGCATTTTTTGTAAATTTTGACAGCTTTGAATATAAAAAAAACGTTTGTATACCGCATTAAATATTATTCTCTATTTCGTCTGAAATATCCTATGTAAGAAAAAAATATCTTTGTAATTTACCGTTTCAAGGAAGACACTAAATTAATTTTCTGGTCAGTAAACGTTAAAGGCTTCGTCCGTTTATAGTTTAGTAGACAGAATTGTGTGAAAATGCCAAAGGGGGAAATGCTTTCGATCGGCAGTAAATTGTATTGAATGGTGATAAAAGTTTTCAGGTAATGTGTTTTAGCGTGTTTTATTTTTCATTAGCCCCGGAGATACTTCTAAACGTGGAGGTATTTTTCAATCGATGTTTTCCTAGAATCGAGGAAACACGATACGTTATTTTATTAATATTCTTGTGTTTGTGTATATTTTAGTGGATTCAAATGTATTGGGACAGTGTTATATGGGATAATGTAATACGAGTACGTGGAAGCTTGACGAGTAGTCTAATATGTAGATGGGCATTTATAATTTTTTTATAATCGAAAAGTATACATATTTATTAATTCTTGAACAATGATGTAAAACTCTATATTAGATAAATGAAAACGTCTGTATCGTCTATAACAAAAGAAAACGAAGATCGCAAGGAAATTGAAAGAAGAATCACAATTGGCAACAAAACATTATTTTTATCTACTACCATTGTTAAAATCAAGAAACGTACACTGGAAAACCAAAATCATCCTGTATAAAACAATCATCCAATCAGTGGTGACTTATGGATATGAGACGTTGACAATGACAGCGAAATCCACAGAGCGACTGGATACTTTTGTGAGAAGGGTGCTGCGCAGAATTCTGGGACCTGTGAATGACGATGAAGGCTGGAGAGTGCGGCATATTTACAAAGCTCCCAGTCTCTTCACACAGGTCAGACTAAATAGACTGTGATGGGCTGGTCACGTGTAGAGGATGCCGTCATCGCGATCCCCAAAAAGATTGCTGGAGTGGCACCCAGATGGTTGAAGACCAATTGGCCGACCAAGGCTGCGATGGGAGGATGAAGTTGGGAGAGATGGGGCGAAATTGTTACGAGTGTCAGATTGGAGGGTCGAAGCGGAGGACAGAAGGAGTTGGAGGCGAAGAATACTGGAGGCTAAGGCTCTATATGGGCAGTACGGCCATCGGAGAAGAAGAAGAAGAAGAAAACTCTGTTTTCTAGAAGTGTTAATATATTTTATGGGAACGACATTATCAAATGTATTATTTGATAATACCTTAGAAAAGCAAATCATGTTATTCCCATAAAATATAATAAACTTCTAAAAAACGAAAAGTATACAGTCCAACATATTTGAAAAAATTCCTTAGCAATTAAGAGAAATAACTGATATTGTAGCCACTACATTATATTAAACGTGTATTTTTATCAAATAAAATTATAGAATTTTTCCGTAAAAATTTAAAAATGGCAGGAAAAGTAACGGCTACTTTTAAGTATTATTCAACCTTACATGACAACGAAAGAAAAAGAAGAATAATAAATATTATTCATCCAAAATATTTATATAATTTATTGAATAATGATGCAATATTTTTATTTAATGTGGAAGAAAACGTCTGAAACTGAAAATTGTTGCGAAAAGTAAGTTAAATTCCACTAATGTTTGTGTCTCCGACCACTTTAGGTAGCTGCCATTTTCTGGTTCATTCACCAAAAAAATTCAATTATTATTTTAAATATGCATTATTAACAATGAACTTCTACTATGAAATTTCAAATAACAATATTTTTTTTTGAAAAATTCTATTTATTCAAAAATAACTGTATACCTTCAGTACAAAATTTAAAATGAAATAAATGATAATTGTAACAGAAAATTATTTCTTCGTTTGAATATGGAATATGTTTATTTATTCTTTATTTTAAATATTAATACAAAATATATGTAAAAATATGTAAGAGTAGAGTAATACGTTTGAATATATTTCTTCTTATATGTACAAGTGCGATTTGTGACCCAGTTTCTTAGCATTTTCTGGAATGTCTGGCGGGTACGAAGGGCATCAGGCTTAATAAATTATTAAATCTAGCACTAGAGTGTACTTGAGTGTCCGCGTGTTCCTAGGACAATGCCTATGGCGACTCCTAATACAACCCTAACACAACTCGTGGTAAATATATAAACCACAACAATCATGATCTTCTGCATGTGAAATGGTAGCAAAGCGTATTTATTGTTTTGTATCTACTTGGCTCGTTTCAAATATTGAATATCATTAAAATAATTATTTTAAATTTGCATTATTTACAAATGAACTTCTACAGTGAAATTTCAAATGACCATATTAATTCTTTGAATTAAGAAAATAAAAATATATAATGGCAGAGCACGATGGTGTTCTTGTACCTACCCTTATGTATACAAACGACCATGAAACTGGCAAAAGAAGAGAGATATCTTTGACGAATGTGTGAATACTCTGTGTATGATAGAGTGTCGAATGAAAATTTAAAAAGAGAATGCGGTGCGAATGATGGTGTTGTGTATAAAATAATGAAAGGATCATTAAGATGGTATAGACAGATAAAATAATGAATAAAGAAAAAATGGTTAAAAAAAGAATAAGAAATATAGGGAGACCGAAGAAAACGTGGCACGAATAAATAAATCAAATATTGAATATCGGCTAAGTGAGGGGTCAAAGAAATCGACACGCGTGCATGACACGATGTATGAATATCGAGAAAGCAAAAGAAATATGTCAGGAAATAAAATTTACTTATTATTATTAAGATAAGCCAATAACCAACATATTATAATTAACTAACTAACAAACAATCACGCCTTTTTTTGAGGAGAGTTAGAAAGAGAAGATGGACCGCCACACTATTCTATTCTCAGATGACTCTCGCGCCTCTTCTACATTCATACGTCGCGATACGCACGCTTGTTGATTGTTCTTAATTTGAACATGGCTTAAATGATTAATTTGGTCATGCTATGTCTCCGTTGGCCTTCCTCGATTTCATTTTCATACTTCTTGTATATATTATATCTTTATAACAATTTTTTCCTTGTCCATTCGTTCAATGACCCTTTTTAAATTAATTTAGGATGTATTCATCCACCGTAAAATTCTTTCTTACATCATCATCATACATTTTTTCTTCGCACAATCTTCCACTTCTATTTTCACCTTTTTTTTGCCAATTCCAAGCTTCACTTCCATACATAAATGTGATTATTAATAAATAGAATATAATGTAAGGTCATGTGAGGTTTCTACTAGATGATAATATTATAATAATAATATGCTAACTTTTAAAGCGCCGTTTTGTGATGTAATCACGTCAAGGGCGCATTAAGACGTGTTTTAAATCTAAAAATCTAAATGTAAACGCTGCATCTGATTTTTGAGATCGGTTAGAAAGTATAGTAGAACAAAATATAAACTTTTAATTGTATCTCAATAGAGACGAAGAAACAAACTGGAAACTGAATATGGATGATCAAGGTGTTTACAGGACTTATGACCTGTCATTGGTTGGGTTAAGCGCACGCTTTATGTAATTACAAAACAAAATATAAACGTTTAAATAGGGTATGAAAGATGAAAAATATGGGTTTTCAGTTTAAATCTGAAATCTGTTGGATCATTTATGCATCTGAGGTGTGAAGGGAGATTGTTCCAAGCTGATGGACCGGCTACCGCGAACGCTCGATCCCCGAAATTTGTACTGGGGTAACGCTTCGGCTCAACTAATCTTTCTATTGCCAAGTAGTTCGCCAAGCAAAGTGTGGATTTCCTTGTATTTAGGCTGTCCGTTATACAGAGTTCGGATATATAACTTGGTGCCATTCCATGTAGCGCTTTGAAGACTCTCCAGCAGAGTTTATACTGGATTCTTTCTGGACTTTTCAGCCAGTGAAGATCTTTGAGATGTTGTGTTATTTGGGACTATTTTGGAATGCCTTTAATGAGTATTGATTAGTCACATTTAACCAAATATAAAAAAAACTCTTACAAGAAAAAGAATTTTTATAAATCAAATTTAAGCAAGTTCCAAGGAAAACGGTCACTTTATTATGGAATGAAATATTTTTTCAAAGTCGTCACGTGACTTGGCGCGCGGGGTGGGTGGGGGTGGGAGGAATGTGAGGACAAGACGGAACGAGCGACCGTTGAATACAAAACTAAATCTATTATCACGAACAAACTCCCAACTTGTACGAGCGTATTCCAGGCACACCTTCGGGCGAGATCGTACACCTTCGGGCCCACTCGTTATCCCGGCAAATGTCCGACGTGGATTGTAGCAGTACTTCATATTTTGGGAAAATTGCTTTCAGAGAAAATACGCATTTCCTCAGATTCTGCACTTACAAGCTCTACACGGTGCACCATGTGACATTTTATTACGCCACACAGCGCCTAAATAACTAACTTTAACCATCATGCCATCTCCCTAAAGGGGTTGGCAAAAATAATGGACCGCCGCACAGTTCATTCCTGGTATACTTCTGTTGCGTCCTCAACATTCATACATCGAATTGATGGTTGAGGTATTAGTTTTGTAAAACTCCATTATTTATTTGTAATACATAAACACGATTGTTTAGTGGTATTACTTGGATTTAATTTATGTAAATTGTGACAAATTTGTTTTACCTTGCGAAGGCATTCTCAAAAAAGTTTGCAACTTTAAGTGCACCATCTTTTGAGATGACAACTTTAAGTGCACCATTCACTTTGCTGCCTACCGTAACCCTTCTTTCAATATTCCTTTCCACTCGCCCATTCTTGGTAAACGTACTTCTTAAATATAGCGAAAGATAAATAGAGGTTAATATTTTGTAAAAACTCTAATTCCGAACTTATTCTAAGTTCTACATGAAGCACCATGCGACGTTTTATTTGGGGTAAACTCAGTGTGCTTAACTAAAATGTGGCAAAAACAAACAATTTAGCTACTACCAATTTTTTTCTTCCAGATAAGTCTCACAATATTCAGACAACTTACATGATTTAAGCTGACTGTTGATGATATACATGTGAAACAAGTAATAAGCTTCAGATAATTGGGAGAAGAGATCTGCAGATGACCTTTATATCAAAGTACGAAAACAAGTCAACAAAGCCTCTGCCGTTTCAGGGTGTCCGAAAAATCTAGTCAAGGAAGAACAAGCACATGCGTATCGAAAGTAAGGTCAACATTTATAAGACATCCGTGCAACCTATCATGACGTATGCTGTTGAGACGCGGGCCGATACAATACGAACCAATGCTCGCTCTGGAATCTGAGGTCTTAAGATCCATTATTAGAAAAACTCTCCGAGATCACACTGCCATCGCCGGGAATCGATCTCGAGACCTTCGGTGTGGCAGTCGTAGCAATGGGCACTTGGGACACTAAGGTCGTTTATTTGACTTTATTTTTATTAAATGTAACAAACAGCGATTTCAATATACAAATACAAACACATAGAGACAACAAAACAAGGCCAATTACATGCTATCGAAATATTATAAAACATCTGACATATGTATAGGTATAAATATATAAGATAGTCGTTATAAATATATAAAATTGTTATGTAGTCCTTTGTTTTAGCCGAAACACTATGATCCCTTAACATTTTAAACTTTTAAATTAAATAATTTCGTTTATGTATCACAATTTTATTCTATTTTACGCGACAGTCGCGACAGACCTATGTTGACATCATCAGGTATTAAACTAACTAACTAACTAACTAACTAACCATCACGCCGTCTCCCCGAAGGGGTAGGCAGAAAGAATGGACTGCCACACCTTTCTTTCCTGACATATTTCTCTCGCTTCCTCAACATTCATACATCGTGTCATGCACGCGCGTCGATTTCTCTGACTCCTCACATGGCCGACATTCAATATTTGATTTATTTGATCGTGCCACGTTTTCCTTAGTCTTCCTCTATTTCTGGTACCATTTACATCATTAACATATAATTTTTTTACCATTCTTTCTTCATTCATTCTTTCCATATGTCAAACCATCTTAATGATCCTTTCATTATTTTGTTCATGACACCATCATTCGCACCGCATTCACTTCTTATATTTTCATTCGACACTCTATCATACACAGAGTATCTACACATTCGTCTAAGAGGTCTCATTTCTACTGCATTTTTTCTACTTTCATCCTTCTTTTGCCAGTTCCATGCTTCGCTTCCATACATAAGGGTCGGTAGAAAACACCATTGTGCACTGCCATTCTAGCTTTTTTGGATAGGTTTTTGTTTGCGATGACAACTTTAAGTGCACCATTCACTTTGTTGCCTGCCCCAACCCTTCTTTCATTATCCCTCTCCACTCTCCCATCTCTTGTAAACATACTACCTAAATACACAAACTCAACTACTTGCTCCAAATTTTCACCATTCACGCTAATGTTGCAGACTGTCGTGGTTTCTTCCTTTTCAAAAATCATTACCTTGGACTTATTAACATTCATCATCAGATCATTTCGCATGCATACCTCATACATACAATTCACCAGGACTTGTAGTTCATGCTCGTTGTCAACAAGTAGGACAGCGTCATCCGCATACAAGAGACAGCTTACTGACACTCCGCTCATTTTGGCACCTACATCCAACCCTTTCAGCTCTCTCATACAATTGTCCATATACAGATTAAATAACCACGGGGACATTACGCAACCTTGTTTGACACATTTATTGATATCAAACCAGGCTGTAAGATCTCCATTTACTCTGACACTAGCAGTGCTTTCCGTGTATAGTGACTTAATGGCCGTGATCAGTTTTGTACTTATTCCATATTCAGACAATATTTTCCACAACTTTTCTCTATTAACGTAATCATATGCTTTTTGTAAGTCGACAAATGCACAGAAAAGTTTGCGATTTTTGGCCAGAAACTACTCTGTCAATGTACGAAGTCCAAAAATTTGATCCATACATCCTCTGCCATTCATAAAGGCACCTTGCACATCCCAAACTTTGTCCCTCGTCAATTTTCTTACTCTTTCTATTAAAATTCTGCCATAGACTTTACCAACGACACTCAAAAGACTAATAGCTCTGTGGTTTCCACATTCCATACGCGATCCTTTTCCTTTGTACAGGGGCATAATTACTGCTCTCCTCCAGTCTAGCGGCGTATATCCCTCCTCCAAGCACTGGTTAAATAACTTACATAACCATGTAGAAACCACTTCGCCACCGCTTTTAATAAAGTCTATGGCAATACAATCAAACCCAACAGCTTTTCCACTTTTCATTGCACTCACGGATCTTTTCATCTCATTCGTACTTATTTTTTCAATATTATCATTCATAGGTCCCGCACTCGCACTAGCTGTCATATTTTCGATCACGCTTTTATCACCACCATACATCTCCTTAAAATATTCCATCCATCTTTCTTGTATGATCTTACTCTCCGTTAACATTCTTCCCTCGTTGTCTAAAATTGCTTTCACACATCCACTATCAGGAGGATTTCGGGCTTTTAACTTCTTTCCAAAACATTTTTAAATTTGCTTGGAAGTTGTTTGTCATTTTGAGCCCTTCTTCCTCCTTCAGCTTTTCTTTCCGCGCTTTCACTACCGACTTACTCTCTTCTTGCATACCTTATACAAATCTTTTGCTCTTTCATACTTAACTCTGTCATTCTTATTTATCGACAACATATTTAACCAAGCATCTTTCTTCTCTTTAACAGCAATCTTTACGTCATCATTCCACCATGCATCCCCTTTCCTTCTTCCTTGTACACACACACCACACGATTCTTTCGCTGATTCACACAAACTCTCCTTCAAGTATTTCCAGGTCTCGTCAATACTCAACTCACTTACATCCCGCTCACTCAATTTATCTTTCACTTTTCTTACGAAATTATTTCTTACGTCATTGTTTTGCAGTTTTTCAACTTTGACTCTAGTCGGTGCAGCTACTGTTTTGCTTCTTCTGGTTCGCCATCCCCGGAATAAGATCACTTTTGCCACTACTAAAAAATGATCCGTTTCCAGTTCGGCTCCCCTGAAGACCCTTGAATCAACAGTATCCGCCCGTAATCTAGAGTCTACAATAACGTAATCTATAATGGACCTTTCAAATCCTCTTTCCCAAGTATAGAGATGGATTCTCTTATGATCGAAGATGGTATTTGATACAAAGAGACCCCATTCTTTACACAATTCAAGCAGTCTCCTTCCATTATCATTTATTCGTCTATCACCAAACGTACCCAGACATTCCTCGTACCCACTCCTACGGATTCCCACCCAACCGTTCATATCACCTGCTATTATCAATCTTTCGTTTTCACTCTTACACACCAATGTCTCTCTCACTTTGTCCAAAAACTCATCTTTACTCGCCTCATTTTCGTTGTTACCAGGGGCGTATCCAATTAAAAGGAAAACTCTTGTTAACCCGATCTTGAAGCGAATCCACATGAGTCTTGGGCAAACACATTTATAACCTTTCATACATTCTACCATCCTTGGAGCTAGCACCGCCGCCACGCCTTGGCATGCTCTGTGGTCATTCGGCACACCCGACCACAGAACAAGCTTATCCGCATGCTCCAAGGAACCACACTCTTTCATCATACATTCAGTCTCACATAAAACATCTAAACACTTATTATCCATTTCTGCACACATCTCATTCAACTTTCCTTCCATACCTCCCCTTATATTCCATGTACCGATGCGGCACTCCACCCTTCTCTGTTCGCCCCTGCGGGAGATGCGGTGTGATGGGTTGCGGACCTCATCGCCACCAGTAGGCATCACCCGCACACACTTAAATGCTAAATCATTTACAAACTACATCTAAAATAAATTCAATTATATAAAATAAATAAATAAAATAAAATAAATAAGGGGTATTAAACTAATATATAAAAAAAGTATTATTGTAACACCTGCTGATGTCAACTAGGTTGACAAAACAGCTGTCGCGTAAAATAAAATAAAATTGTGATACGTAAAACAAAGTTATTTAATTTAACAGTTTAAAACTGTTACGATTGTGCGGGCTGATTTTACGAGAAAAAGAATGTTTAAGACATTTGTCAGCGTTGAGGTATAGTTTATTAACCTTACAATAATCAGAGAGTGTGTCCAGATCAGACAACAGTTTTATGCAATCGGATGTGTCAGAAATATTTAGAAAGACCTTCATGTCATCAGCAAAAATAAGGTGTTTGAAATAGAGAAAATAGTAGCCAATAATTACTTTAAGCTTCAGATATTTAGGAGTAGAGATCTGCAGACGACCTTTATATTAAAGTACGAGAACAAGTCAACAAAGCCTCTGCCGTGTCAGGGAATTCGAAAAATCTAGTTAAGGAAGAACAAGCACATGCCTATCGACAGTAAGGTCAGAATTTATAAGACTTCCGTGCGAACTATCATGACGTATGCTGTTGAGACGCAGGCCGATACAATAAGAACCAAGGGTCGCTAAGAACATCTGAGGTCCGCAGATCTATTATTGGAAAAACTCTCCGAGATCACGTAGGTGTAGCAGTCAGAGGACTTGCCACTCGGGCAGGAGACGTGGAAGATGTAGTTACATTGTTCAAAACGATTCTTAAACCAACAATAAATATTGTGGAACGTTTAATAATTCAAATATAAACATTGCAAAACTTATTTCACGGAACGGTCCGTTCGTTGCCGGCTACGTTGAACTTCAGCCGGGAAGCGGCGCCGCCCGTGAATATTCCGACACGTAATTTATAACGTGCGCCGTTTTCCCAAAGGTCCTCCCCGCAACATTCAATATTCATATTTGTTTATTAAGAATGTTAGGTTATCCCTTGGTGTTAACTCCGTTTCATTTGTTTTCTTTGCCGCGTAAAGATAATGTAACATGCCGTGTGGAACTCTTTTATGAAGGCTTAACCCTGCATTGAATGATGTAGCAAATTTGCCACAAACCGAAAATCTACTAATTTATACATATTTTTTACATTAACTAACTAACTAACTAACTAACTAACCATCACGCCGTCTCCCCGAAGGGGTAGGCAGAAAGAATGGACTGCCACACCTTTCTTTCCTGACATATTTCTCTCGCTTCCTCAACATTCATACATCGTGTCATGCACGCGCGTCGATTTCTCTGACTCCTCACATGGCCAACATTCAATATTTGATTTATTTGATCGTGCCACGTTTTCCTCGGTCTTCCTCTATTTCTGGTTCCATTTACATCGTTAACATATAATTTTTTTTCCATTCTTTCTTCATTCATTCTTTCCATATGTCCAAACCATCTTAATGATCCTTTCATTATTTTGTTCAAGACACCATCATTCGCACCGCATTCACTTCTTATATTTTCATTCGACACTCTATCATACACAGAATATCCACATTCGTCTAAGAGATCTCATTTCTACTGCATTTATTCTACTTTCATCCTTCCTTTGCCAGTTCCATGCTTCGCTTCCATACATAAGGGTCGGTAGAAGAACACCATTGTGCACTGCCATTCTAGCTTTTTTGATAGGTTTTTGTTTGCGATGACAACTTTAAGTGCACCATTCACTTTGTTGCCTGCCCCAACCCTTCTTTCAATATCCTTCTCCACTCTCCCATCTCTTGTAAACATACTACCTAAATACACAAACTCAACTACTTGCTCCTAGTTTTCACCATTCACGCTAATGTTGCAGACTGTCGTGGTTTCTTCCTTTTCAAAAATCATTACCTTGGACTTATTAACATTCATCATCAGATCATTTCGCATGCATACCTCATACATACAATTCACCAGGACTTGTAGTTCATGCTCGTTCATTTTTACATTAACAACAACATAAACAATAACTAAAACAAAAATAAAAACATCACTAAAAAACAACCACAATAACAAAAACAACGATAAAATTAATAATAATAATAATAATACTTATTCGTATAACTCACCTCAAAGGCGCTTTGATAATGTTTTTAAGTCATGTGAGCTGCATCTGAAACCAGCAATCAGATAATAATTATTATTTTGTTAAATCGCTCTTTACATCATGACAGCATAACCCAAATCGATGTAAATGTTATTATGGCTATCATAGTGATTCTCGTGATATGTGATAGGTAGCTAATCTATCGCCATTTTATTGTCACGTGAATTCTACACCAGACCAATGACAGTGTGACAATCACACTGCCCTCGCCGGGAATTGAACCCGGAACCTTCGGGGTGGCAGTCAATGCACCACTCGGCCACGAAGGTCGTCGTAATAGTTATAACATTATAACATCTGTCAAAACTGACCATATTTGTAAACAATTTTTTTATATTTTAAATAATTATATAATATCACTAATGTAGGGCTAGTTAGTCCGAAACGTGTTTGATATTTTATTTTTGAATAAGTGTGTGTTGTATACAAATTACATCATCATAAAATAGAGAAACTTGATAATAGTTGTTTTAATTTTATGTGATATTTTGAAAAGGTGGTTCTTAAGTTAGAATTAAAATCTGTCGGATTGCGTATAGAGGGAGCATATTCCAGGCGGGCGAACCTACCACCGCGAAAGCCCTATCTCCGAAATTTGTCCGGGGGTTGCGCTGTGACTCAACTAATCTGTCAATTACCCAAGAGTTTGCTGATCGAAGCGTAGATTGCCTCAAATTAGGGCTATCCGTAATACAAAGATCAGATTGAAAGGATGTGTGTATTGTACTCTACACTCTACATTCCAATCTTTCTATTAAGGTACACAAGCCACTACCAGTGGCGCTAGTTTACAAAATAATCTATTTTACTCAAATATTTTGTTGATGGTTGCGTTGTTTCAATTACTGTCAATTTTTAGCCATATTTTGAGTTTAAAAAATATCGTTTCGAATTAATAAATAAAAACAACATTACCAAGTCAGTATTTATATCATATTTAATCAGTCATTGCGTATTGAAATAAAAAAAATTATCGATTTAATTATGTAAATAGATAAATTATTTTTTCTTCTTTATTCGCCATAACTTTTTGATGCGGTTTCATTGAAAAGTGAATTTTAATCATTCTTTAAAATATAATTTTAGATTTATTTGAAAAAAATTTGCTATAGCAAATATATAAAAGATTGAAAAATTCATCTTAATATCTGTCAAAACTGTTTGTATATACAAAAAACTAACAACACTGATGAATTATTTCTGTATCCGAAACATGTTTAAATTTTAATTATTTTTTATAATAAAATATAGTAAGTGTTGTTTACAAAGAAATAAACATTTTTCAAACAAATTATTTTTTCTTTTTGTTGTATTTTCCATATTCTATTAGCAAAAGTTAACAAAAATATCATTTTTGTTACAATTAAAAAAATAATGCAATGAAGGGTTAAAGCAATCTTTACGGGTGGTAAGGTCGGATATACACACACGTTAGAGGAAATACCGGTAAGTTTGCGGTTTTATCTTAAAACAATGTACGTAGGACTTGGAACAAACTCACATTCTTTCATAGTAAAACTTTGCAAAATTTAGTTGGTTATTAAAGTTCTTGCAATTAAAAATGTATTAAGATTCCCGAGAAGTTTTACCAACTGAATAGCTAATAACTGAATAGCATAGGACAGAGAGGCCTACGTGGGGGGGGACCTGACATGGCACTCAAAGAAGAAGATATCTCTAGGAATTACATTCGTAAAAAAATCAGTAATAATTGATTTTGCAAATAGATTTTTTTCAAACAGTTTTAATGTCTAGAGTTCCTCATTATATCAATGTAATCACGTAGATTTGAAATCATTTACAAGCGTATATACTCGTTTAAGCGTAGAAAAACTACAAACATATTTATATTGCTTTTTCATGGCACTGTGATTAAATTCTGTTTTCTTTGAAAAGTGGTTATTTTAAAAAACGACCAAATAACGTTCTAACACTTTGACCTTTCCTCGTATACACAAACTGTATTTTTTTATTTCTTATGATGCTCTTAGGGTACTCGGTGACATGTTATTTTAAAATTATATGGCAGAACTTTAATGGCATTTTCACTTTTTTTAATGGCAAGCTTTTTGGTTAGAACGAGCCCTTAGTTATGGGTAGAATATTTATCCGGTATCAATAAACTATAAGATAATTTTTTTTTACTTTGTAATTTGTAAAACAGAAACATTCGTACCGTATTATGCTTCTTTAACTCGCATATAAAATTAATACTACATTCAAAAATGCCTTAGACAGGCGAAACATGTCATTCCCATAAATCATCATTAAATATCTAGAAAACTATATTTATTTGTATTAATTATATTCAAATATCTTTTATACGATTCTCCAATAATGACTTTATTCACCACATACGTAAGGGTCAGTATAAGAATTTAATTTCACTATTATTATTATTATTTCGTTGAAGCGCTCTTAACATCATGACCGCATGAGCCAAATCGATGTAAAGGATATTATAGCTATCATAGTGATTCTTGTGACATGTGATAGGTAACTAATCTATCGCCGTTTTATAGTCACGTGAATTCTACACCAGACCAAATACAGTGTGACGATCACGGGAATCGAACCCGGAACCTTCGGGGTGGTAGTCAATGCACTAACCACTAGGCAACGAAGGTCGTCATTTTTTGCATGTCATCGTTTTGACCTCCCATTTTAGCCTTTTCGGAAATAATTTTGGAATACGTAAACTAAAACTAGAGGAGACACTATCAGAGTAGACAGCATCAGAAATGAAAACATTTCGACGTGGACTCTAAGAGTTAAGTTACCTAACTAAGAGATTCACAGAACCTGCAATATTGATGACATGGTGAGATGGAATAGGCAGAGATTCTGGATGGACCACATCGAGAGGATGAACCAAACGAGGATTCCCAAGATTGTGATGCATTAAGCCAATATCATACACATTAACATTATTTTAATGTGTCTTTTTTTCATTTTGAATATGTATTGTATACATCCTATATAAAGAAGAATAAAAAGAAACTTACTAAAAATAGGTATTTAATTAATTGTATAAAGCAGGATTTTTATGTTTATCGAATTTCAATGTATACTTTGATATATTATCCTACTTTATTTTTGTTCTCTGCTTTTGCCCGTTTCTCGTACAATTTTGTTTTACTGTTTAGCCCCTCAATCGCTCATCCACGTGCTACGCAAGACGTGCGCAAATCTCGCTATCTTTAATACCTTACATAATACTCGTAGAGGCACTTATGTACAGCACAAATATGATATTTGACGGATGTTTACATCAAATTAAGCTCTACACGCCTTATATACATGCTCGCAAGTGATTCGTGTGATTGCTGTATCGATTAACCGGAGTTCTCAGAAAGTTTGTCACAGAGTAAATGTTTACTCCATAATTATTGAAACATCTCGTAATTTGTATGATCGAGTATTTATATAAAATATATCAAGTCATTCTGTGTAAATATAAGGAGGGATACATATTTATATACAATACATAATCTACAATACAGTAATCTACCCTCAAATATGTTTCTTAATGATACTAAAGCATCCAATGGTCAAGATATATCCAACCTTCTTGCATCTCATTTTTCTTCTGTGTATTCCATCAATACAAACAACCATAACCGTGTAATAAACTATAATAAAACAGTTGACTTAAACCACCTTCAGTTACAACCCTCTGATGTTCTCATCAAATTAAACTCACTTAAAGGTAAATCCTGCTCAGGACCGTATTTGATTCCCGAAATAATTCTCAAAAAATGTAAAAGCACTCATGTAAACCTCTCTGTACTTTATTCAATTACTCTCTCACAAGCGGAACATTTCCCGAAAAATGGAAGCTATCTTATATTCAACCCATATTCAAAACTGGCAACAAAGCGGATATCCAAAACTATCGACCTATTTCTATCTTGTCACATATCCCGAAATTATTTGAATCTATTGTAACGGCCAAAATAACACCACTTTTCACTCACATTCTTATCAATCAACAACACGGCTTCAGATCCAAGAAATCGACAACAACAAATCTTCTTTCTTTTACTGATAATATCGTAAAAGGTCTTGAACAAAGTCAACAACTTGATGTAATTTACACTGACTTTTCCAAGGCCTTCGATACAGTCAATCACCATATTCTTCTCTCTAAATTACATGCGCTCGGTATAAGAGACCCATTTCTTTCACTTATCAAATCTTACCTCAACAACAGAAAACAAATTGTACGAATCAATAACTTCCTGTCTAATCCTATAATTGTAACTTCTGGCGTACCTCAAGGAGCCCACCTTGCTCCCTTACTATTTAATCTATTTATTAATGATGTACATGAGTCAATTAATAATTCCTCATTCTGGTTATTTGCGGATGACAACAAAATTCTTAAAGTCATAAATACTTCCGAAGATTGTCTACTTCTTCAAGCTGACTTAATCTCATTTTATGAGTGGTGTGTACATAATGACCTGAAATTAAACACAAGCAAATGTAAAATTATGAGATTTTTTCGGAAAAATGTTCCAATTAACTACCCTTACAGCATTGACAATATACAGCTCTCAAGTGAAACCTGCATACGCGACCTAGGAATTACACTAGACTCCAAATTATCTTTCACCGCACATATTGAGTTAGCTGTCAACAAATCCTATAAACTTCTTGGCTTTATTAATAGAATTTCTTCCGACTTCAAAAACATATCCACTCTTAAATCACTCTATTGTGCCTTAGTTCGTCCTCACTTAGAATATGCATCAGTAGTCTGGTCTCCATACTATGAAATTCACATCTCCAATATTGAGTCCGTACAGCATCGTTTTCTTAGGAAAATTGGTCGAATGCTAAGACTTGATAGAGAAGACTATTCCTACTCCGACCTGGAAAGACTACTGAATATTTCACCACTAGTTAATCGCAGAAGTAATTATGACTTAATCTCCTTTTTCAAAATTATAAACTCACACTTTGATGCACCCTGTCTACTCGACAGTATAAAATTTAATATACCAACCCGAAATTTAAGGAATTTTAAACTTTTCCGCGAAAATCTACATAAAACCAACTATGGATATAATGCACCTATACCGAGAATGACTAGACTGGCAAATTCTTGTCATGACTTAGATTTTTTTGGAATAAATCTAAATTCCTTTATTTCTTCACTTAAAAAGTATCGACCTCTACCAAACCCCTAATTTATTTTTATTTTTAAACTAGTTCATAATATTAATGAACGCGATTTTTCGAACCTTCTGTTTCTATGTCGATTTGAATGAGTCCTTTGTAATCTTTTTGTAGTCCTTAAATAATCTATATACCTACCTGTAGTCTTAGTTTTATAATTGTACTTCTCCGTTAATAATCTTATACCTGTATTCTTAATTTTAACTATGTCCTATCTTTAATACCTGTATTCTCATTTATAATAGTGTCCTTTTTTCATCAAAAACCTATTACAATACTTACCTGCATAGACGCACAGACTTAACTCGTCTTAGGCTTAATTTTTACCGTTGCTCTTAAAATGTTCATAGATTTAAGTAAATTGTCTGTAAGAAAATAATGTATTGGAATTTATTCCGTTTATAACAATAAATAAAAAAATAAAAAAATAAATAAACAAGATGAATCCATTAATACGAATGAAGTTTTATTATATCTTATGTGAATGACACATTTCGCCTGACTAAGGCATTATCAAATATTTGATAATGCCTAATACAAGAGAAACACATCAATCACATAAAATATAATAAAACTTCTAGAAAACAGATTTAATCATTCGTATTAATGATTTATAATGAATAATAGTCCATGAGCCAATTGTAGTAGACAACTGCTAAATGTCCGTAAGATTTCATATCTGGGTAACATTCTGCGGGATGATAAATACAGTTTGCTCCAACTAGATGGGAAAAATTGAGCGGCAGCTTGGTCCTGGTAGAAGGCAAATGTCTTGGCTGTGCAACATAAGAGACTGCACCAGGTTGAGACATGCGGGTGAGCTGTTCCGGGTTGCACAAGATAGAGAAGACTTCGCCGGAGTGATTGCCAACGTCAGGGGGACCTGATACGGCACGCGAAGAAAAAGAATAGTCCAAGAATTAATTAATAATATAAATACCTGTTTAATATTTGATAATTCGCCAGTTTTCCAAAAGATTTATTGTATTTTTATGGGTGTGATATGTTTCGACGTGCTATACAAATTATATATCACATTTTATAATGTCTTTAAGCAAGGCAAAATATCTCACAATAAGCCTTGTATTTATATCCATATTTAATGTGGAGTTTTACATCATTATTCAAGCTACAATTAATCACATATTTCGCCTTGCAATGGCAATATCTATATTGAAAACACATTTTTTTCTTGAAATGTTTTGAAGGCTTTGAACCTTCTTCATAGTAAAAATTATATAATTTGAAAAAAAATAGTGTTTTAATTATAAAAAAAAAATCATTTCTAGAGTTTTAACAATAAACTTTGTTTGAACGTTGATATATTATACTCGTTTATTATTACTTTAAAACAATTAGATTATTTCCAATAAGTTTTTCTACTATAGTGAAAACGAATGAAATCGTATGTTTTCTAGAAGTTATATTTTATAACTAACTAACTAACCATCACGCCGTCTCCCCGAAGGGATAGGCAGAAAAAATGGACTGCCACACTTTTCTTTCCTGACATATTTCTCTCGCTTCCTCAACATTCATACATCGTGTCATGCACGCGCGTCGATTTCTCTGACTCCTCACATGGCCGACATTCAATATTTGATTTATTTGATCGTGCCACGTTTTCCTTGGTCTTCCTCTATTTCTGGTTCCATTTACATCATTAACATATAATTTTTTTACCATTCTTTCTTCATTCATTCTTTCAATATGTCCAAACCATCTTAATGATCCTTTCATTATTTTGTTCATGACACCATCATTCGCACCGCATTCACTTCTTATATTTTCATTCGGCACTCTATCATACACAGACTATCCACACATTCTTCTAAGAGATCTCATTTCAACTGTATTTATTCTACTTTCATCCTTCTTTTGCCAGTTCCATGCTTCGCTTCCATACATAAGGGTCGGTAGAAGAACACCATTGTGCACTGCCATTCTAGCTTTTTTTTATAGGTTTTTGTTTGCGATGACAACTTTAAGTGCACCATTCACTTTGTTGCCTGCCCCAAGCCTTTTTTCAATATCCCTCTCCACTCGCCCATCTCTTGTAAACATACTACCTAAATACACAAACTCAACTACTTGCTCCAAATTTTCACCATTCACCATTATTTTATATGAACGACATATTTTGCCTGACTAAGGCATTATACATTTGATAAAGCCTTATGAATAGAAATGAGATCTCTTAGACGAATGTGTGGATACTATGTGTATGATAGAGTGTCGAATGAAAATATAAGAAGTGAATGCGGTGCGAATGATTGTGTTATGAACACAATAATGAATGCATCATTTAGATGGTTGGGACATATGGAAAGAATGAATGAAGAAAGAATAGTAAAAAAATTATATGTTAACGATGTAAATAAAACCAGAATAGAGGAAGGCCGAGGAAAACGTGGCACGATCAAATAAATCAAATATTGAATGTCGGCCATGTGAGGAGTCAGAGAAATCGACGCGCGTGCATGATACGATGTATGAATATCTAGGAAGCGAAGGCAATATGTCAGAAATGAAAAGTGTGGCAGTCCATTCTTTCTGCCTACCCCTTCGGGGAGACGTCGTGATGGTTAGTTAGTTAGTTAGTTTTTAAAGCCTTATACAAGCGAAACAAGTCATTCACATAAAATATAATAAAGCTTCTAAAAAACAGACAGAATTATATTTTTTAAATATGGAGTTTTACATCATTTGTTAATGAAACAATAAATAAGTTTTTCAACATTTAAAATAACAACGTACTTGTATATACGAATATTGTCTAATGTACTTATATACGAATATTGTCTAATGTACTTATACTCGTATATACGAATATTGTCTAATGTACTTATATACGAATATTGTCTAATGTACTTATACTCGTATATACGAATATTGTCTAATGTACTTATACTCGTATATACGAATATTGTCTAATGTACTTATATACGAATATTGTCTAATGTACTTATACTCGTATATACGAATATTGTCTAATGTACTTATATACGAATATTGTCTAATGTACTTATACTCGTATATACGAATATTGTCTAATGTACTTATACTCGTATATACGAATATTGTCTAATGTACTTATATACGAATATTGTCTAATGTACTTATACTCGTATATACGAATATTGTCTAATGTACTTATTGAATGCTAAGACAGTAACACTGTGGAATTCCATAGTAATAAACTTAGGAAATTACTGTTAAAAAATAATTGTGAGGACCTACTTATAACAAATAACCCAGGTTAATTTGTTATTTGAATTATTGTTTCGAATTTTAAATGCGTTTTGCATTAGTCTTTCTTTGTTTATAAGGATTAATTGTATCTCAATAGAGACGAATTGTTTTCTGGGAACAGAATGTGGTGGCCGAGGCGCTTACAGGACTTATGACCTGTCATTGGTTGGGTTGAGCGATCGCTTCACGTTTAACAACATTCCCCATTCCGCCGTTATGACCACCACGTCTGACAAATTTTTGGAACTTGTATATATGCTAGAATCCTGCGCTTATTCTTCAAGGAATCGAAGGAGGAAGGCACGTGCTCAGGACCTTGTCCGAAAGGCGTGCAAGATGGATCCGCCATGTCATACGTCAAGAAGGTTTCTTGCATGCCATAATGGAGGGTATGACCGAGAGGACAAACTCTAGGGGACGCCCACGCCGAGATTACCTGAAAAACCTGTTGGTGGACGTGCCCTGCTCATCATATGCAGATTTCAAAAGAGCTGCACAAGACAGGGAAGAACGGAGGAGAAGGATAGAAGAAATTGCTGCAGACCAATCCCAGGATTGAAACTTTCAAACTAACACAGAAAATCTTTATTAATGCACTCTGAAAGTCTCTGTAATTGCCAAGACTTTCTTTGTTTAGTTTTTATTATATTTTTACACATAAGTATCCTCCGAAACATGTCGTGTTTTTAAATATTTTTTTAATAAACAGTGGATTAAACAAAGTTTTTAAATTTCCTAAGTATATTGTCTAATGTGATTGATTAAGGATGATTTTATTACTTGATTCAAGCTAGTTTACCTGCCAATATTGTAATTAGTATTGTACCGTATGTCTCCAATAACGGTCGCATACTTAGAGGGGCTTATCTCAATCACGTTTTACGGTTTGACACCTTGACTCGATGCCGGAGCTTTAACGGCACGTAAAGCTGGATGATGCGCCTATTTATAGGACAAGTGCCCGGCCAAACTTTACGAGGTGTGATTATACCGGCTGTAAAATACCGAGATGTCTGAAAAGTCGTAATTCCGCAGATTTCACAGTAATAAAATCACCGAAATGGATAACGCAGTAACGCCCTTGTTGCTTCAGATCATAATAAAGCCATATTTGTTTGTAAAAAGACTCGATCATAACAAACGAGGAAATAAACGTTCGAGTTCCATTTGTACTTGTTTTCTTAAACGAAATATACAAAGAGTTGCCAAATTTAATACTCTTATTTTTCACCATCCACGAGTACACGGTTTTAATACCTCCCAACTGGGTTAACCTATTCTACGGGTACATTTTAAGAACTATGCTTAAATCAAAATATAAAGAACTTGTATTGATGGTTGAGGTATTAAATTTGTAAAACTCCATTATTAATTTATAATAGTAAATACGATTGTTTAGTGGTTTATCTTGAATTTAATTTATGTATAATATAATATTATAAATAATATAAATAGTGCCAAATTTGTTTCCCAAATTCACAAATTTGTCTCTTTTTATATAATTTATGTAAATTAAATCCAACTAAAATCACTAAACAGTCGTGTTTACTGTTTGAAATTAATAAAGAACATGATTAAAACACAACAAAATGTTGTGTTTAAAATTGATTAAAATATTGGTTGTAATATCTTTTTTGATAATGAGACTTTTCTCCCTGCAATGTTATTATCAAATGTTACATAAAATTGTTATTGCAAGGCAAACGTGCCACTCTCATAAAATTTATTAATCATTTAGAACATTGAAATATTCATAAACATTAAAAATTTATAATGTAATTGACATTGAATATTTTCTATTTTGTTATTTTTACACAATGCTATGCAATGATTTATATCAATGATGTTAGAATTTATTTTACAATCTTCAATGTGAGCAGAAAATAGCTCATTATTATGAAGAAGGAACTTGGTCGTGTCCATACCCCCTGGATTACGAGCCAAGCGTTCTATCCCCAAGACCACCACCCGGTTCTAGAAAACATACTTTATCATTCGTATTAATTATTTAATATGGACCATTGTTCAAGACAAAATAAATAATCACGTGTTACGTATTAGTTTATTTGAATCCTGAGAGGCATATCATAATAGAAAAGTGTGATATTTAGATTAAAGTAAGTTCGTGAGCATTGTAATAATCTCCAAATTGATGGATTAACAATTTTCTCGAAAACTCGCTTAGTCAACAAAGTGCCTGTCAATGATACACAATTACATTGTCCAACTTTCGACAATGGGGGTATTTGTATAGTCGATATTGGACATATTCCATACCAAAGCCTTTGAATATTACAATAGATATTTATACGAGAAACATCCATGAGATGAGTTTGGTTATATTAAATTAAAACTTTATTTTAATAAACATTTATTGTTTCTTGAACAATGATTAAAAAATCCATATTAAATAATTAATACGAATGAAAACATCAGTTTTCTAAAAGTTTTATCATATTTTATGGGAATGACATGTTTTGTCCTTCTAAAGCATTATCAAATGTCGCCTTATTATATTTTATACTTTATTTTTTATACTATATAATTATTATATTTTATGTAAATGACATATTTCGCCCTTCTAAGGCATTATCAGCATTTGATTATGCCTTAGAAGTTCGAAAATTATTATTCCCATAAAATATAATAAAACTTCTAGAAAACTGATATTTTCATTCGTAATAACTATTTAATCTGGAGTTTACATCATTGTTCAAGAAACAATAAATAAATTTGATAATGCCTTAGAAGGGCGAAACATTTCATTCCCATAAAATATAATAAAACTTCTAGAAAACTGACATTTTCATTCGTATTAATTAAGTATATATTCATGTTTTTAATTGAAATTTCTTGGTAGAAGTTCATTGAAAATTACAAATTAAAATTTTTTAATATTTGATAAGAAGCCATTGTTTACATATTTAAAAAAAAAAAACACTTTTAAAATATCATAAACCACTACATTAATTTAGCAGCGCCAACCGGTTTTACTCTGTAGCGAGCTTCATTAAGGTTATACACGTAATAAGAGGCTTCATAAGGGCTATACACATTTAAGTGTTTAGCTCTGTAGAAGCTCGCTACAGTACACGTAAAAAAAAAAAAATTATAAACGTATAAGTTTTTAGCCCTGATGAAGCTCTAACTCAAGAAAGTAGTTTATTCTTATAAGTATAAGTTGTAATAAGTTATAAGTGTTCAATTAATTTATTTATTAATTTTTTTATTTATTATAATATGATAGAGAGAGAGAGAAAGAGAGAGAGAGAGAAAGAGAGAGTGAGAGAGAGAGAGAGAGAGAGAGAGAGAGAGAGAGAGAGAGAGAGAGAGAGAAAGAGAGAGAGAGAGAGACTTGGGAAAATCCGTGTGACTCATCTTTCTGGACCGACGTTTCGGAGTTCGTTACAGTCTCCATCTTCAGGGTGGTTATAACCAAAAATATTTCATTTTATTATCTGATGAAGCTTGGGTCCATGGAAAAATAACTGGCATCATTTATAATATCCATAGCGTGGCTTAATGAAATGTATTTTATTATTTTATATTTATAAGTAAATGTATGTTTTTCGTAAATATTACATTAGCTATATGTTTTTATTAAATATCAAACACGCTGTAGCTAATTTTCTGTACGTATTTGCGAATCGTAATGTGGAGTTACTTCGACCCCGGGGATCATTAATCTCAAAGCGAATGCTGTGAAAAAATAACGAAAAACGTATTTGGTCTCTCAATTCCCCATGGTTTGAGATATCCCACTTTGATAGTAAACAGATTTCATTCCATACTATAGTTACATTATATTCACATTAACAGCCAACATTCTCATAAAAATTATATGTAGGTATTAAGTTTTATGTTATTATACGTTTTTACTATTTATTTGACACATTTATTGCTATCAAACCAGGCTGTAAGATCCCCATTTATTCTGACACTTGCAGTGCTTTCCGTGTGTAGTGACTTAATTGCGTGATCAGTTCTGTGCTTATTCCATATTCAGGCAATATTTTCCACAATGTCACACTATAAACGCAATCATATACTTTTTTGTGGTTTATTGGCCAAAACTATTAATGTACGTAGTTAAAAAAATAATTCATACATCTTCTGCCATTTACAAAGGCACATTTCACATCCCAAACTTAGTCACTCCTCATATTTCTTAATATTTCTATTAAAATTCTGTCGGAGACTTTGCCAACGACACCTAAAAAACTAAAATCTCTTTGGTTTCCACATTCCATACGCGACCTTTTTCCTTTGTACTGAGGGATGATTACTACTCTGAAAATAGAGGAAGATGGAATAAAACGTGATATGATCAAATAAATCAAATATTGAAATCGACGTGCGTGCATGACACGATGTTCACTTCCATACATAAGGGTCGACACAAGAACACAATTTTACGCTGCCATGAAAATGAACTCTGGATAATATTTTTAAGGAGTATTTTTTTTACTTGATTTCGATAAATGGATAAACTAAATAGTATTAAAACATTCCCTAGTTATTATAAATCTTGGGTATGGTTTTCTACTCCATCTCATTTCTCATTTCTAGTTCAATTATACTACTAAGTAGGTAAACTGGTTCAACATACTCGTATATTAAAAAAAAAACGATATTGTTATTTGGTTGAAGAATGAACGCAAAATACGTAAAGAGTTTGAGTCGAAGTTCTAGTGAAAAAGTTCGCAGGTGTGACAGTGACAAATTTACTTAAAATTCAGTACATAACAAGTTAAAGGGAAGTTTATGGACCAAACTCGAACTAAAAGAGTAATTCGAGCTGTTAAAGAAGTGACCCATATAATATACACGTAGCGAGGTGAGGTTTTTCACCAATATCCACATTACGTTGCGTTTTACTTGGTTGTAGTGAAAGTGTTCTTTGGGTTTGGGTTACTGGTATATACAAGAAAAGTGATAGTCTTTCTGAGAAAGATTTTTTAAAACCGTTTTGTGAATTCGTTTTAAATTTTTATTCGTTTTAATTATCATTTAATGAAATGAAATCACTCTTCTGCAATGATAACATAAATTTGAAACTCCGCCAGAGAATGATCAAATGTTATGTATGGTCTGTTTTAATGTATGGATGTGAAACGTGGACCTTTAAAGTGAACTTGATGAACAGAATAGAAGCATTTGAAATGTGGCTCTATCGTCGAATGCTCAGAATTCCCTGGACAGACATGGTTACCAATACCGAAGTCCTGAAGCGAGCTAGAGTGAACAGGGAGCTCTTATTAACTATCAAGATTCGGAAGATTTCACATCTGGGTCAAATACTGCATGGGGAAAAGTACCACCTTCTTCAACTGATTTTGGAGGAGAAAATTGAGGGACGCCGAGGGCCCAGTAGGAGACAGATGTCCTGGTTGCGAAACGTCAGGGAATGGACCGGCATCCGAAGTGTGGAGGAGCTGTTCCGAGTGGCGCAGAACACGGACAGGTTCGCCGAGGTGATCGCCAACGTTGGGAGGACCCAACAGGGCACTTGAAGAAGAATTCTGGTTAGATCCTTGGAGAAATGCCGTTGAAATGATATCACAAAAAATAATGTTCGGAAAAATCATGCATGATAAAATTCCTAAAGAAGAAATAGGAAGTGAATGTAAAGCGGATGAATGGGTCACTAAAATGGTTTGAATATTTAAAACGAATGGAATGATAGAATAATTGTTAAAAATATATGTACAAGTATGTGACGACCATTGTGGCCGAGTGGTGAGTGCTATGACTACTACTCAGAAGGTCCTCGGTTCGATATATTAGTTCGACAAAAAATGGCGATAAATAAGTTACCTTTTACATGTAATGAAAATCAATACAAAATATATACCTTTTAGATCGATTTGGATCACCCTGTAATAATGTAAAGAGCGATTCTACAAAATAATAATATTTATATAAAGTAGTGTAAATGGAAAAATAAATCGAGGAAGGGCAAGAAAGACATGGTATAAATAAACTAATTATTTACTGAAGGGTGGCTATGTTGAAAGTAAGAACCATCTACGAGCGTGCGTGTTACGCTTTATGAATGTAGAAGAGACGCTAGAATTATCTCAGAATTGTCGCGGTTATCCTCTTGGCCCTCCGGGGAAACGGCGAGATGGTTAGTTAATTAGTTAAACGAAATATTCAAATAATGAATACATGTAAATGAAAATAAAAATTTCAATAAGATAAAAATTAAATAAACACAAATGTCCGGATCGTCCAGCTAACGACAAGTGCACCATCTAAAAGAACATTATGTGTTAAATTATTTTTCTTTGTTATTTTATTTTATATCATTGTATTTCAGATAATTTGTTTTAGATTTATTATGTAGACGTTGAACGATCCAAGTGTGCGCGGGAGATGCCTTTTGGTGGCGATGAGGTTCGCAACGCATCACACCGCGTCTCTCGCGATGGCGAAAAGAGAAGGATGGAGTGCCGCATCGATTAAAGTGTGGCAGTCCATTCTTTCTGCCTACCCTTTCGGGGAGACGGCGTGATGGTTAGTTAGTTAGTTAGTGTAAATGAAAACGTCCGTTTTAGAAGTTATTTTGTATTTTACGGGAATGGCATGTTTTGCCTTACTAAGGCATTATCAAATGACACATGTTTCGGCATTATCAAATGCCTTAGAAAAGACAAACTTGTTATGCCCATAAATTAGAATTTTTTTTTTTAGAAAACAGATGGGTTCATTCGCAATAACTGCTATCTACTTTCATATTTTTTTTAGTTTTTAAAGGCAGTCGTGCCGCCCAACAATGGCCGCTGGAGCCTCTAAAGGGGGCGGTAGCGGGTCCAGAGGCAAATGAGGGAAGGAAAAAGAAGAAAAACTTGCCTCCCTAGAATGAGTTAGCCCAGTTGGCAAATATTAAAAATCATGTACTTGGTAAATGATCAATAAAAAAATTAAAAACAGATTCATACAGTTATGCATGTTTTGATATTTAGACTGATAAAATAAAAATAGCATGAAGAAATAACTTTATATGTAAAGAGGGCGGTGGTTCAGAAAAAGTTGGAAACCTATGATCTAAAAGCTACGTGTGATAGAAATACATGAATTAACTCGCAGAAACGTGTGTTAAAAACAGAATTTTCATCAAATATACTTCGATGTATGCCGAAGACATTTGCAAAGCTTTGAATCAGCATAATAAAACGTGACAGTGTATTACCGTATAGTAGTACAGTATATAATATTCGTTTTGGATAAAAATACGTTACTTACACAAATGCAGACGTGGAGTTACTTGGCAAAGGGTCTGTCCATAGAATATTTTCATAAGGGCAAATGTTCAGGGAATAAAAACTCACCCACGCGTGATATCAATCACTTCGAGTTTGACGTTGTTTGGACAGGATAAGGGGCCCACGGCACAGGCGTCACGTTATGATTTATAAAAAGATAAATAACTTTTTTAAGTAACCATAAAAAAATTCACATTTTCACAAAAAGACGCGGAAACAGATAAGATCTTATTATTCTTCTCATTCTTCTTAGTGTAGGCCTTGTGGCCTGTTTCTTAGAAGGAATTTGCCCCTACGAGGTCGAATCACAGCTGTCAAACCATCCCAATGGTGGTTTGCCTAGGGTTCGTCTACCTTGTGGTTGACCGTGCTACACAATGAGGGAAACTCTGGATGGATCCATTCTCCTAACTTGTGCATACCAGTATCTTCTCCATTGCCTTCCCCACCTAACGATATCCTCGACCTCGCATATCTCCCTGATCCTTGAATTCTTTATTATTTCTCGTAGTGTCTTGCCAGATATGTTTCTGAGCGTCTTCATTTCTGACATAATCAGATTGGATAAATCACCGAATTATTTTTTCTTGAGAAAAGTTTCTTTAAATAATTGTGTTCATGTAAACTAAATTATCTCAAACACAAAAATCACATTATATAGAATCATTACAATTATTAGCCACCCTAGTAATTGCTTTTTAATTACATAGTAAACAAATTAACCCATAATTTACATTATATATAATATAATATAATCATTTCAACTACAACTTAATAACAGTAATACATTTTTTAGAATCAGGGAAAAAAATTGTTTAACCTTCAACACTATCATTTATTATATAAACCAAATAAATTTTGATGTAGGTACCAGACGATGGCAGCAAGCTCCCGAAACCGGTTGAACATAAACACAAGTGGAAACACACTAAACACATAATAATAAAGAATTTTTTTATAATTTTTTTGTTTGTTTTGATTATTATCATCATCATTATCACACTTATACATATTATAAACTTCTCTAGAATTTCTAATATTAATACATTAATATTATTTAATATCGTAAGTATTTGTTTGCATATTTTAAATTTAAATATAACATGAAAATAGTAGTCTTTTTAAGCGGGTCTTAGGTGCTATTTGAAGTAAATAAATAATTCAAAAAATCAATAAAAAATCCTTAACAGTTTTAACGAAATTCATAATAAAATCATGAGAAGCCACTGCCCAAAAGTATGTTAGGCATTCACACACCTTAGCCGCAGAGTTCACCAACAAATATCGTGTACAGATCACACCCAGACTGAAATATGAACATTTTTTACGATTTATTTATTGTTCATGAACAAGCTAAGGTGAAACAGATTGTGCGAGAATTTATGAAAAGATGAAAGGCGAATATCACAGAAGCGAATAAGTTATATTTACAAGAAACACACACGTAAATAACTATATTTGAGAATTAAATCATGACAGCATAAACCGAATCGATATAAAGGGTATTATAGCTATCATAGTGATTCTCGTTACTAATCTATCGCCATTTTTATTTCACTATCGCCAAAGACAGCACAGATTGTTTTATTTGCCACGCTGCAAAACCAACCTGCCAATGGTTATGCCTGTGGGTAGGGCAATCTTATTTCTTAAACAAATCGACTCGGAGGTCGACTTATTTCGTGCTAGTGTGAGTTGCCTCAGGGATACAATATCAATGTTATTATGATTCTTTCTAACTTGTTTTTTTAATTTAACACTTTATAATGTTAAAGTATAGTGTTTCGGCCAAAACAATGGACTGTTTTATTACTATCTACCTAAGTCTGCATTATTCAGTCTTTTCCTAGCAATCACTATCAGTGTTAGTCCTTTGGAAGTTCAATTTTAATAAGTCCTTGAAGCTTTTCCTCTGACCTCCGAGTGAACGTTTTCCTTGGGTCAGTTGAGAGTACAGAATTTTCCATGGAAGTCTAGTCTCAGGCATTACCATGACATAGCCAGCTGTGCTGCATGTACAGGCACAGTTGTCTGTGAATAATGGCAGCCTCGATATTTGTCATATTGACCTCAGCAAGTGAACTGCCATTTGTCCGTTACGGTCAAATAAGAGAGTCAAGTATTATCAAATGATAATTAGTATAACGAATACCAATTATCATTTGATTTTAGATAAACTTAAGGCAATAACACAGTGGAATTCCATAATGACATTTTTTATGATTTAAAACCATGTTTTTTCCACTTTTGAGTTTATTTTTCTCGACAGTTTTCGAGGAATAAACTCTAAAGTGGAAAAAACAGTATTTTAATTCATACTTAATTCGCGATTTTAATTTTTTTTATTAAAAGACTAACACCAATGATTTAAATCAATGATATTAGAATTTATTTTACAATCTTCAATATGAGAAGAAAGCTCATTATTATGAAGAAGGAATCTGGTCGTGTCCATGCTCAAACCCAATATCCCTAGATCAGGAGCCAAGCGTTCTATATGCTAGAATCTCACGCATTCGATAATCCTTTAATTGAATCGGGAATGGAGTAACGAAAAACCTTAAAAGCTAAGAGTTGACATACCGCTAAAACGAGGCTTACAGGACGTATGACCTGTAAGCGCCTCGGCCAATCTAGGCCACCACATTCTGCTTAGCCAATCTTAATAGATGACGCTAGTGTAGACTGAACTTAAAAATGTAAAGATATGCGTGGGATTCTAGAAATAGTAATGTCTATTGAGTTAATAAACTGATTTGATTTGATTTGATTTGATATATACCAGAAATGTAAGAAAGCCTCGTCGAGGCTGCCATTATTCACAGACAACCTGCACATGCAGCACAGTTGGCTATGTCATGGTAATGCCTGAGACTAGACTTCCATGGAAAATTCTGTACTCTCAACTGACCCAAGGAAAACGTTCACTCGGAAGTCAGAGGAAAAGCTTCAAGGACTTATTAAAATTGAACTTCCACTTACACTGATAGTGATTGCTAGGAAAAGACTGAATAATGCAGACTTAGGTAGATAATAATAAAACAGTCCATTGTTTTGGCCGAAACACTATACTTTAACATTATAAAGTGTTAAATTAAAAAAACAAGTTAGAAAGAATCATAATAACATTGATATTGCATCCCTGAGGCAAAAATAATAATTTATCCGCAATGGGTAAAATCCAGTATTTGTCTACAAGAATTTGTATGCATTCAAAATGTTGAATAATGTAAAACTCCATATTAAATAAACAATACGAATGAAAACGTCAGTTTACTATATGTTTTATTATATTTTATGGAAATTACATGTTTCACCCTTCTAAGGCATTATCAAATGTAACAATAAATAATATTATAATATTTGCGTTAACATTATATTATTGAGCTCTAAGAAATTGAAGGAATCAATATCATAATTTTGGTTCTAGAAAAAAATATACGAAACCGCAATTTGTATTTCCGCAACACGAAACACAATGAGAATGTAGTTTTTGTGCCAAAAAAGAAAATTCTATACGATACATGATGGGAAAAACATCCCGAGCAGATTTCTTCAGCCAAAATCATATCTTATGATTCCATTTTTTAAGCTTTAGTAATATTTGAATACGAATGTATTCATTCCACAGATCTGTAGTATTGTGGTAGTTTATGAAACGAAGTGTAATCAAAGCTTTATTATTTTTATAGAAACTTTAGATGCTAAAGAAATACCAGATTTGAAAATAAATATAACGGTTTTAAGCTAGAAAGTTAGAATTCTACTGTTTTTTGTTCTTGTAAAATAAGATGGTTTGGACACATTGAAAAAATGAATGGTAATAAAAAGTATATGTTAACGATGTAAATTAAATAAAGGTAGACGGGTAAAAAAAAACACGATCAAATAAATCAAATATTGAATGTCGGTCACATGTGGCACGTTTTCCTCGCTTTTCCTCTATTTATTGTTCCGTTTACATCATTAAAAGATAATATTTTACCCTTATTTCTTCATTATTTCCATGTGTCAAAACATCATAATAATTTTTTGTTATTTTTTACTAAAAAATTCATTCTAACTTAAATAATTCCCTTCTTATATTTTTATTCGATACTCTATCATACACAAATCTTCCAGACACTCGTCTAAGAGACCTCATTCCTACTGCATTTATCTACTTTCATCTATCTTTTTCCAGTTCCATGTTCACTTCTATACATATGGGTCGGTACAAAAATACCCTCATGCACTGCCATTTTACCTTTTTTGGATAGGCTTTTGTTTGCGATGACAACTTTAAGTATTTTAGAATTAAATAACCTTTAACAGTAGTTATGTATTCTTCTGCTTCTTTTAATAGATCTGACGATCTGTGGCACAGAAATCGTGTCTTCTGGAATAATAAGTAGTTAAGTTATGTATTAATATGAAGCGAAGCCTGTAACTGGCAAAAGAAGGATAAAAGTAGAATTAAAGCAGTAGAAATGAGATCTCTTAGACAAATGTGTCAATACTTTCATTCGACACGCTTTCATATACAGAGGTGTATGATAGATTGTCGAATGAAAATATAAGACGTAAATGCGGTATGAATGATGGTGTTATGACCAAAATAATGAAAAGATCATTATGGTGGTTTGGACACATGGAAAGAATGGTAAAAAAGGTATAAGTTAACGATGTAAAAGGAACTAGAACGAAGGAAGACCAAAAAAAACGTGTCATGATCAAATAAATCAAATATTGAATGTCGAACACGTGAGGAGTCAGAGATATCGACGCACGTGCATGACACGATGTATGAATGTTTTGAAATCGAGCGAAATATGTCAGGAAAGAAATGTGTGGCAGTTCACTTTTCTGCCTCCCCCTTCGGAGAGACGGCGTGATGGTTAGTTAGTTAACTTGCATTAAAGGTTATTCATTTTTAAGAACCATGAACTGAAAATTCAAAATCTTTCCGCTGAATTATACAAAAGATCAATTGGTACCGCCGAGTTTGGAGACAACGTCTCTAAAGCCGGCAGAGTACGTGGGAAAATGAGATTGGTTCCACGGAACACATGGCAATAAAAAATATATAGCACCACCCTATGTCATTCAAACCGCTCTAAAAGAATATATGTCCCTATTGTGGCCTACAAAATACTTTTTTTTTTGGTACGTGTTTTATTTTAGTTGTATTTCTTGGGCGCGTTTAGTAGAAGGTACAACCGAGAGCTGCACGCGCACTATATCACAGAAGTGCAACATGATTAAGTTAGCTATCAATGATAAATAACGGCCGGATATTAAACGCGTGCCTACTCTCAAAACATATTAAATTCTTCGTAAAAATTGCAAAATGATACCAAAGAACTGTAGTTGGGGTATAACGAACATTTTGCGCGATTTAATCATTAAAGTTCCTTATTGTCGATATACAAAAAAGAAGATTTGTTTAACCTCATTTGTTTATTTTTTCTTTGGCAATTGTTTTGTTTTGCCTACTTTGAGAATTGTTTTTTATTCATATAATGCTGTTGTCTCATTTTACCTCATGCAGATGCTAGAGGTGTGGTGCAGAAACTGGCGCATTACCATCAACCCGAGTAAAAGCGCAGCTACCCTTTTCAGTAAAAGACACATTCCTCCAATTATTCCCAACATAAAAATGTTTGGCCAAGACGTTCCTTGGACCAAAACAATCAAATACCTTGAGGTTACCTTGGATTCTAAGCTGACATGGAGGCCACACATTACAAATAAAGTCAAAGCCGCGTCAAAAGCAATCTCAGCCCTCTACCCAATGTTAGCTAGAAACAGTAAACTAAGCATCAACAATAAACTCCTGATATACACAACGGTTATAAGGCCGATCTTCACTTATGCAGCCCCAATCTGGGGCTATGCAGCTTCGAGTTACATACAAAAACTCCAAATCCTGCAAAATAAGGCTATCCGTTTATCGCTTCGTGCGCCTTCATGGACCAGGATTACACAACTGCACCTAGAATCGGGAATCCCGATGATAGATGAATTCATTCTGAAACTTGCCGAACGTTTTTACAAAGGACTCCCTTCACATCCCAACCCCACAATAAAAGACGCCAGACTTCCAGCCGCCACAAGCGCCCAAAATCTACTTCAGAGGAACACTCCGGGCCACACAAATCATGCCCCCGAATAAACTAACAACCCACCAAATCACCTTCCAACAATATTCCCATCAGACGTAAGAGGAATAGCCACATGAGCTGAACCTCTGTAAGTCAGAAGATCCAAGTCCAAGTCCAAGTTTTACCTCATTTGTATATATATTCTTTATCGTGTGCTGTTATTTTGCTTTACTTGACTTGTTTGTTTTTTCTTTATCTAATGCTATTGTCTTGTTTAACCTGATTTGTATATTTCGTCTTTGTCCTTTGTTATTGCATTGTTTTACTTATCCTACAAAAATATTATGTTTTATCTGACGGTTCTTTACACTGAGTTCTTCATGATCTGACAGATGTTATAAAGATTTATAACATCTTTATAACATCTGTCAGATCATATAAACAATTTTATAATATTTAAAATATGTATCTTTATAATATTTATCACTGAAGAAGGACTGGTTGTCCAAAACATGTATATGTAATTTTAAAAAAATTTAATGTTAGTATTGTATATACGAGTACAAAGTATATAAAAAGAAAAAGAGAAATAAATTTACTGTTTTTATAATACATTCAATGTAAAGAACAAATATCCGAGTATATTCGAGTAAAGCAGAATAGTGGTACATATATCCGAGTATTAAAAAGTCTGTTTCAGTTAAAACCATGAACCATCTGAAAGCTTACAACGGACAGTTTATGAATTATAATGGAATATTTAACAATTAAGTATTATGCACTTGTTCATACAAATGATCCTAACAAGTGGGCACACACAAATGATTTAGCGCAGTATAAACGGTTGAAATTTATCGCTCGTGTGGGACGCTCTAATAAAAAAAATCGACGCTTCGGTTGCCGTCGCGACGGCAGTAGAGCTCCGGATATTAATTGAATTCCAGTGAAAAGTGCACAAGGGTTGCACTCAAAATTGCATTTGCATTATAAAATGGAATACTATTATATTATGGGAATAACTCGAATGACGAATTTTAGCCAATTCTTTTTATTAAAAATGATCACCATTTTTAATTCGAAGAAGCCTATTTAGAAGGTCATCTAGGTCAGTGGTTTCCAATAAGTTTTTCCACTGTACGAAATTCGCGTACTCTTTATTGAGGGAATGATAAATATAAAAGAAATCAGTTTTTTTTACATATATTACCATCAAAGTACAGTTCTAATGACGGTGAAAATCAGTTTAATGTGACAAATGTTCCCAAACTTAATAGATGACGCTTGTGTAGAGTGAACTAAAAAATGTGAAGATAAGCGCAGCATTCTAGCATATATACAACTTTCAAAAATGTGTCAGACGTGGTGGTCGTAAGAAGGGCGGAATGGGTATGTTGTTAAACATAAAGCGATCGCTCAACCCAACCAATGATAGGTCATAAGTCCTGTAAGCGCCCCGGCTACCATATTCTGTTCCCAGAAAACATTTGACATCTTCGTCTCTATTGAGATACAATCAATCCTTATAAAAATGTGCACTTTTTCTTTGCACAACTCTGAAAAATCTGGTTACTTTTTGGTCAGCTTCAATATCAAGTGGTTTTCGAGTTGAAATATTTGACGATGTTGAGTTTTTAAGCTTGATATAATGCAAATACGAAATTAAATATCTTTTTCAAAAAAAAATATTTCACTGATTGAGAGCTCTATGTCTGAAACATGTTAGATATTATATTATTTTTTTTGTAATAAAGTGTGTTGTGTACAAAGTAAATAAAAAAGAAACATGAAACTTCCGCAACACAACAAGTCATGGCCAATATAGAATAAACAATATATTATTTCGGCTATACGTGTAACACATTGGAGTGTAATAATTACACTGATAGATTAAATATATATTTCGTCAATTGTTTTTTGCGTTATTGTTTTTTCATGATTAAATTATCTTAGTCAAGAGATTGCCATGCGCACCCCTTGATGCAATTTTGCGTATCCCTAGGGGTACGTGTACCACTGATTGGGAAACATTGTTCAAGGTGATTTTCCTTTGTGATGTCGCACTAATAGTTTTTGTTTTGAAGATCGGCAATGAGTGTAAAAATAAACGTAACACATGCAACCTCATCATTGGAAAGAGGTGTGGGGGACAATTTCACATCGGGGTGAAACAAAAATCACAGCCCATTTTCATTGAGAAAAAAACAGATTTGATATATTTATTGATGTGTGGAAATATCAATCCCGCGCCTCATCGAAAACTTGCGCATGTGCATTGATAAATGAATACCGTCATCTGCATTCCGATTTAGTGGTGGTCCCGCCGTAAATCGCACACTGGCCTCGGACACGCCCTCGCGCACGGACATCTTCTTGTGCACATTTTTTTGCCTCGGAAACGTTCTCGCACACTCGCACGCACTCTCTCTCCCTCTCTCTCTCTCTCTCTCTCTCTCTCTCTCTCTCTCTCTCTCTCTCTCTCTCTCTCTCCCAATCTATCTCTCCCTATCTCTCTCTCCCTTTCTCTCTGCCTCTCTTTCTCTCTCTCTTTCCCTCTCCCCCTCTCTCTCTTTCTCTGTACTGCTACAAATTACTTTTTTAATAATAATAAACATACTCGTATGTTAAAACTGATTCATAAATTTGGTAGTATTTTTTATTCCTATTTTTTTCTCACATTCCTGAAACGTTCCGGAATGCACTCGGTCCAGAGATGGAATGCACCGCCCTGTAATTGAATTGGATTGCTTCGGCGGGAAAATTGGCGAAGCTGCGCAATTATCAGCGGTGAGGGGGTGACGAGGGGGCGCGACGTGATAGCGAGTATCCCATCCCCGTCCCATCCCTGACCTCGCATCACCTTTGGTATTTACCTGAGGAAGTGCGACTCAGGGGTGGAACATAAAATTTTATTATTACATTTCAAATCTCACAGAAGATTTGGTTCATATGTGTGAAAATACTATGTATTTGAATTAATAAAAATAATGTTATTATATTTGTGTTTCGGACTCAATAAACATTGTTTATTTCTTTGTAAACAATACTAACTAACTAACTAACTAACTAACCATCACGCCGTCTCCCCGAAGGGGTAGGCAGAAAGAATGGACTGCCACACTTTTCTTTTCTGACATATTTCTCTCGCTTCCTCAACATTCATACATCGTGTTATGCACGCGCGTCGATTTCTCTGACTCCTCACATGGCTGACATTCAATGTTTCATTTATTTGATCGTGCCACGTTTTCCTCGGTCTTTTTCTATTTCTGGTTCCATTTACACCATTAACATATAATTTTTTTAGCACTCTTTCTTCATTCATTCTTTCCATATGTCCAAACCATCTTAATTAATATAAACAATACTAACATTATTAAAAATAAGTTTTTTGTATATACAAAAGTCTAACAACACTGATGAAGGACTTCTGTGTCCGAAACATGTTTTTATATTCTTTTTAATTTTTAATTAAGTTAGTGTTGTTTGCATCGAAATAAACTTTTTTCAAAAATAATGTTCTTAATACGAATTCAAACGTCTGTTTTCTAGAATATTTATTATTTTTTATGGGAATGAGATGTTTTGCTTGTCTAAAGTATTATCAAAGACAGCTGATAATGCCTGGCAAAACACGTCATCAACGTCTACAGAAGAGACGTTTTCATACGTATTTAATTTTAAATATGTAGTATTTTATTGATAGGAAATATAATAAAAAATCAACAATTTGATTTTTAAATACTTTGATTAAAAAAATACGAATTTCATAGTCGTTAACCGTATCAAAAAGGCTCTATTGAAGTATTGAACACTTAATAATAATGTTTTACTAATTTAAAAATAACAAAAATACGTGTAAAGAATATTTCATATTTTTAATTATTGATTAAACGCAAAGAAACTGTTGTATATTGATGGTTGAGGTTTTAGTTTTGAAAAACTCCATTGTTAATTTATAATATTAAACACGATGGTTTAGTGGTTTTACTTTGATTTAATTAATATGAATTATCTAAATAGTGACAAATTTGTTTCGCATTGCGAGGGCATGTTATGAAACATGTTTGTATTTCAATTTTTGTTTTTCTTGTATAGTGTGTGCTGTATACTAAGTTAAAAAAGAAACATTGCTTAATGAATGCGCAACACAAAGTTATGGCGAATATAGAAGAAATTGTTTATGTGTTGATTTGTTAGATAATTCTTTGTGTTGGCCGGATCATTATAATACTTCAAAAATATAAAATGTTTAAATGTAATACCATATAATATTTCAATGTGGATGTTGGACGATCGAAGTGTGCGCGGGAGATGCCTATTGGTGGCGATGAGGTTCGCAACCCATCACACCGCGTCTCCGGGCGAAAGGAGAAGGATGGAGTGCCTCATCGGTTAAAGTGTGACAGTCCATTCTTTCTGCCTACCCTTTCGGGGAAACGGCGTGTTGGTTAGTTAGTTAGTTATTTAGTTAGATGTAATGCACTGTCATTACGTATCACGATTTATTTAAATGAGTTTCGCCAACCTATGTTTGCATCACCAAGTACCAACAACTAAAGATTCAACAAAAATAATTAATTTTTATAGGAACCAAAAAAACATTAACATGATTAGTCATAGTTAAATGAAGAAATTACATTCAATGTATCCTTAAAATATTTTTCAATGTATCTTTATTTGTGTATTTAATTTAATAATGACACTTAATAATGCCCTAGTTAACGAAAACGTATCACTCCTAAAAGGTGTAATAATAAATATTCAGCGAGTTTTTTTTTTTAAACAAACCATGCATGATATTTTACGCATTGTCCTAAATATTCATCTTAAGTAGATATATTTGTAATGTCAATTTGTACAAAAATGGAAAATTGAATATCTTATTCCACGAGCTGTCAGTGTAAACTGGAATACCGCCGAGAATTATTGATAAATAATATGAAGTACTTATATAAGCAAGTTTTCCGAATTTCCCGGCATATAACTGTGTACACACAAGCAAATAGAGGCTTTAACATCTCGAAAAGCTTGTATTAGAGTGGGTAAATAAGTTTTGTCTCAAACATTTTTCTTTTACAGGGAAAATATTTTTTTTGTAAATAATTTAAAGTGAATGTAGTGAACTGGATGACAGTGTAGTAAATGCCATAAAAATTAGATCAGTGAGATGAGTAAAATTACGATCAATAATATCTTCTTTATACTTCCTCACCGATATGCCACGTTTCATAGTTTTATTTTATTTGGGAGTTATCTTAATATAAACAGTCAAAATATGGATATCATCCAGAAAGAGTACGAGAATAATTTGAATATAAGAGAGTGAGAGATGAATACATCTATTATCTCCGAAACTAATTCGAAATGCAAACGATGCGCATGCATGATAACGTTTCGGGTTTATTTTGATTTTTTCTCATTATTGCTGTATGGCAGTAGTGTAGAAAACAAAAGGAGAACAATTTGGTGTTGTTAATTGTGAAATTTTTAATGTGGATGGAAAACTACAATTTCATTGTAACAACTGATGATGCCAACATCGATTGGCGAAACAGCCGTTGCAACACTCTCGGTGAATAAAAAAAAATTGTGATATTATCTTCTTCTTCTTCTTTTTGTCCTGTCACACCTCCGTGGTGCATAGGGCCTCAAGGAACCTTCTCCACCCGACTCTATCGCATGCCTGATGCCTAACATCATTCCAAGTGAGGCCTGCTGCCTTAACCTCGTCCTGCAGGGTTCTTCTCCAGGTAGCTCTAGGTCTGCCTCGCTTTCTCTTTCCCTCCATAGGGGACCAGTCTAGTGCACCCCGAGCGATGCAGGCTGGGTTCCGTCTCAGAGTGTGACCGATCCACTGCCATTTGCGTCTAGCGACCTGTTCTCTAATTGATATTATAAGAGGATTTAAGTTTTAACAGTATTAATGTTGAAGTATCACAGTGTTTCGGCCAAAAAGTGACTATTTAAAAATCTATATAAATATGTGTGTAAGTTAATTTTATTACTATTTTTAAGCAAAGTAAGAAGAAAAACAGAATTCGACTTCAATTGTTTTAAGTACAGAGTTTTATCATTATTGTAAAATCAATTCAAACTTTAAACTTCGGCAAGAAATTTCCTTACTTAATATGTGTTTTTTGTTTACTCCGCTTCGGGTTACCATTTTCATTAGTAAGTACCAAGTAGCATACCACTGGAGGTCGATAGAATGATTGACTTAAAAAAAACAGCTTGTTATGATGGTCGAAATCAAAGCTTCAGTCTAATGAAATCAATACTCTTGTTTTTGATGCCTAGTCCAGTGATTAAGTTGTTATCAAATTGATGGCAGTATATTTAAACATTGAACTTAGTAACACTGAACGTAAAACTTAAGAAACGTAGAATATTGTTTCTTAAACAATGATGTAAAATATTTGTGAATGTATACTTATACTTGTATACGAAATCCTGGATTTTCACCAAAGGGTGGTTAATTCAAATTTAATTGTATCTCAATAGAGACGAAGACGCAAACTGGAAACTGAATATGGATGATCAAGGTGTTTACAGGACTTATGACCTGTCATTGGTTGGGTAAAGCGCACGCTTTATGTTTCAAAAATCATTCTCATGGATGACGTTAGTGGGTCGGTTGTATAGGTTAATCTTGAAAAGATTCACAAGTGCAATCAAATCTACATAGATGGACAATTAAAACTGACACGTGAAGATAGATATGGATTTGAAGTATATATACATCTTCCAAAATTTGTCATGCATGATCATAATAACAAAGGTGGAATGGGGAATGTTGTAATTACATAAAGCGTGCACTTAACCCAACCAATGACAGGCCATAAGTCCTGTAAACACCTTGATCATCCATATTCAGTTTCCAGTTTGCGTCTTCGTCTCTATTGAGATACAATTAAAAATGATGTAAAACTTCATATTAATTAGTAATTGCGTAAGAAATGACCTGTTGTATACAAAAAAATGGGTGAATTGATTTTGGTTACATATATGTGTTGTAAATATATTTTTATATTTATTTTGTTGATCTATTAAACTATCGCAATTAGTTTAAATACAATAGACTCATTGAATAACTTTGTATTTCACAACATTTTTTGTACTTTTCAAAAACATGTTACATATGTGCACATACAGTAGACGTCCTTCCTCCTGGTAAAATTTTAAGATAAATATAAGCAAATTTTTTTAATAAATAAAAATACTTTTAAATATATCTCAATAGAGACGAAGACGCAAACTGGAAACTGAATATGGATGATCAAGGTGTTTACAGGACTTATGACCTGTCATTGGTTGGGTTAAGCGCACGCTTTATGTAATTACAACATTCCCCATTCCACCTTTGTTATGATCATGCACGACAAATTTTTGGAAGCTGTATATATACTTCAAATCCATATCTATCTTCACGTGTCAGCTTTCAATTGGCCATCTATGTAGATTTGATTACACTTGTGAATCTTTTAAGATTAACCTATACAATCCACCCACTAACGCCATCTATATACAATTAAATTTAAATTAACCACCCTTTGGTGAAAATCCAGGATTTCGTTTACAAGTATAAGTATACATTCACAAAAATATTTAAAAATACTTCATTTCAATATTCATTCACGAGAAAGACGTCTGCGGTTCGAAACATGTTAATAACCTAGACATTTTGAAAGTTAAAAAGGTATGTTAAATAGGTATGGTATGGTAAGGTATGTTATATACTCGTATATGGTTCGATATATGTAAGTTCGAGTAAGGCAATCCAGTTTCTTTAAAATCAATTACACCTCCTCTTAGCAAACTGCCAATGTAGCCACTCTATCTGTCGAGTAGTTCAATCAATATTGAGAACAACGAAGTGTTATAGTGGACTCAAATAGCTATTGTAAAGCACTCAAGTGGAGAATTTGTTCCTCTTATGTCCTAGTCACCTCGGGACGCAGAGCTGGGAAACATTTTTAATTAATTATAAAACTGATTTTGCAATGACGGCAACTTACAACGTACAACTAAAAAGACATTATTCGACAAATATTATTCATATTCAGGATTAATTATGTCTCAATACAGACGAAGATATAAATTGTTTTTTTGGAAACAGAAGAGAGAGAGAGAGAGAGAGAGAGAGAGAGAGAGAGAGAGAGAGACGAAGATGCATCAATTTGCATCTTCGTCTCTATTGGGATACAATAATTCCTTAAAATGATTTAACCCGCAATGTATTTGTCTACAAGTATTTGTATACATTCAAAACAAAATGTTATATTCATATTCATTTGAAAATTTGGTTTGGTTCATGTGGTGCTATGTTTTTTTATATTGCATTGTTTGGTGCACAAATTTAAAAATGTTAAGGCATGTTTCCCCTAGCTAACAATTAACTTAACATGTCATTCCCGTAAAAAATTATAAAACTACTAGATTCAAATTAATTATTTAATATGGAGTTTTATATCAGTATTCAAAGAACAAATATGTGTAAGTCTTTACCTCAAATCTTCATAAGCATTAAATATATTATATTTTAAAAGGTTAACAAAATAGTTGGTAATGATTTCGTTTAAACTTGCTGTGTATTTTATTAAACGGACATTACGTTCTTCACCCTTCTCAGATACAATGTGATTGGACCTCAATTATAATATAACCTTATAGATTACCCTTTATATCTAGTTATTAAGGGAACAGCAGTTTCATAAGTCGGGTTTCCAACCGCTGCCATACCGATCCTGACATGGAGTAATCCAGTTCTGTTTACCGGTGTTGGCTGTAACATTTTAATTAATCCGTTTTGTTTTCAACGGATAGTTTAGCTGTTAGCGCTGACTGAGAGTTCCCCGGCTTACAATACTAGAATTAGATTCCAATGCTGACCTCTATTTTCATAGGAATTTTGTCTTAGTTAAACCGCTCGGTGGTTATAAGTTCAGTGTCTTATCATAAAATGCGATTTATTTTGTATTGTTTTCAATATAAGTAATATTTTACATTATAAGTATTATATTATATTTTTCTAAAACAAGGCAGGTTTGATATGAAAAGTTTTATAACTCTTTAGGTCCATTTATACTGGACAGTGACAGTAACGGCACCGTAACGTCACCGACGTAGCCTTGAATCTCACCGACTCCTCATCTTTTTCTCTTCTTATTCTTAGTGTAGACCTAGTGGCCTGTTTCTTAAGAGGAATTGGCCTCCTGCGAAGTCGACTCTCAGCTATCGATCCATCTCTTTGGTGGTCTGCCCGGTGCCTACCTCGGGGCTGGCCGTGTAACATAATGAAGGGGAGTCTGGATGGATCCATTATTCTCACGTGTGCATACCAGTATCTTCTTCTTTGCCTTCCCCATTTCACGACATCCTTGACCTCGCATATCTCCCTTATCAGTATATTCCTTATCCTCTCTTGCAGTGTCTAGCCAGGATATACGAGTATATCAGATCGTCTTCATTTCTGACACGTTTTTTTGTGATCGTGGTGTCCGCCCTGCACTCGATCCTATATGTCATGATAGGTCGCACACAAGTCTTATAAATTCTCACTTTGCTGCTGATCTTCATGTCAGGATTTTTCTAAATTGAATTCTTCAAGCATCCTGAAATGACCGCAGCCTTATTTATTTAGATCCGTCTGATCACTGACTCGTTATCTTAAATGATATAATAAAATCGCCTTCGGGAGAATTGATAATTGTCAATTTTACGTCTGTGCGTCTTTTGTCAACTCTTTCGATGGTGATTTTATTAAAACATTTGAAAAATCGAGTCGATGAGATTCAAGGCTACGTCGGTGATATTGCTTTGCCATTATGGTCATTGTCCAGTGTAAATGGACCTTCAATATAAATAGAAACGTATTTTTTCCAGATGTTTTAGTATAATTTGTGTGAATGCGAAACATGTCATTCACATAAAATATAATAAAAATATCTAGAAAACAAACGTTTTCATTTCTATTAATTTGTTAATATGTAGTTTTTTTTCATGGCTGTCTACGCCTCCAATTGGATATTAATAATAAAGTTAACTGGAGTCACAGTAATCAAATGAAATTCGGATTTGTTTCAAACCAAATGTAAACTCAAATTGTAATAAATGTTCTCTATCAAACTATATATTTAACTCATTTTCGTATTTTGTTTGACTTTGCTGTCTTTGTTTCTATACGCCTCACCTTGATAACCACCTAAGAGATGAAGAGACAGCTGATCCTCATCAACCGAGGAGACATGATTTCTGTGCCACAGATCGTCAGATATATTAAAAGAAGAAAATGAAGAAAAACGAATAAATATTATTAAAAACAATTAATTGCGTATAAATTGCCATACAAATTGAATTGTTTACAGTGTTGGCCTTAATTATCGCTCAGGGAACGTGTTTCGAATAAATAAATATTGTACCGCGCGGTCGAGCTTCCCTGAAACGCCATTGAAATCATAAACGGATCCATTATTTAGTCGGCAGAGGGCCGGCGGATTGTTGCTGACAGGCGTCCCCCAAATTATAAACAGGTCTCCGCAGTTAGGACAAACATCCTGCCTTTATTCTTTTATTGGCAATTCAGGACTTGGATTGTGTAATCGGGGATGAAAAATTGCAAGCTTTTATCGTGTTTTTCTGTGCGGCGAGAGCTTATTATTTCTATGGGAAAATATTAAACAAAACATGACGTGAATTTGAATACTTCTCAATTCTCTTTTGTCGAGAATTTTGTATTAGCTGGGTTTGCTTTGTATATTTGACTCGCGTTATCATTATTTTATTTTTTATATTTTAAACTTATTGAACGCTAAGGCATTAACACCGTGGAATTCCATAGTAACATACTTAATAACTTTGTTTAATCCACTATTTATTAAAAAAATATTTAAAAAATACGACATGTTTCGGAGGATATGACATGTTTCTTCAGGTGTAAAATTATAATAAAAACTAAACAGGGAAAGACTAATGAAAAACACATTTATAATTCGATACAATTGAAAAATGTAATTTAGTAAAAACATTCATTTGAAAAGACATAATATATATAGAAATTAATAAATGATTAATTTGCATTTGATTGGGAATGGGAGCTTGGGAGATTATTATGTAGACAAAGTATTTAAAGAGAAAGAATTAAAAGGAGTATAAAAGTAATATTTTTTTAATAAATAGTGGATTTATCAAAGTTTTTCAATTTTCAAAGTATTTTATTTTTTAAACATCATTTAAATTTTCGGTAATTCGAATGATTTAGATTCTGGTAAGCTTTATATACAGATTTTAGCCGAATTCACAAAACATTGGCTATATTTAACATTGGATAAAAAAACACTTAATTTAACCTGTGAGGACATGAACGAGGACGACGAGAGTGTTCAGTCGAAAAGTACACAAGCAAGACGCAACACGGTGGTACAAGCATACCTTGCGGCGCGCCGGGCGCCGCGGCGTCTCGCTGAGCGATTCCCCCATCTTGTGAAAACAAGTAATAAAATACCAAACATAAAAACAAGCGCTTTTATCACCACAACCCCTGGCTACTCCAAAAAAATTAAACCCTCAAACCCTTTGATTGTTACAATGTTTTCCACTGTGCTAACATTCGTAATTCATAAAAAAAACTTACTTACTTACTATGGCCGTACGACTCTTGAAGAGTTTTAACCTCCTTGTTTATTTATTCTTCCAAGATCCTCGATCCTACGCCTTTTGCTTACAGCAGTTCGATTCGCCCAACCTAGCCAGATCAGTCAGAAGGCGCTGTCTAGACCTTCCTAGAGGTCTTACTCTGGTCGGTTATGACATGTACAATGTCTTGATTATTCTGGTCTATCTGGAAAAATAATACAAAAATATATATGAAACTCCTCAATAATCGTACATGACAAAGATAATGCGCGGTCCGTCTACTGAATATGTGGAAGATCTTTCCCTCTGAATATTTTGGACAAGCGTAATTGCGAGATGCTCCTTTTATTACACAAAGAGTATTTTAATTCGGGCATTTATGAGTCATATTTTAACAAACGTTAATCTACATAATTATCTCTAAATACGAGTATTTCTACAAAAAAACGATAAACCAATAATGAGCATTATACAATTTTTTTAACATACGATAAATCCAAGTAATTATTTATTCACTTAGGAAATTGAAAAAAAAGGTGTTTATTTTCCACAAAATATTTTAAAAAAACACGACATGTTTCGGAGGATACCTCCGTCTTCAGGTGTAAATATATAATAAAAACTTTAAAAAATTTGAAACTTTAGAAATCCTCAAGTCGGTGAAATTGGGTGAAAACATAATTAATAATCAAATTCCTCCTTTTCCTTTTTTCTCCTGAAATACTTTGTCAATTTTTTATCTCCCAAGCTCTCATTCCCAATCATATGCAAATTAATGATTTATTAATTTCTATGTAAATTGTGTCTTTTTAGATGTATGAATTTTCTCAATTACAATTATATATTTTTATATTATCATCATGTTTTATTATTGTTTAATATTATTTATTAGTTTTAACTGATAAAAAATTATTATTAGTACTTATTACAATTAGCCCAGGTTAATTTTTAAATTTGAATTATTGTATCGAATTATAAATGAGTTTTTTTATATTAGTCTTTCTTTGTTTAGTTTTAATTATTATATATATTTACATCTGAAAATGGAGGTATCCTCCGAAACATGTCGTGTTTTTTTAAATATTTATTGAAAATAAACGAATTCCACATGCCTTAGCTTTCAATAAGCTATTAATTTATTTTAGAGCGCTGGGAAGAACTTCTTTGAGAAATAGAAATAGATAAAGAAAAAGAAATAGAAAATTTCTGTAAAACAAAAATAAATTTCGAAATAGAAACGTTATGAAAAATTCAAATCAGATATCTTTTAAGTGTATTGTATTTGTCTTAATACATTTAATTTAGCATCGACGTAATAAAATATTAAAAATACTTAATTCTTTGAATTTTGCCAAACGATGAAGAACAAAATTTAACGTAATATTTGGTAATATACTCGTACCTATAGTTTGAAAATGTTTATTACTGGACTTGATTACTTCCCAATCGTCCAAAATATATAAAGATTTTTTTCTTTGGCTATTGTAGAAATCTTGTTTCACCAGAATTATAATTCAAAGAAGTCAGATACTCCGCGTTGAAATAACTTGTAACCATGGAAAAGTCGACCTTACATGAAGAAAGAATCAAGATATAGGATCGAGTCAGATGGTTTTCCGATGTTGTCTATGATCCACAAAACTCGAACAAATTTTATTTTGAATATTTATACTAAAACACGTTACAAAAAACAAAGATCGCATACTTTTTTGTTACTCAATTTCGCAAATTTGTGTTTGAACTGACATATTTATCATGTTTACGAAATCCGCACTGCCATAGACTTTCTTTGCGATATTTATTCAAAAATAACAAACAGTCACGCTGTTTCCCCGAAAATGTAGGCAGAGTAAATGGATGTCTACAATACTGTATCCTGACATACCTCTTTAAATTTATCAACATTAATATAGCAAGTCACATATACGCGTGTCGATTATTCCGATAATTTTTAATTCCGCAATATTTTGATAATCTTAACTTGAAACTCCAACAAAGAATGATTAAATGTTATATGGTCTGTTCTACTATATGGCTGCAAAACCTAGACTCTGAAAGTGAATGTAATGAACCGGTTAGAAGATGTGGATATACCGCAGAATGCTCCGTATACCGTGGACCGATAGGGTCAGTAATGCAGACGTACTACAGAGAGCCAGAGCAAATAAAGAGCTGTACTCGAGTGTGAAAATTAGAAAGGTCTCATATTTGGGTCATGTGCTAAAAGAAGAAAAATACCACCTCATTCGACTGATATTAATGGGTAAAGTGGAGGGACATCGGGGAGTTGGTAGAAGGCAGCTGTACTGGCTGCGGTACATCAAAGAGTGGACAGGAATAACAAGAGTTCAGAACCTGTTCCAAGTGGCGCAGGATAAAGATGCCTTTGCTGCAGTGATCGCCAACGTTGGGGAGACCTGACACGGCACCGAAAAATGAAGCACTATTTTCATCTGTCTTACTCTCCGTTCACATCGCTAACGTTTATATTCCTAATGGTTTTAACTTCATCAATGTGTTCCAAATGTCCAAACAAACATTTTCTTTCTCTCTATATTCTTCCGTTTATCGGCATTTAAAACTATAAAAGTAAAAATAATAATAATAGGCAATCATTCATTGTTTCGTGAACAACGATAAATAACTCCATATTAAAAAAGTATTATAATACCAGACATTGTCAAAACTTTTGATAATGTTTTAGACAAGCGAAATATGTCTTTATAACTTTTTCATAATTATTAATAATTAATACAATAATAACAGAAAACGACAAAAGTAAATCTGCTTTATTTTAAAGCCTTTAGGAATATTTTTTGGTGCTTACAATAACAATGTTTTTTATCCGTATTTTAATTTTCCGTGATTCGTGCCCTGAGATATTTAAAGGTAAACTTACCCGGATATTATTCCCTTAACTTTAATGAAACTTTTTTAGCCGCAGCTTTTTATGCGCGTCATAAAAGCCGGAAAGCGTAAATCTACTAAATTATAATTTGTACATTGTAAAGTTTTTCCAGTGAAGCAGCTTCAGCGTTTAAATTATCCTGGAATAAAAATACAATGCTCCTATGTGGTAGAATTTTTATTCGGATGTAAGAACTTTTACCATATTTCTGGTATATTCGTAAATTTGCTTGTTCGTGTATAAAAATACGTAAAGTTTGTCAAAGGATAATTTCATAAATTCTTTTGATTTGGGGTCAAAAATTGTTGAATAACCTTATAAAAACAAAAACAAAGAGATAACTGTCATATTTATATTCACAAGTGTATTTCCCATGATTTTTTACCTCTTTAATCGATTTGGATAATAATATAATAACTTTTAAAGCGCCGTTTTTGCGATGTAATCACCTCAAGGGCGCATTAAGACGTGTTTTAAATCTAAATATGAACGCTGCATCTGATTGAAATTCGCGATCGATTAGAAAGTATAATAGAACAAATATGCAAGTTTTAAATTGGGTATGAAATATGAAAAAGATGGATTTACAGCTACGATCTGAAGTCTGTCGTATCATTTATGCTTCTGAGGTGTGAAATAATATTGTTCCAAGCTGATGAACCGGCTACCGCAAACGCTCGATCCCCGAAATTTGTACTAGGGCAACGCTTTGGCTCAACTTATCTTGCCATCGACGAAGAGTTTGCCGAGCGAATTGTGGATTTCCTTGTATTTAGGCTGTCCGTTATACAGAGTTCGGATATATAATTTGGAGCCATTCCATTTTTGCGCTTTGAAGACCGTCAAGCAGAGTTTATAGATTCTTTCAGGACTCTTAAGCCTGTGAAGTTCTTTGAGATGTTGTGATATATGGGACTTTTTTCGATATAAAGAGCAATTCAACAAAATAATAATAATCATTGAATAAAATAATGAAAGTAAGTTAAATGTTGAGGAATCGAGTGAAGTATAAAAGAAAGAACAGCGTGATGGTCAATTATTTCTAGAGACGGCGTGATGTTTAGTAAGAATTTTTTCATTGGTTACAATTTAATTGCTAACTAAACCAACTAACTATCACGCCGTATCCCCGGAGGGGTAGGCAGAAAGAATGGACCGCCACATTGTTCTGTCCTAACATACTTCTCTCGATTTCTCCGACTCCTAACGTGACCGACATTTAATATTTGATTGATTCGATTGGGCAACGTTTTCCTCGGCCTTCCTCTATTCATTGCTCCGTTCACGTCGTTGACATGTAATTTCTTCACAATTTTTTCGATGTATTCAAATCATCGTAACGACCCTTTCATTATTTTGTTCATAATACTTTCATTCGCACCGCATTTACTTCTTATATTTGCATTTAACAACCATATCATATACAGATTTATCACACATTTGTCTTAGAGATCTTATTTCTACAACATTTACCATACTCTCATCCTTATTTTGCCAGTTCCAGGCTTCCGACCTTTATGCACTGCTATCTTAGCTTTTTTGGATAGGCTTTTGTTTGCGATGACAACTTTAAGTGGACCATTTACTCTGTTGCCTACCCCAAACCCTCTTTTCAATATCCTTCTCCACTCTCCCATCTCTCCTTCAATAAACAAATTCATCCACTTGTTCCAGATTTTCAACATTTACACTAATGTTGCAGACTGTCACAAATAATTTTAAAAAAGTAATCTCGACTTTGCATATTCTTTGGAATCTGTTTTTCGTACAATGGCAAGAAGAGTTATGCGAGAAATTCCCTTTTTATTTTTGCAGATTATTTGACAATTTCCAAATCATTCGTATGAATTATTATTTGATATTAAGTTATATATCACTTTTAGGGATTAATTGTATCTCAATAAAATGGGTTAAATCCAGTATTTGTTTACAAATATCGGTAACATTCTTGAAAAAACCAAATACTGGTCCAAGTTTAAAAAAGCATAAAAATTGGAGGAGTATTCTCCTGGCGTTGTCTAGCAAATGTAGCCTTTCACATTGCATTAAAGATTTTCTGCTCAATGCTTACACCTATTCTTAATAGATGGCGCTAGTGTAGATTGAACTAGTAACATGTGAAGTGTGGTACAACTTAGTTGTCAATACAACTTCCAAAAATTTGTCTGACGTGGTGTGTTCGTAAGAAGGGTAGAATGGGGAATGTTGTTAACATAAAGCGATCGCTTAACCCAACCAATGACAGGTCATAAGTCCTGTAAACGCCTCGACCACCATATTGTGTTAATAAAAAAATTACATCTTCGTCTCTATTGAGATCCTTAAAAATGATTTACCCGCAATGGGTAAAATCCAGTATTTGTCTACAAATATTGGTAACATTCTTATATATCACTGTTTAAGAAACAATAAACGAATTATACGTATCAAACATTTTGTTTTACTGCTGTGAGAAATGATGCATAACCGAAAGAGGGTGGTGGCCCAGAAAAGGCTGGGAACCTACGCTTTATATAATGTTTTAACCACCTAGTAGAAACCGCCGATTTGTATAAGCAATCATAATATAGTGATATTTCGCATGTTGGAGGATGACATTAACTCCTGTTGCCCCCTCACGCGCGGCCGGAGTTTATAGGGCCGAGACGTGCCTGGATATGCCTCCTTTCGGTTATGGAAATCTGATTAATGCACCCCTCTTCCGCTCGGAGAAATTTGAATATTCATGCAGAATAAAATCATTTCCCACTCGAAAACGAAAAAAAATGGAGTTCGGCAAATGAATCTGCAAATTTATGATTTTTATAATGTTGATTACATACAACTCAATAATCTCCTTGTTTTTCTTCTTATAGACCTTTAGTCTGTTCCTGAAATCAGGCTGGCCTTTCTTGGGAGGTTAACTCCCAACTATCTCTCCATCTCTTCGGCGGTCTTCCGGGGGGGACGGCAGCCGGCAGGAATCTGATGCGCCACAGTGTGTGGGATTCTGGTGGGATCCATCCTCTGCACGTGCGCATTCCAGTATCTTTGGCGTTGTCTGCCCCATCTCACGACAACTTCCACCTTGCAGATCTCGCGGAAAGTCGTGTTCCTCACCCTAACTCGAATAGTTTTTCGTGTTATCATCCTCAGTGTCCTCATCTCTACCAACTGTACTTTAGCATTTGTTCTTGTGGTATTCACTCTGGTCTCAATGGTATATGTCAGTATAGGCCTTACACAGGATTTATATATTCTGACCTTACTGTCAGTTCCCATATACTTGTTTTTCATATTATATCCTTGAGACAACCTGATACCGCCAAAGCTTTGTTGACTTGTCCTATTATTTAACTCAATAATAATAATAATATGCTAACTTTTAAAGCGCCGTTTTTGTGATGTAATCACCTCAAGCGCGCATTAAGACGTGTTTTAAATCTAAATGTGAACGCTGCATATGATTGATATTCGCGATCGATAAGAAAGTATAATAAAACATAATATGCAAGTTTTAAATTGGGTATGAAATATGAAAAATATGGGTTTTTAGCTCAGATCTGAAGTCTGTCGGATCATTTATGCATCTGAGGTGTGAAGGAAGATTATTCCAAGCTGATGGACCGGCTACCGCAAACGCTCGATTCCCGAAATTTGTACTAGGGCAACGCTTTGGTTCAACTAATCTTCCTATTGCCGAAGAGTTCGCCGAGCGAAGTGTGGATTTCCTTTTATTTAAGCTGTCTGTTATACAGAGTTCGGATATATAATTTGGAGCCATTCCATGTAGCGCTTTGAAGACTATCCAGCAGACTGTCAATATTTATATTCAAAATCGCAACAACAAAAACAATTCATCACGCCGTTTTTCGCAGGGGTATTCAGAGAAAATAGACCGCCACACTACTATATCCTGACACCTCTCTAGCTTCGTCCACATTCATACAACGAGTCATACACGCACGTCGATTCCTCCGACTTCTAACATGACCAACCTTTAAAATTAGATTAATTTGACGATGTCATGTTTTCCTCGGTCTACCTCGACTCCGTTTTCTATTTACATCGTTAACGAATATTTTCTTGACCATTCTTTCTCCATCCTTGGGCTGCAAATGTCCGAACCAACGCAGCGATCCTTTCGTAAATTCAAATTCGCAATTGAATTATTTTTTTTTTTAAATAAATTATATAGATTGTTAAGTAATTTTTTCTATATGTTAACCATAACTGCGATAAATTCAAACCCATCAGCTTTTACACTTTTCATTGCTTTAATGGATCTTTCTATTTTAATTTTTCCATCCTTATAACTAACTAACTAACCATCACGCCATTTCCCCGGAGGGGTAGGCAGAGGGGATGGATCGCCACAATGCTCTGCCCTGGCATACCTCTTGGACTTCCTCTACATTCATACATCGTACCATGCACGCACGTCGATTTTTCCGACTTCGAATGTGGCCGCCTTTTAGTAATTGATTAATTTGGTCATCCTTATATTTTTTATCAAATGTTGAACACAAAAAATATTGCATCTTACTGTATACATTTTCTGAATTTATAAAGTGCTAAGCTTGTGTTATTTTAATTGGATACATAAAATAATATTTTGCTTCGTTTCTTGGGAACACAATCAAAAGAAGTCCGTTCTCGTTACTCGACCACTTTGTTATCTTTACGGAGAGATATTTTTACTTTGAGACTTCATTCAAGTTTCCTATTCGCGAGCGTAATAAAATCTTTCACTTCCTTTTTCCACGCGCCAGCTGTCATTTTTTTCCCGCCATAAAAAAAACGAGCACGTCCATACTCTGTTTGCAATATCGCGGCAGTGACGTCACAACTCTTGATTCCATTGCTTCATTTTTGTTTTCATTCGTGAAAAAATATTTATTTTTCAAGTGAAAAAATATTTATTTAAATATTAATAAAACACAAAGTGAAGACGAATGTGAAAGAAACTTTGTGTTAATTTAATTTTTAATTTAAAAAAGTGTTGTTTTACAAAGTAATAAACTAACTAATTAACCATCACGCAATCTCCCTCCGAAGGGGTAGGCAGAAAAAATGGACTGCCGCACTTTTCTTTCCTGACATATTTCTCTCGATTCCTCAACATTCATACATCGTGTCATGCACGCGCGTCGATTTCTCTGACTCCTCACGTAACCGACATTCAATATTTGATTCATATGATCGTACCACGTTCTCCTCGGTCTTGCTCTATTTCTAGTTCCGTATACATTGTAAACATATATTTTTTTTACCATAAAGTAAGAAATATTATTTAATTTTTTTTTATTGTATACAATGCGTCTATCAAGAAATTTCAATTTAAAATATTTTATGAAGATTTAGCAGATTTTTAAGAACTTCGAGAGACGAGGTGAAGACACTAAGGACGATAGCAGGCAAGACACTGAGAGATTGAGTGAGAAACACCAGAATAAGATAGATATGTTAGGCTGAAGATATTGTAAGATGGAGCAGACAGCGAAAAAGGTACTGGTACGATCATGTTCAAAGAATGGACACCACCAGACTCCCCTATATGTAGTGTCTCTACATAATCAGCCTCATGGGACTCGTAGAAGGCCTCCTTAAAGATGGAAGGATACCTGAGAGTCTACCTCACAGGAGGAACAACACTCTGGAGAACAGACCACATAGGTCTACAACAAGGAAGAAGAAGAAGAATATTTTATGAATAAAGTGATGCAAAAACAAATTTAAGATCAAGGATTAATTTTGTCTCAATAGAGACGAAGATGCAAACTGGAAACTGAATATGGTGATCGAGGTGTTTACAGGACTTATGACCTGTCATTGGTTGGGTTAAGCGCACGCTTTATGTAATTACAACATTCCCCATTCCACCTTTCTTATGACCACCTTGTCTGACAAATTTTTGGAAGTTGTATATATATTAATACCCAACACCACAATTCACATCTCAGTTTCAATCTACAGACCAGCGCCATCTATGAAGATTAGATTTAAGCATTAAGCAGAAGATCTTTATAACGCAATGTGAAAGGCTACCGTCATTAACGCACTGCTAGATAACGCCTGGAAATGTCACTACAATTTATATGCTAACTTGGACCAGTTTTTGTTTTATACAACATTTAAGAGAATTCAGAAAATGTTGTATAAATTTAAGATCGTTCAACGTGAGTATGTATTTTCACATAATATCGAGATAAAATTTGAATAACTTTATTCGGAACATACTATACCGCGCCGGCTGAACGCGTTTCCCGCCAAAAGTTCGTTTTCCCGCTTGCAAGCTGCACACCTCGCGGGGCCCGAGGCTAGGGTTTAATGGCAGGCGCGCGAGAGGAAGATGTAGTCACTCTAACGTCCCAGAGTCATTGTACATTGTTGCCTGGAAGTAAAAAAAAATATGTACATTGGACGAGAATGTTCTCTCAGATCGTTAAAATAGCTCAAATTGTTTCGCGCTCGCTCCAGAGGAAAGACTCTATGTACCTTTTGCTTCGTTTCAAGTGTCACACTAAAAATATCATATTTTTTATCTAAGCTTCACATTCTGTAGGTCGAGTTGTTGGGATATTAAAACTGCTGATTTTGTTAAAGCAATAATATAATTTTAAATGAAACAACTTTGTTTACAACTGCTTTTATATGTCAATGTAATTTTTATATGCTTTTTATTTTGGATCCAAAATATATTTTAAAAAATGCAACTATTCAAGTAATATTCAATGAGGACTTGTCGACACACAAGATACTGATTAAAAGGGAAATCCGACAGGGAGACACAATTCCCCAAAACTTTTCACATTAGCCCTCTAATACATTTTCAAAAATCTGAACTGGGAAATTAAAGGAATCCGTGTTGATGGAAAATATTTAAACCATCTACGTTTTGCCGATGACATCGTACTCGTGGGCAACACTCCGGAGGAACTAGCTGAAATGCTTAAAGAACTAAACTATGTATTCAAATCTGTAGGTTTGAATATGAATCTGGCAAAGACCAAGGTGATGGGCACGGAAAGGCTTGAAATCAACGTGGATGGCAACAGAATTGAGAATGTCAAAGAAAATACATACCTGGGACACAATATTTGATTGGGCCAAGATAACCAAACGTAAAATTCACGTGACAGTAAAATGGCGATAGATCAGCTACCTATCATATGTCACGAGAATCAATATGATAGCTATACCCTTTACATCGATTTGGCTCGCGCTGCAATGATGTGAAGAGCGATTCAACAAACAATCATATTTACTCATTTTCACCCTGTCCGCAATACTGATCCCCTAACCTGGGGTACGTTTAGACAACTTTTAATTTGTATTGCAAGTATGCATATGGTTTGTATTATAAACGACGTTAACGGAACTAGAAGGAAAGGAAAACCGACAATAACGTGGCACGTTCAAATCAATCAAATATTACATGTCGGCCACGTGAAGAATCAGTTAAATCGATGTGCGTGCATGACTCACGATGTATGAAAGTTTAGTTAGCGAGAAAAATATGTCAAGATAGAATAGTGTGGCGGTCCATTTGTTTTGCCTACCCATTCGGAAAACGACCTGAATTTTAGCTAGTTTAATTTTAATTTGAAACACTGTTGTATTATTATTCATTTATGTCATTTCTGTGACATTGTCGCGATAGCTGTTTCGCCAACCCACGTTTACATCGTCAGGTTTTTTAATCAAAACTGATTTGATTGTTGATTGCAACACCATTTGTTGAAACTTATGTCGCGACAGTTTTATAAAAATTAAATTGTGATATTTTAACAATGTTTTGATATTATTCACTTGGGACCCACATACATATTTAAACGATGTTTATAGTTAAATCACCAATAACGCGCATTTCACCACCAAGCATATTTGATTTTAGTATAAAATTGAATAGCTTTAACCTACATTCACGACAATTTCATCTAATGGTATTCTCCGTTTTATTATAATACTTAAGATATATACTTCTGCTTATTCCCAATGTTATTGCATGATTTCTCGTTTACTTGATGTCTCCCGGGTCACATTCACAGACACAGTATATCCCCAAGGGTAGGATACATCGGAATACGTCCACAAAGAGCCTGTTAGGGGTCTTCAGTAGGATAATTAAGGGGGACGGTCAACACATAATATGCATTGTTTTTTTCGCAACGAAAACGTTCATTAATATGAATGAAAACGTCTGTTTTCTAGAAGCTCTATTATTATCATTTATTTAAATGCCATGATTCGCCTGTCTAAGGATTATCAAATATCATTTATACATACAGAAATGTCTCTCATATATACAAGTTTCGCCTTTCTATAAATACAAATGAAAACGTCTGTTTTTAAACACTTTTAGTTTATTTTATGTAAATGATATGGGTCGATTGTTTAAGGCATATGTATATTTATTATATAATCCAATATTATATTTACAGAAAACCAAAACTAATGCCTTAAACTTGCGAAACATGTCATTAACATAAAATATAATAAAACTTCTAGAAAACAAATGCTTTCATTCATATTAATTACGAATAAATATATCGGTTTTCTTGAAGTTTTTATTATTTATTATATAAATGCCATGTTTTACCTATCTAAGGCGTTATCAAATGTTATATTTCTAGACAGGCTTAACATGTCTCTGATACTCGTATAGGCAGACGAAATATGACATTAACATAATATATTTAATACAAGTTTTACGAAACAGACATTTTCACTCGTATATATTATTTAAATTTGAAGTTTTTATAATTATTCAAAAAACAATAAAAAAAACTTTCATGGTTACATACTTTAAACAGAGTAAAATAAAAATCTGTTTGATGCTTACAATCATATTTATTGTTTCTTGAACAGTGATAAAAACTGCATACTATTGTAAATAATTGTTGTAATGCGAATGAAAACGTCTGTTATCTAGACTTTTTTGAAATATTTTATGGGAATGACATATTTCGCATTGCTAAAGCATTATTTACTTCTTTTTCTTCTTCAAGTGCCCTGTCGGGTCCCCCCAACGTTGGCGATCACCTCGGCGAACCTGTCCCTGTCAACTTTCAACGTTACGGCCGTTCAAATGCAATACTGATCCACTGTAGTCAAGCCGTCTGAATGTCATCCATTTGGTTTTGCTGACATTTATTGTTAGCCCCAATCTTTCACCGGACTCGTCAACAAGATCAAGGAGGTCCTGAAGATCGCTGACACTTTCAGCTAATAAAACAGTGTCGTCGGCATATCTTATATTGTTTATCACAACGCCATTAATTTTCAGTCCTTTCTCGGTGTTGATGAGGGCTCGTTTAAAAACATAGTCGGAGTAGAGATTAAATAACAATGGAGAAAGGATACAACCCTGTCTCACACCTCGCTGGATGGTAATTGCGTTTGACTTCTCGTATCCGTGTCTTATTTCGGCTGTTTGGAACCAGTACAGGTTTTTAATAAAATTTAAATCTTTGGTATCAATATTGCACCTGACAAGCATTTTTATTAGGTCACTATGTTTTACCCTGTCAAATGCTTTTTCGTAGTCAATAAAGCATGCGACTACCTATTTTCTTTGGTCCCGGCACTTTTGTAGCAGTACGTTGATAGCTAATAGTGCTTCGCGTGTTCCAAACGCGTTCCTGAAACCGAACTAAGTTATTTACTGAAATATTTTATATATTTAGATTATTTACTTAAATATTTTATATATTTATTTACCTAAAATAGTATGCATATGCATAAACACATGTTCTTATAAAAACGTGAACAATTAAAAAAAAATTACATAAATATTATGTGGTTACAATTTGTTGACATTTTTATTAAATGTAGCATTACATTAAAATCATTGTAAATGCCTTTCACGTCCTTTCAAAGCTTATCAATCCTTTAAAATATAATAAAACATCTAGAAAACATAACTTTTGCTTCGTATTAATTATTTTACACAATTATTCAAGAAAAAATATATTATATAATGTATAATTGTCTCGGTGATAAAGGTAAAAATTATATGAATGCTAAAGCAAGTCATTAAATGTAATAATGTAAGTTGGATTGAAATATTTAGTCAGTTAAATTGAATTCCTTTGTTGTATCATATAGTTTTCCTTCTCTTTGTTTACCCTTCTGGGTCTCATTATTCACATTTTAATATATTCCACTTCCTAAGCCCAGGTTTCTGAGTTATTAATATGGCGCCCAGGTAGACTTATGCGAATAACTGAGTGATGTAGGTTATACTGTAGAATTCTATTGATTTATTTTTAAACACAGTGATAAGAATTTTTACAATATTGCGTATATACAAATGCAAAACAGCAGTTTTAGAAAAACATATCCTTCGACCAGGATAATCGCAATGACCGAACCTTTGATTTTTTTTATCAAATAATTTAAAAGACTTATTTCTGGTTTTTACACCACTTTGCTTTGTAAATAATAACTTACTAACTAACTAACCATCACGCCGTTTCCCCGGTTATCCTGACATAACTCTCGCGCCTCTTCTACAATCACACATTGTGACATGCACGCTCGTCGATTGTTCCTACTTCGAACATCACAACTTCGAACAACCTTTCAGTAATAGATTAATTTGGTAATGTCATGTCTTCCTTGGCCTTCCTCGACTTCTTTTTCCATTAACACTACTTGTATATATCTTTTTAACCATTCTTCCCTCATCCATTCGTTCCATATGTCCAAACCATCTTAGTGACCCTTTCTTGATTTTATTTATCACGCATTCATCCGCTTTACATTCCTTTCTTACTTCATCACTAGATATTATATCATACATTGTTTTTCCGCACATCCTTCTTAGTGGCCTCATTTCTACGGCATTTATCCTACTTTCATCCTTCTTCTGCCAACTCCAAGCTTCACTTCCAAATATAAGGGTCGCCACTAGAACTCCATTGTGCACTGCCATCTTTGCTTCAGTCGATAAATTTCTATTTCTAATTGTATATAGATGGCAGCCAGCGATTTAAAAAAAACAAAATTTACTGTACTATCAAACTAAACAGTTTTGCAAAAAAAAACGAATTGCGTTCCCCACTTATTTCTCACGTATCCAATCATTATTTCTTTCTCGTACAATAATTAGGTCACACCCTCTTCCTCCCATTTTGAATTTTTTTTCTTCTATTAATTATTCAGTTTGTTTTTGTAACCTAGACGAAACTCGGGCGGAAGCGAAACCGGTTAATTCGATAAAACAATATAAAGGAATAAAGAACACAAGTACTAAAATATTAAAGTTTTAATAGTGTCATACCATATCGTCACATATCATAATACCACATCATACATCATAACGTCTTGCCAGTCATGACGCACGGAGCCGAGACGTGAATACTGACAAAAGGTTAGTTACAGATTCAAGGTCGCCCAACGCGCCATGGAAAGAGCCATGCTTGGAATAACCTTGAGGGACAGATTTAGAAACGAATTTATTCGTCAAGAAACCAAGGTGACTTAGGTGGCTCCGAGGATGAGCGGGCTGAAGTGGCGATGGGCTAGCCATATCTGTCGGAGAACCGACGGCCGATAGGGGAGACGGGTTCTAGAGTAGAGACCGCGTACAGGAATCCGCAGAGTTGGACGTCCCTATGCCCGCTGGACCAACGATCTGAAGAGGATTACTGGACATAGATGGATGGGAGCGGCAATGGATAGGGGACGGTGACGTGCTTTGGGAGAGGCCTACATTCAGCAGTGGATGACAGAGGGCCGATGATGATATCGTGATTAAAATAAAATTGTTTTGAAAAATAAAATAATAACAACAACACCTTCCGGTGTCAAATTTATTATTATTTTTTATCTGTTCAAAAGAATTTATGTTTGATTTTTATAAGTACAAAATTTATTTGATTTATGTGAGTGAAAAATATATTTGATTTATCAGTACAAAAGAATCAATGACACTTGATAATTTTTATTAAAATCTCATTTCCAAGTAATTGAATATGAAAAGAAATGTTAATGATATTTCTTAAACGTAAAGATTTTTTTCTATTTCCACAGAAACCTTAAAATTTATTTGCGTAAAATTATTTATATCTCGGAACGAATTCCTACAAAATGTTACACAATACAAAATATTAGAATAATAATGAAATAAAAAAATTGTTTGGAATACACGAAAAGCTTCTCTTTGACCTTTAAACTTCCATTCTTCTCTTGCGGACTTCAAACCGGAGCAATTAAAACACCCACACGGTAACAATACAGAGTCGGAACAAGAATTATTATGTGTGTATATACAGGTATATATATTATTTGATATTGCCTTAGAAGGGCGAAACATGCCATTCCATCCAAAATATAATAAAACTCCAAGAAGACAGACGTTTTCATTCATATAAATGAAAACAAAATATTGAGAAGTTGTGGACACATGGCAAGAATAATTGAAGAAATAATGATCATACAATTATTTGTAAATCGTGTAAACAGAACAAGAAATAGAGGAAGAGCACGGAAAACGTGGAATAATCAAATCAATCAAATATTATATATAGGGCGCATGTAGAGTCGGAGAAATTGACGTGTGTGTGTGATGATAATAATATAATTGAATATTTCAGTTACACATTTTTTCAATATTCTTCAGATATGGTATTATATATAAAATAAAATGGCGATTTTATTTTAGTCACCCTAAAATATGTAAAATCATTATTTGTAAACAATTTGCTAGAATTTTTTTTTGTAGAAATCCTTTTTTTTCGTACTACCTCAAATAACTTATTTTTGATTTATATATTATTATTCAGTATCCTAACCATGTAATCATTGACATAAAATTTCTTAACGAGTTCCAAGAAACACCTTTCATTATTTCTGGACCTACCCAAATAATTATTTGTTAAAAATTTATAAAGTCACATCAATTTTCATCAATTACCACATTCTGCTCCATTTACTAGTGTATATAAACTGCAACGTTTGATAATGCCTTAGAAGGGTGAAACATGTCATTCCCATAAAATAAAATAAAACTTCTATAAAACTGACGTTTTCATTCGTATTAATTGTTCAGATATCAATGAATTATAAACGTATTCAAACCTGATTCTTTATTTCAGCAGTAATGAGCAAAGATTTTCACAAAATACAAATGTTGTTAAAATTTTGTCTTTATTAAGGCTTCTGAAAGAAAAATCGGGAAAAACATAAGGCATTTTTCTATAAACTTTTTACGCGAGCGGTTTTACCGAGGGAAAACGTATTATTTGTAAAGCTAATATGAAGGTAAAGTAAATTTGCATGCAATGCATGTAAACTGGATTTTTCATATCTGGAATACAATGTAAAAATTTGTACATAATAAATCAACTTTGAATAATATGGCCTTGTTAACTTGATTCGAATTTATTATAGCTTAGTATGACGAATGTACTGTGTTTTAATAATAGATGTATGACGATTGTACCTAAAGTGAGAACACGCGCGTATTCGAATGCAACATTGTGTCAAATTTTCAAAGCAATCGGTAAATAATTTTCGGAGATTCAAGATTAGGAACAAACGAACATTTCCATTTTTATTTATATAGATAACAACACGTGCGTATTCAAATGCAACGTTGTTTCAACATTTCAAAGCGAACAAAGCTTTAGCAACGCAATTTAGTAAACATGAGATATCAAGGTAAGAGAATGTGGTGGCCCATCCTCTCTGCATGCCCCTGGATGATAAGAAAATATGGTAAGTATTTATCGCGAAACAATGGCGTCTGTAGACGTCATTACAAGTTCAAATTAATTATGAACAGTTTATAGCTAACTAAAAGAACATTATGTGTTAAATTATTTTTATGTGTTATTTTATTTTATATCATTGTATTTTATATAATTTGTTTAAGATTTATTATGTAGACGTTGAATGATCGAAGTGTGCGCGGGAGATGCCTATTGGTGGCGATGAGGTTCGCAACCCATCACACCGCGTCTCTCGCGTTGGCGAAAAGAGAAGGATGGAGTGCAGCATCGATTAAAGTGTTGCAGTCCATTCTTTCTGTCTACCCTTTCGGGGAAACGGCGTGATGGTTAGTTAGTTAGTTATGTATGACGATCGCATGTTTGTTATGTTATTCTTATTACAAAATATGGTAAATAAATGTCCTAATTATTATTGAAAAAAAAAGAAAAAACGTTTTTACAGAAACCCTGTTATAAAAATTTGTATTTTTTTTATTAACATGCAAAACTAAATAAAACGCATTGTAGTACAATGAGTTTTAAGAAACTCATTTAGAAACTTAAGTTTAATTTTAGAAAATTTAAAAACAATTGTAGGTACAAAAACGAATTATGAGAAAATATTTTTCGATCTGTGATATAGAGATGTGATATGATTTTGAAAAGGAAATGAGTCATAAAGAAAGAAAAAAGAAACATAGGTATGAAACATAGTGATAAATCATAATGTTTTGGAAATAGAGATAAGATACCAAGATGAGACATAGAGAAAAGAAAAATTATAAGAATTTTCTTAAGCCAATGTTGACCTTTTGGTCCTGGGTTACTCAGCTCACAATCATGTTCTTGCACCGACCCTTACATCTGGAAGTAAAATATAGAACTGGCAAAATAAGGAAGAAAGTAGAATAATTGAATGTAGAATGTAAATATAAAAAGCAAATGCAGTGCGATGAAAAGTGTTAAGAACAAAATATTAAAAGCGTCATCAAGCTAGTTCGAACACGTAGAATTAATGAAACAAGAAAGAACGATAAAAGAGTATATGTTTACGATGTAAATGGAACAAGAAATAATTGAAAATGGAGGAAAAAGAGGCACGATCAATTCAACCAAATATTAAATGTCGGCCAAGTGCAGAGTCGGAAAAATCAACGTACATGACTCGATATATGAAAAATGAGGAAGCGAGAGAAGTATGTCAGGGAAGAACAGTTTGGTGTTCCATTATATCCTTCGGATAGACGGTGTGGTATGTTACTATTCATATATTCGTCAGGGTGATCACAAAAGTAATTGTATTAATTCACGACTGTTATTGTTAATATACCCAAATCGCAGAGCTAAAACCAAACTCCAGAGTTAAAAATAAGAATTGGACTAAGCTGGGCAGCTTTCGGTAACATGGTTAACATCCTTAAAAACCGGAAAATACCGATCAACCTGAAACGAAATGTTTATGAAGCCTGCGTTCTGCCAGTGATACTTTTAGTCTTGAAACTGTAACATTGTGCAAACAAAGTGCCGAGAGAAAGACCCATATTATTGATAAGCCTAAGAGACAGAGTCAGAAACGATACGGTGAGAAAAAAAATAAAGGTCACTGACATCATCTCTAAAATGGCGATGGGCAAGTCACGTAGCCAGAAGCTCAGATGAAAAGTGGACAAAAAGACAGCTGACTTGGAAATCATGGACGGCAAGAAGAAGTGCAGGGCGACTGCAACTACGGTGGAAGGATGATCTGAACAGACATGCCAGAATAACCTGGATGCAGTCTGCACAAGGCAGAGTAACATGGAAGCGAATGGAGGAGGCCTTTGTCCAGGAGTGGACGGGAATATGCTGAGGAAGAAGAAGAAGAAGAAGAGATACGATTGTATCACACATGAAAATATCAAAAAATACTACTTGAGAAACGTTTAACAAATCTGCGTTTGAAATTTGAATTTCGAGTCTATAATTTATCGATGGAATGCTGGCGAGATCCTAGATTCCCGCGCGTCTCGCGGGGTATAAATTGACATTACGTGACACCAAAGAGGCGGGGCAGTACCCTCGGGGAACCGAATATGAGCATGCTAAGGGTTTCTACACTGTGAAGGTTTCGGTAAGGTTTTGCTGTGAAATGTTTGGATACATTTCACATAATTTCAATATCAACGCATTAACACAATCGAATAAAGAACAACTTTTTCATTCATAACAATTTCAATTTTAAACGATACATGATATCTACTGTATTGTTTGATATTCAATACCGCTTATTATTTACTGAGATAAAGTAAAGATTTTACTAGAATCTCTTGATGGAAGTTCATTTTAAATAATAAGTTTTTTTTTTAGTTTAACTACTTCATACAAGTGAAAGAAAAAACATCGTTTGATTTAATTTTTATTATTAATTGAACTTGCAGTGATAGATCAAAAAGCTTGACTCGCGTTCCAGCAAGGAAAGTGCATATATTGTACCTTAAACGATCATGTTTACTTCCATTTTAAATAATTTATATGAATGAAAAAGCTCTTTTTCTACATGTTTTATTATATTCTATGGAAATGACATATGTAGCTTGCTAAAGCATTTTACAATTTTTGATAATGCCTTAGCGAGGCAAAATATGTCATTCCCATAAAAATTAAATTTACATTCCCGTAAAACGAATTCCACTTATAGCACTTTTAATTTAAATTTAAACTTATGTTTACATAAGTGTTTACACGATTGTTTGATGGTTTAACTTGGATTAAGTTTAAATAATAAATTATATAAATATTAAATAATAATATAACTCGGCAATCGCTCCATATTGGCTCCGGCTGTCTGTGGTACGTCTGCATTACTGATCTCGTTGGTCCACGATGTATGGACCATTCTATAGTGTATCCTCATCTCATTCAATTTAAATTTAATCAAAATTATAGAAACAATAGCGAAAAAATCAACGTATATCAAAGAACATACAATTGAACTAAGTAATTTAATTTTCGTACTGTTTTTGTACTGATAACTTTTGAAGTTTTTTCAACTAGAAATTTGTTTTACACGACTGTAAAGCGTTCACGGTTTGACGGACGCGCCTGTTCTTTTACAAAAGCAAAGTTTTTCTTTCGACATTAACTTCTGTTTTGAGCGACACAATAATTTGACATACCCCACTGCTCCGTCCGTTCTTCTCGGGTATTGGTACAAAGACAATTACGTAAAACAAAAATTAACGTATTGTACATACAAATACATAAACACGATAAAAGCAAAAGATAATTAGGTAAAATTTAATTTTAATCGCAAACTTTAATTATGTTCAATGTTCGCCTTCGCTTTGTGTCGTGGATTTATATTTGAATAAATAAAACTACACTTAGTATTACAACACATTATTTCACTTAACATACTCATATTTCGGTTATAAGATAACCTCGATTAAAAAAAAAAAACTAACTAACCATCACGCCGTATCTCCGAAGGGGTAGGCAGAAATAATGGACTGTCACACTTTTCTTTCCTGGCATATTTCTCTCGCTTCCTAAACATTCATACATCGTGTCATGCACGCGCGTCGATTTCTCTGACTCCTCACATGGCCGACATTCAATATTTGATTCATTTGATCGTGCCATGTTTCCTCGGTCTTCCTCTATTTCTGGTTCCATTTACATCGTTAACATATACTTTTTACCATTCTTTCTTCATTCAATCTTTCCATATGTCCAAACCATCTTAATGATCCTTTCATTATTTTGTTCATAACACCATCATTCGCACCGCATTCACTTCTTATATTTTCATTCGACACTATCATACACAGAGTATCCGCACATTCGTCTAAGAGAACTCATTCCTACTGCATTTATTCTACTTTCATCGTTCTTTTGCCAGTTCCATGCTTCGCAATTTAAAATTATTAATAATAAAGGTTATGTTATATAAATAGAAATAAAGTATTGTAATACTATTTATAGTTATATTTTTTCAAATGAGAATTTTTACACTATATTATCAATTGTCCAATATTTTTTTTTACTTTTTAACAAAACACTTTATTTAAAATAGAACTAAAATTAAACATTAAAATTAACATGTTTCGGGACGCAGAAGCCCTTCAAAAGTGTAGTTAAATAATTTACATACAAAATAAATATTTAAACACATTTCATGAATGTGGTCCTTTTGATAGATGTAAAATAAATGTTTTTTTTTTAATGTTCTGGTTGTAGCCCCCGAGGAACCAAATATGAGCATGCTAAGGGCTTCTATGTTGTGAAGGTTTCAGTAAGGTTTTACTCTAAAATATTTAAATTCATTTCACATGACGTTGAAATAAATTTGATTATATACGCAATAACAACAATTCATTCACTTTATTATCCATTTCATTTATAAAATATTTTAACAAAACAGAGATATCAAACACTACATGTTTCAAAAGTGATCTTTTCCAAATTCAAGTGTTAATTTACCTAAAAAAAATACATAGAAGTATACATGTTTATATACCTTATCATTAAGAATACAAATTACATTAGTTTGTATTTTTAAGGATAAGCCATAATATGTATACTTCATAAGTCTCTCTTTTCGATATTTTGTAAAATAATATTTAAATGTGGAGGTTGAGGAAGACACTTCCGAAACATGTAGTGTATAATATTTTCATTTTGTAAAAATACTTATGTGAATAATATAAAGTCATCACTGCAAATATAAATATATCCACAGAAACAAAAATGGCAGTACACATTGGGGTTCTAGTGCCAACCCTCATGTATGGAAGTGAAGCTTGGAGCTGGCAAACTTCGGATGAAAGCAGGATAAACGCCGTAGAAATGAGATCACTAACAGGAATGTGCGGGAAAACGTTATATGATAGAATACCGAATGTAATTAGAGATGAAATAAGAGAGAAATGTAAGGCAGTTGAATGCATCATGGATAAAATTAAAAAAGGACCCCTGAGATGGTTTGGACATATGGAACGAATGGATGAGAGTAGAATGGTTAAAAAGTTGTACACAAGCAGCGTGAGTGAAAAAACAAGCTAAGGACGACCGAGGAAAACATGGCAAGACCAAATTAATCAATTACTAAAAGGCGGCCACATTGGAAGTCGGAATAATCGACGTGCGTGCATGGTACGATGTATAAATGTAGAGGAAGCCCGAAAGGTATGGCAGGACAGAGCATTGTGGCGATCCATTCTCTCTGCCAACTCCTCCTGGGAAATGGTGTGATGGTTAGTTAGTTAGTAAGATTTGGATATCACAATGTTTAAAACTCTGCTTCAAAATTTACCACATAATTTCACAAGATTAACGACTACCCCTTCAATAGAGTAAAGTTTAATTATGTTAATTTCAAAATGACACATGTAGTCGGTACTCTGAAATGTAATAGATTTTTATACTCTGAAGTTAGCTTTATGAAGCATCTTATTCGAGTTATTGCAAAGTTTAATAAAGCGTCCTATTCGAGTTAAAGCGAAGCTTTATGAAGCGTATTTTTATTCCATATTATAAGATAAATATACATATTATTACTCAATCAAGAATAATGATTTCAATAGGATCGACACATATGGTTTTCATATCTGAAATTTTAACTTTAACTTAACTTCATATTAGGTTGCATGTTTGTATTACCATGTGTACTGAGAGATCTAACGATGATACAACTTATATAATCTGAATCTAAAGATATCGTGGAATCGGGAAAAGATACATTATTTGACTCTAAAACACAATTAAATAGAGTAGATTTAAATCTGTATAGAAGCGATTTTAAACTTTTCAAGAGACCTTAAAACATCTAAAACAAAAAACGTATGATTTTTCTTAATTTTGATTATTTTCTACACACGCCATCACTTTGTGTTGTGAACATTTGATTTTTTTTTAATTATTATAATATAATGTGAACCCATGTGAAAATGAAAAATATATTATGAACATTTTTAACTATGGAAACGTAATTATATTTGAAGCCAACTAGTTTTAACCTTCATCAGAGCAAAATAAAAACTAAAAACAATAACATAACGATTCCGTGGTAGTATACAAAGTTTTAATGGATTTTATATATTCATAAGTTTTAAAAATGTCTTACCACAATGTTAGTGCTTCATTTGAAATATATTATAATAATAATAATAATAATAATAAATTGGATAATTTATAAAGCGCCATTTTTATGAATTGCTCATCTCAAGGGCGCTGTAAGCACCACTATCAAAACATTTCAAGATACAAAAACACTTTTAAATATATAAAAAATATATATTATATATATGTAATTCCAAGTAGAGTAAATCTTATTATATAAAAATGTATAAAAAAAATCTTATTGAAAAATTCTATATTTATTAAATATTATCATCGTAATAATTGGTACTATAATCTTCTTAAAGTAATCTTGAAATAAATTTTGAATATTGGAATGGAAAAAGAAATCCGCATCTTTCTCAAAAGTGTTAAAAATCTTTAATCGCTTAATCGTCTTCCTTGATTCAATCCGAGAATTCTTCCGAATAAAACTCCTCGTTAAATTTAAGCTGAATAATATTTTTCTTTAATGAGGAATTTCCAAGACGGTGAATCTATTTATTCATTTGCGAGTACCCGCGGTTATAGGGGATGCTTTGGGCGCTTTTCTAATACTTTCGGCAATTTTTGTATTCATCAATTTCCATTAATTCCGAGGTTCCTCTCACCTGCGCCTAATGCTCGAAGAATGACTATCATTAAGGAACCTTCTGGCGGGAAACAACTCAAATGTTTTTGCTAGGGGTGTGACAAACATTCGCATCCCCATACAATTTAGTTTCTTATTCTTTTCTTCTATATTCGCCATGACTTTGTGTAGTGTATTCACATTAGAACAACTTGTTGATATCTTGATATCTTTTTCTTTCTTCCATTCCTCATTACTGAGGGTTGTGATCCATTAAGCGTTCCGTTCCTTAGATTATCATGAGAGAGTACTGAAGAGGTTTCCCTTTGTCTAACACCAATATAAAGACGGTAGGACTGCGTGAAAGAGGAGTGGGAAAAATTGGAATGCTTAGATATAATGACGCGTTATGAGCGTAATCGGTGCGATTAGCCAGAAGATTGAATACTTGGCTTGAGGAGTATCTTGTATATGATCAAGGCGTATAAAAGTACTATTTTATTTGTTATAAGTCAATATAATCGTAAGTTATAAGTCAATATAATAGCTATTATAGCACCTTATTAAAAACGTTTACAGTTTAAATTGGTTTAAAGTATACGCGTAATTTTTGGTTCATGGTTGTGGAGGTGGTGTACAGAGATGTCAAACGATATATTGACATCATAAAATAAATGTATTCAAATGCAAGTTTACAAGTCACCATGCATGATTTGACAAACCGTGTACAGATACAAAAAGGTGCCTCGTATGTCCAGGGATTCTAAGCATTCGGCGATAAAGCCACTTTTCAAATGCTTCCAGTCTGTTCATTGAGTTGACTTTGGAGGTCCACGTTTCACATCTATAATAAACTAATGAATTTCAAAAACAAATAATGAAAAAGATTTATCTTTGCCCAATAGCAAGTCGCGTTCATGAATATATTGAATTTAGCATCTCCAATCCGCGTTTTCCCCCTGCCACGGAAGCACACGGAAGCACACTCTTCACGCAGATGGGACCGCATTTACACAAGTTTTGATCAATAAAATGGCAACACTTAATGTTCCCGCCTTTTATAGATCCCTTGAAGATAAGCACTTTATTGTTATTTTATTACCTTGCCCTTGTACTTAGTGCCGCGTACTCACAAATATTGCGCCATTGTATTATCTGCTATGGCTGATATAAAGTTATTAATGCCGGCCGTTAATATGACCCCAACTAGGAACAAGTAACTTAAGCTTAACCTGTGAAGTGCCAAAGCGTAAATTTGCTCCTTTTGCAACATCTAAAAGCTGATTAGATCTTAAGCAAAACAAGCAAAAAAACTTTATCAAAACTTCTGCATTTACTTTTTATTTTACAAAGTTTTTTAAACTGAACATCACGAACTTTATTTAAAAAAATAAAAATAAAAAACATGTTTCGGACACAGGAACCCTTCATCAGTGTTTTGTGTTTACTTTTAAAAATATGATTTATTCAAAAAATATTTTATATCGCAAATATTTTTTGAATAAATCATCGAAAAAAATCATTTCAATATCTGTCAAAACTGACCACATTTATGATTTTTTTTTTTATATTAAAATATTGAATGATTTAATGATGAATGACGGAAAGTAAAGGTGATAGTTTTAGAAAGGGAAAAGCACAGTTTGTAACATAAGTCTGAACGAAGAGAATTTGGAGCAGGTGAGTGAATTTGTGTATTTTCGTAGCATGTTCACAGCGGATGGCCGAACGGATAGTGACGTCGAAAGAAGGGTTGGTGCGGGTAACAAAGTGAATGGAGCTTTTAAAATAGTTATTGGAAACAAGAATTTTTCAATGAAAGCGAAAACGGCTATTCACAATGGAGTTCTGGTCTCAACCCTAATGTATAGAAGCGAAGCATGGAACTGGCAGAAGAAGGATGAGAGCAGAATAATTGCGGTAAAGATGAAGTCCCTAAGACGTATGTGTGGTAGAACGACATATGACAGAATCTCAAATGCTGATATAAGAAAGGAATGTAAAGCGGAAGAAGGTATTATGAACAAAATTATGAAAGGATCGCTGCTTTAGTTCGGACATATGGAGCGCATGCATTAAGAATGGTTACGAAAGTATACGTTTATGATGTAAATTGAGTAGGGAGTCGAGGCAGACCGAGGAAAAAAAACATGGCATGACCAAATTAATCAAATTTTAAAGGTTGGTCATGTTAGAAGTCGGAAAAATCGACGTGCGTGTATGAATCGCTGTATGAATGTGTAGGAATCTAGAGAGGTGTACCAGGGTAGAGTAGTGTGGCGGTCCATTCTCTCTGCCTACTCCTACGGGGAAACGGCGTGATGGTTTGTTATTGTTGTTGTAGTGACTTTTTTTTTTGTCAATGGAAGAGATACTGGATTTTCCCCCAAAATAATATTCCGCAGGGTCGCATCTATAGGGTTAACATCAAATCGTAACCGCCCTCGGACCCTTGCCATAATTTTATTCATGATACGGCGTTTTCTCCTTAAATATCATACAAATTTACAATGTTTAATTTTATCATAAGTGTGTTTAATCCGAATATGGAAATGTGTTTGAGCGTAATTTAAAATGTATTCAAACGTATTTTTGGAAACTAAACTTACCCACTGAATTATGGTTATATAACTAATAAAAAATAATAAAAAATTTACGTTAAAAGTAACCTTTTTGCGTTAATAAATTAAGAAGCTTGAAGTTAAAAAAAATATATAAAGAAGAATCAGAAAAAGCTATATTTTTAAATTTTCGTATCAAGCATTCACTTTGTGGTAAGACCATTAATTTTTTTTTATTAGTTGTATTTAAAATAAAATAAAACAAAAACACTGCACTTTGTTTTTCACCACTATGCCGTTATTTTAAATGCCGACTAGTTTATTATTATTAGTTATTTCGAAGCCCTGAAGAAACTTGGGTACAAGCGAAACTAGTCGGCAATTAAAATAACCGCAAAGTGGTGAAAAACGAAGGGCAGTATTTTTAATTTATTTTATTTTAAATACAAATAATAATAAAAAATAGCTACATTTTTGACGTTAAATATCTTTTGACGCGTTTAATAGAGAGTAATACTGATGCTGCTTCTCGCGCACCCTATTACGAAAGTGCGACATGATGAAATTAGCCATTCATGATAAATAACGGACGGATATTTCACGCGTGCCATAATGTCATGATACGAGACATGAATGAAGTTAAAACGAAAGTATGTTCTGAACAGACACGTCGGAATAACCTGGATGTATTCTGCACAAGACAGAGTGACATGAAAGCGAATGGAGGAAGCTTTTGACCAGGAGTGGATGGGAATAGGCTGAGGAAGAAGAAGAATTTCGATTATTGCGTAATATTATTTGTAATAATATTTTTATAATAAGAAGGAAACTGTACCAAATATATTTGTATTATATAATAATACGAATATAAGGAATATAAATTAATTTATTTTTCCACACTGTTCTTTCCCGACATACAACAACTCAACATTCATACATCCTGTCACACTCGCGTGTTGATTTCTCCGACTCCTCGCGTAACCGACATTCAATATTTGATTTATTTGATCGTGACACGTTTTCCTCGGTTATCCTATATTTCTTGTTCCGTTTATATCCTTAATAAATAATTTCTTTACCATTATTTCTTCACTCATCTTTAGGACCCTTTCATTATTTTGTTCATAACACTTTCATTTCTACTTTCATTTTTTATTTACTAGTTCCATGCTTCACTTCCATACATAATGGTCTGTATAAGAACACCAGTGTGCACTGGCATTTGGACTTTTTTGGATTGGTTGTTGTTTGCGAAGACAACTTTAAGTGCACCATTTACTCTGCTGCCTATCCTAACCCCTTTTTCTTATATCTCTCTCCATTCGCCCAACCTTTGTAAACATATAAGTAAATTGTTGTATTAAAATAATCTGCTCAATCATGTTTCTAAATTTGTTTTGATTGTTTTTATTTAAAGTGGTTTAAACTTCCTTGTTTCCTTGTTTCAGGTAAGTTAAAACATATCCGATGTAAAGACTTGGAGAAATGAATGAAAACCGCGCTTACAAAGAAGGAATTGATTTGGTAAGTTAGTATCTTTAGATACATGTTTTTGATGTATATTTGCTTTAAAAAAAAACTTTATGTTTCAGATAATATTATTTATATTTTAATGATAACTCTGGGCTAATACATAAATGTTAATTTTATACTTGAGCGGACCCTAAAGAAACACACAATGGAAGTTTAAATCATGTTCGATGGAGTTGTTTTTTAGAGAAAATGAAGCATTTTTATTAAGGGATGTACGAGGAAATTCGACTTAAATTGCAATCATTTTATTGTTTCTTGAACAATGATTTAAAACTCCATAATAATTCATGTAAACTGTCGACGTGCATGATAATATTTGATACTTTAATATTAAATCAAATTTCGCCCTTGAGTTAATTAAATAACATAAACGGCGCTTTAAGCTATTCCGTTATGCTGGAGAGGATTAAGAAAAAAATTCTGAGGTATATCTACATGAGGGAGTATGGTAGTTATCTGTTGCACTATCCCACGACATTTCTTTTAGGAATGCTTGGAACCAATTCTTTACAACTTCGAAGAGATGGGCATTTCATTACCCATTTCTTTTAATTAATCAGGAGATATTTCGAGAACTCGGCCGTGCTAGAGGGTGATGGTCTTTTTGTCCCTGATAGTTATCTCCGACAGTGACAACATAGATTGTTTTACCTCCCGGCCACCAGAACCAATCTGCTTTGGTGACACCGGTGGGAAGAGCAATTAGTCTGCTGAACGCGGTCTCCTCGGAGATCGACGTCTTTCATATTAGTGAAGATACGTTCAGGAGACAAATACTCTTGACTCAAGAAAGTATCTTGTCTTCCTAATGTCGAACCGACAATTATCTGCGATAAAGGCAACATAGATTATTTTACCTGCCACTGTGTAGAACCAATCTACCTAAGGTAATGCCCGTGGGCAGGGCAATAATACTATTAAACCGCATCTCTTCGGATGTCGACATTTTTCACGATAGTGAGGCTACCCTCAGAAAGCATCTATCTCTTATGTATTAAATTGCTATTTGCTTCTCTACTTATTGTACAAAAATGTTTATCTTTACCAAACTGTTCTCGAATATATTTTTTTAATTGTCTTCTGTTTTTCTTTTTTTCTGACTTGCTCTCTTTTGTTTTCTTGTTATCTTATATGTAAATATATTTTTTTAAATTGTTAATTTTATTTTTGTATATTGTGATTATAAACGATTTGGATTTGTTATTCTGTAATGTTTAAAAAATTTTGAATAAATTGAAATTGAATCTCTAATATTTCATACCCAATTTAAAACTTGCTAGAGGGTGTTGGGCTTTTTGTCCCTGATAGATTTCTCCGACATCGACAGCATAGATTGTTTTACCTACAGGCCACCAGAACCAATTTGTCTCTGATGACATCGGTAATATCTTTTGGGTTAATAAACTGATTTGATTTGATTTAAAGTTAGCATAATATTATTATTTTTAATACAAATAGAAAGTAATAACAGTTAATAGGATAAAAGAGAAATATAGATTAAAATAACATGTAGTTTTATTATTATTATTCTTCTTTATGGTTAATTTAATTTCACAGGGGCAGTTTCAAAATTCTATTTATTTAATATTTAAGCATCCGCTTTAAAGTTTAATGGAACGTAATAATGAATTAACCAACGCAACAGTAGCTGAGTGGATCAGTTAATAAAATCAGTACTAATTAATATTTCATAAATTTAATATATTCTCCATAAAACATCAATTATTTTGTTTATGAATTCTGTTTTTAAATATTCAGAATCGAGTTTAAATCTCATACGTGCTTTTTTACTGTGAATTGGTTAATAATTTTGCACTGGTGATAAATCGAAGCGTTCAAAGCTTTATATGGAACTTTTATTTATAAGCCCAATCATTCGGATGAATGTGAATTGCGTGTTGGTGAAACGTATTTTATGTGGAAAACTCAAATACGAGTATTTCAAATAGATCATTTTACATTATCGCTTTTCATTCACATTTATTGGTTTCTCAAATGTAAGTTTTTTAACATTATCCAAATCGTTTTTAATTCATTACGAATAAAGCATAAATGATAGATAAATCTGCACAGTTCTTTTTGTGAACGTGTTAGTTTGAAATCCGTTTGTCGTAGCTGGGTATCAGGTCAAGTATTCTCAGAGAGTATTTAAGTGTTACGGGACTATAGTTCAGAGAGATCAGAACAACCTTGAAAAGCTCATCATCATGGGCAAGTGGAGGGAAAGTGGCCACAATGACGACCACCAAGCCGCTAGTCCGATCAGATCAGGAAGCTGACTGGTTTCTTGTATTAGCTGTAGCCTGGAGACTGACGGCTGACAGGAGAGCATAACGTGCCATGGACAATGATTTACAGAATGAACACGATCTTCAACCATGAAGACTACGACTGAGAAGAAGTAAAAGAGATATCAGTATGGGGAGGATGCACAAAAGGGTGGCCCTTATTTTTAAATTTATTTTTAATGTATTATGTCGCACCCCCTTAGTTTTTTTCTAACTGGCCTAAAACTAATGCCATATAAAAATTTGGTCTTTCGCATAATTCTAATAAGGCCATTTTTATAAAAAAAACATAAAAAAATGTACGAACGTTATATTGTTATATTTCATTCTACCTGTTCCATCATAATCAAATTCTTGTGTTTTTGTACATTGTCATGATTTCATTTATATATTCTCGTTGTCATAATTCATTCTGCTTTGTATGTTCTTATGTGAATCACGTGAATTAAATGTTATCGTTCTTATGTGAATTATGTTATTGTACTTATTTTGTAAAAGACATTGTGGCGTTCATGCTTTAAATAAATAAATAAATAAACATACTAAATAAAATCAATATGCACTAAACATACTTTAAAATAAACCACCAGCCAGCAGGATTCACGATAGGAGGCGTACCGATTTCAGCGTCGGCAGTTCTGGTTATCGAGAATACGGACCACAGTTCTTAGTCATAGTCAGTATTTCGATGTCTTCAAAAGGAAGCGGTATCACCCAATTTGTTAACCTTGTTTAGTTTAGCTTTTTAAGACTAAAAATACTGGTATACCGGTGTCACTAAACGTATTTTAGAGTTTATATTATTTAACGTATTTGACTTTATTTCATTAAACCAAATACGGTTTACCGAACATAATACGATAGGGGGATCTTGAGCGACACGTGACCTTTTCATAAATTGTTCCTTTGTACCGTCATCAAATTAATTTTGAAACGACGGAGTTAATTATTAATGGATTGGCATAATGCGTGGCTTAAAGGCATCCGTGAGAAGGGAATCTATGCGGCAAATAGAATATCCTGCGTCTTAACTTTGTAAGATTCAACTATTACGCTAAAGGTCAGCTGCGCTAAGCCTGCCTCTGATTAAATTGTATTTTTTATGCTTCTCTTACATCCTGCAAAATTATCAAATAAATTTTACATTCGCACAAAGTTGACTAACAAACTAACCATCACGCCGCCTCCCCGAAAGGGTAGGCAGAAAGAATGGACTGTCACATTTTAACCGATGCGGCACTCCATCCTTCTCTTTTCGCCCCGCGGGAGACGCGGTGTGATGGGTTGCCAACCTCATCGCCACCAATAGGCATCTCCCACGCACACTTCGATCGTCCAACACCCACAAAATAAATCTAAAACAAATCATATAAAACACAATGATATAAAATTAATTAGAATAACAAAATTAAAATATTTTAACACATAATGTTCATTTTAGATGGTGCACTTGTCGACATGGACGATCCGGACTTTTGTGATTATTAGATTTATGTTACTCGCATCCGTTTTTTTTTAAAATTAGCTGCAATTAGGTATTATACTTAAAGCAATCGAACACCAGAATGAACTTTAAAATAATATTCAAGAAATTATTCAAATTGTCATTGGAACAAATGGAAATTTTATTTTTACACCTGTCAAAATTCTTTATATAAAAGAAAAAACTTAATTTTTTTTTTTTTATAATTTTAACGTCAAAACCGCACAAACGTATTACGTGTCACAATTAACTATTATAAAGTGCGGCAACAATCAAATTGGCCAAAACAATTCACTTTTACACGAAATATCTCCAAATTTACGGGAGGACCACATGAACCAAACCAAATGTTCAAAATCAGAACCAGAAAGCTTTGGCGAATTTCATTTGTAATCTTGTGGTAGTCTTAGGACAACAATTTATTTATTTTATATTTAATTTCAGCATTATTCCAGATTGCCATTCCAAACGCTCAAAATCAAATCAAATCAAATCAAATCAGTTTATTAACTCAAAAGACATTACAAACCGCAAAATGTTTAAGGTATCTATTGAGTACAGGCAAAATATTATAAAAATACAACATAATACCAGGAACGAATTAGAGATGGTTCGACATTAGGAAGACAAGATACTTTCTAACGTCAAGAGTATTTGTCCCCTGAACGTACCTTCACTAATATGAAAGACGTCGATCTCCGAGGAGACCGCGTTCAGCAGACTAATTGCTCTTTCCACCGGTGTCAACAGAGGTAGATTGGTTCTGGTGGCCGGTAGGTAAAACAATAATTAACATAATCAGCTTTTCATAGAAAATCCTTTGAAAATAATATACGAGTATATCAATTTAATCCGATTACTAAAAGTGCAGATTGTAAAAAAAAAATATCTAACCATCACGCCGTCTCTCTGAAAGGGTAGGCAGAAAGAATGGACTGGCACCCATTAATCGTTCTCTCTTCGCCCCCGCCGGAGACGCGGAGTGATGCGTTGCGAACCTCATCGCCACCAATAGGCTTCTCCCGCACACTCTTCGATCGGCCAACGTCCGCAAAATAAATCTAAAAAAATAATATAAAATACAATGATATAAAATAAAATAACATAACAAAAATAATATAACACATACTGTTCTTTTAGATGGTGCTAATGTTGTCAACTGAACGATCCGGGCTTTTGTGTTTATTTAATTTATATTCCACGTATCCACCGATCTTTTAAATAACTGTAATAAGGCACTTAAAACAATCCAACTCTAGCAAGAGCTTCAAAATGTACAATTCCATAAATGTAAATGAATTGATAAACTTTCTGATACACTACCCTCATCTGAAGCAAGTAACAGAATTTTTTTTTAATTGGTTTATTAATAAAAAATAAAATATAAAGGGCCTGAGATAACTCCGATAAGACCTGAATATGCAAAATCCAAAACTGTTTTATCATAAATATCAATTTAATTTTTTCAGCATTTATATATTTCTCAACAGAAAACATATATTTTTTGGTACTTCATATAAATTAAGGAATAAAAAAGCAAGTCACCGAATCGCAGGATTGCGAAGGGATCTCTCTTTAATGTTGCCACATGAATAAATGATTGTCTCACGTTACGGTCAATGAAAGGTACCTAAATTTTATCACGCGGACACACTCAGTCGCCGTATATTTCATTAAAAATATATTTTTATTATACTTTTGAATAATGGAACGCTTATGCGGCAGTGGGGAAACTTCGTCAGGTTCTTACTTACCCAACGAAAGCTCCACCGATATGGTAAAAAGGTGCCAATCGTCGGATTGGTGCTTTTTATCGTTGATCGTATTGAACTGACATTCTTGCGCTAGCCCTTCGTATTCCCCAACTGTGAAGGTGTCGATTGCGCTGCGCGCGCACACTGACGTCATAACGTTGACACCTTTCCCGGGCAAAATAATTTGTGGTCATCGAGAAACACGTTTTCTGATGATATTCAAAGATAGGAAAAATAACTAAAGTTTATGTATTTCGCTAAACATAAAAGTTTTTTTGATTGCTTTTGAATGGGGTTGTAACAAACCATTTGAATTTGGGGAGGGAAATTCATAGAAGAACTCGGCTATTTGCTTTAAATTTATTTACATATTATTGCATATTTAAAATATGTATTAATAATTTTCAGTTCCTGCGTGTTATAAAATGTTTGCTTTAAATAAAAATTGTATTTAAAATTTTAAAGAGAAGACCACGTACTTAAATAAGCGAAGGAACTTGGTCAATGAATTATTTAAATAGGAACCTCTACTAAGAAATTTTGGCTTTACGTGGGATAACTTTCGAACAAGTTAATAATAATTCCGACAGTACGTTTAGGTAGTTACCCGGAATTAAATTTTACCGCCGATATTAATTTGGTGTTTGTAATTTGCAGGTGTTAATTTGTCTGATCCGCTTTAGGAAAACTTTAGACAACACAAGCGAAACTTTATATGGGGGTTCTTTATCTATAGATATCAAAATTTTATGCACATTTCTATACTCATATAGTAACGATTAAGATTAGCATTTTTAAGCTTTTGATTATATATTCATAATTAATAATTCAGATGAGAAAATAAAGTTTTGTTTTATTTTATGAAAGTAACATATGTAGCGGAAGACCGAGGCAAACGTGGCACAATCAAATAAATCAAATATTGAATGTCGGCTACATGAAGACTCAGAGAAATCGACGCGTGTGCATGACACGATTTATGAATGTTGAGGAAGCGAGAGAAATATCTCAGGAAAGAAAAGTGTGGAAGTCCATTCTTTCTGCCAACCCCTTCGGGGAGACGGCGTGATGGTTAGTTAGTTAGTAACATATGTATATATTTATGAAAGTATGAAATAGCCTTGCCGAGGCATTATTAAAACCAAAGCAAAACATGTCATTCTCACTAACTAAAATAAAACTTCTAGGAAACAGAAGTATTCATTTGTAATAATTATTTAATATTGAATGTTTAATTATAAAACTCTATTTACGTATCACAATTTCATAGGTTAAGAATAAGGTTAGAATAAACATAGGTTGACGAAACAGCTGTCGCGAAAAATTCAAATAAAAAATGAAAATTGTGATACATAAACAGAGTTTTATAATTTAACACTTAATAATATTGAAGTATCAGTGTTTCAGTCAAAACAATGAACTACTTATTTAATATTTGGTTTTACATAATGGATAATTTGTAAAATTCAATATGCCCAAAACATTTTCATTTTAAATAATGAAAAATATTCGGGTAGATTTGAAAGTGGAAAATATGAAATAAAATAACCATTATGCCATAGAAAAATAAAATATAGCACTCATGATGTATTCATATATCTTTAAAGATTAAACTTTCCTCAATGTTGAATGCCTCGTGTAGATTTTATCTTCATAGTTCAAGCAAAAACAATTTAGAATATATTTTTAACTTGTTTCTTTTTAGTAAATTTTGATCCAATTGTAACATTTCACATAAAAGAATTCGTTTGTATAAACGTTACACTAAATATGAAGAATACATTTTCATTCGCATAGTTTCTCTTAATGTTTGTTAATATCAAATACGTTTACTTTTATGACTGTATTTGAACGGATTTACCTAATTTTATTTTGGTTTGTGCTGCCAAATATAAGCTTCATTTGTTTAAGTGTTGGCCCTTCTTCTTTTTTCCTCGTTTTATCATTACTAAGGGTCGTGAACCATAGAGCTGCTTTTATTTCCTATGGCAATACAACTCTTGAAGAGTTTTAGCTTCCTTGATGATTTTTCGCCAAGCTCCTCGATCCTGGGCGTTTTGCTCCCAGCAATCCGATTCACCCAACCTTGCCAGATCAGCCAAAACATTGTCCATTAGGCGCTGTCTAGGCCTTCCTAGAGGCCTTACTCTAGTCGGTCTAGACGCGTACAGGGTCTTGATTGCTCTGGTCGCTTCGGCTCGGCATACATGCCCAATCCATGCTAGGCGACCGGCTTTCACGGTGCTCGTTATAAGGGGCTGCTGGGTCTTCGTACGGATCTCTTGTTTGGTTCTATGCGTCCAAGTTCCCGCTGCAATACCGGGTCTGGATCCCAGGATCATTCTAAGTATTCTATTCTCAAACCAGTAGATTATTTGTAGTTCTTTTAGAGTCATTGTCCACGACTCAGAACCATATGTCACCACAGGCTTGACGATGGTGTTATAAATACACAGCTTGGTGTCTCTGGATGGAAGTTTGGACTTTAGGAACGTTCGCAAGGAGGCTGCAGCTCGTACCCTTTTTTGAACTATGTGTTCCAACTCCGCGTATATATCGTTGGCTTCCGTCGTGATCGTATCGAGATAAGTGAACTCTTTGACTTGTTCAATTTTATCTACCTCCATGCAAATATCTCTCAGTGGTGAGACTAGGCCATTATTAATCCTGGAGTCACAGCTCCATGAAGCTGCCCGTGACTAAAACAAAACGCTTCCAATCCTCTCTGTTTTCCGTAGTCCGCACCGCCAAGAGAGGTTTCTTATTTTTAATTTTTATATCAGGTCCTTGGGTTATAAATAGCATTTTTTGCTTAATTAAATACTGTATACTCTATTTTTACTCATTCTTTGATACTTAAAATATTCCTTAGTTTACTTTCAAGTGTGTATAAGTAGAATTTATTATACAGTCGCATACATGTTTCTCTTACGCTTTACTACATCACCCGTTTTTAGATGACTTTTTGCTATGGGTGTGCTTAAAATGTAATATCTCTTAAAGCCAAGACACTGCGCACATAAACCCTAAGCCAAATGCTTGAAAATATATAACAGATCTAAAAAAATCGTAATGCAAACTCAGAAGGAAATTCTCCTCCAAATAATCATATATTTTTCCGAAAACACAGGAGCAACATGTGAGACCCAAAATGCTCACCGTCTCGCTCGCTTTCCCGGTGTCTCACTCTATCCCGAAACGTACAGATATTCTGGGCTCAAGGGTGTTCCGATTGCAGGGTAGTCCGAAGGGAAGCTCATGCCTACAAGGGTAATTATGGAATGGAAATGTAAATCTTATAAACATAATAACCTCTTTACCTGAAATTTTCTTGAGAAACACTTTGCTAACCGAAGGGTTAACAAAAAATGGAATCCAAATATAACATGGAGGGAGAGTAGCGTAGTTTAAATGTGGTCTGGGTTCCCCATGGTTGCACATTTTTTTTTAACGTAAGTCCCGCATGAACGGGGGACGGTCAAGTGAGTGCAAGAGCATAGTTGACGAAAGACACCGCTGCGCCTATACCAGCTTCGGGTTAGCGGAGGAAATGCAAAAAAAATCTGAATGTTTATTAATACGAATGAAAAAAAATATTTTTTCTAGAAGTTTTATTATGTTTTTTGGGGGTATGAGCTGTTTTTAATGCCTTAGAAGCGCGAAACATTCGTTTTAATTATGATTAATTATTTTTCATTCGTTTTAATTATTTAATATGGAGTTCTACATCATTGTTCAAAAAAAATAATAATAATCTGAATGTTAATTAATTAATTAAACAATATGCACACATTTCAAACATTTCTCTCCCCATATTATTCAATATGATCATCTTCTTTCTTCTTATTCCTGGCGCTATTATAACTCATTGTCTGTGTTGACTGTTGGGGTCGGCTCTTCTCGATCTCAGGCTGTACTCCTTACGGTTCTGAGTATCGCCTTCACTTAAGCTATTTTTCTGCAAGGCGCTATTGCACTGAATCATCCACGTGTTCCTAGATCTTCCTCTGGATAGTTGATATAACAATTTTGGTAATATTGGTTTTGAATAAAACGAAGTCTGAATGTTGCGAAATCGAGAGGAGTACATCAGGTTAAAACAGTGCGGCGATCAATTCTTCGGAACGGCAATACGGGTTGATGGTTAGGTTAGTTAGATGTTTCACAGAAACTGTTCTTGAATATAGGTTTTGTATTTTAAGGATGTGGCAGAGTATTATTGAAAATGAAATTATAGTTAACTCAACTAACTAACTTACTAACCACCATGCCGTCTCCTTGAAGGGTTAGGCAAAAAGAATGGATGGCCACACTGTTCTTTTCTGACATATTTATCTTACTTCTTTAACATTCATACATTATGTCTTGCACGCATTTCGATTTCTCCAACTCCTCACCTGCCCACATTCAATATTAGATTTTTTTAAACGTGCCACGTTTTCTTCCATCTTCCTCTATTTCTAGTTCCATTTACATCATTAACATATATTTTTTTACCATTAAGTTTTTCCATGTGGCAAATCTATCTAAATTACAATTTCATTATTTTGTTTATAACACTTCATTGGCACCGCATTCACTTCCATTCGACATTCTATCATACACAGATTTTCCACACATTCGTTCTCTCTTCTACTGCATTTATTCTTCTTTCATCTTTCTTTTGCTAGTTCCATGCTTCGCTCTTAGTATGATTATAGTAACAATAGTTACGATTCTTAATTTTCATATTCATTATTTTGTTTATAGCACTCCTATTTGCATTGCATTCACTTTTTTTAAAACCATAAACTTAATAAACGAGTACTCGTATTGTATAGTAATAAAAAATTGCTCTTGTTTTATGAAAATCACACCGTCTCCTCGAATAATGAGTGAAATTAAGCCTAGAGACGGTCCTGCTATAATAGTCCGGCGCCGGTAGTGTGCGGGTGATAACATTATACATGGTGTGTGAATCTCGAGACGTGGTTCACGGAGGGCTCAACTTAAGCCCTACTAATCAAACTGAGGGATTTCACACACACAGACTTTGGAACGCAGCCGCGGCGATGCGAACTTTTCCAAAACCCATCATCCCTTTATAGCACACGCGTTTTTTTCCCAAAGCAGCCATAAACCTGCGATGAGTTTTTGTAAAATTTAGTTTGACGCGGCTCCAAATCGCGCCGTATGTGAATGGATTTTCAGCAAAGTCTCGTTGAAAAAGTGAAGAATTTGAAAAGTCTCGAGAGAATGACAAATGGAATGGATTAAAGTTTTTGACGCGTTTTCATACATTTGTATGAGATTTGTAGATCATTTTGCTATATTCGGGAGCTTATTTGATGAATATGGTGTTTATTTTATATTTCAAAATATTTACCTTTTGATTTTGATAGCATTAATTTAATTTTATATTAAAACTTTACTTTGTAATATGATATTTTGTTTTAATCGCTGATTATTTTTTTAAAAGCGTGTAGTTTTTATGTATCCATATACTTGTTACAAGGATCACGAAAGTATTAGGTTTCTCATAAAACCGTTCTTGTAAATGCAAAATTATCATTTTTATGAACGCACAATTATAGTATTTATAAAACAACAACAACAAACCATCACGCCGTTTCCCCGCAGGGGTAGGAGGAGAGAATGGACCACCACACTACTCTTTCCTGGCACAACTCTCTAGCATCCCCAACATTCATACAGCGAGTCATACACGCACGTCGATTCTTCCAACTTCTAACATGACAATCAGGTGCCTACATGTGTGGTATTATATATGTGGTAAATGTATTTGATAACGCCCTAGCAAGATGAAAAGTCTTACTTTTATGAAACTAAAAAAAAATGTGTATTCTCAATCTTGGTATAATTTCAATTATTTAGTTTTTGATGAATTTGTGCAAGTGGCATAGAAGGAACATTTCTATAAGTTTACAAGTATTCAAAATGTTTCCTGAATGAACTTCGATGAATATGAGATAACTTGAGAGCTTAAGCCATCTCAAGAGATCTCGAGAGCGAGAAGAATGGAAATAACTTGGCACAAAGCTCATACTCGTATTGTATCATACTTTCTACTTCTTAGAAGATTATTTTATCTTTACTTCAGGAACGCGAAGCTTGAAACGTGAATAATTATTGTTTATATGTTATTAGAAAGTTTGTGGCACTTTATTTAGTACATGTTTTTTTAAATATATTTTTATGGCACGTATTTATTTTATAATAAAATATGAAGAAATGCATAGAATTTTACTGCAAGTAATCCATAACTTTGATTCGGCGTCGAATGTTTTTATTTTAATTTAATATTATGATGTACTATCCGAAGTAGAACTAACATTGTGATGTACTATATACTAGTGGAAGCAGATTTAGAATTTATAAAACATGCAACAGGCCCATAATGACATAAGGAATCGAAACAAGAGCAGACACTGTCAGAACCAAACATATTTTAAGAGTAGCAGAAATGAGAACATTGCGACCTATTTTGAGGAAAACCCTTAGAGATAGGATACCAAATGAAGAAATTCACAAATCTTGTACAATTAAAGACATAGTAAAATGGAGTAGGCTCAGAAGACGATTCTGGAGGGACCACATCGAGAAAATTGATCCAGAAAGAATTCCTCATATCGTGATACACGAGACTCCAGAGGGCCGTCGACCATCAGGACGACCACCAAAGAAATGGAAAAAAGGCTGGTCGTCTTCATCACAGGAAGAAAGTTGATATCCTCCATAAACAGATCGCAAGATCTTTAATCAGAAGAAGAAGATGTAATATCAGTTTTACTAAATAATAATTACAAATGATAATTAAAAATGATACTATTTAATGCTTATTTATGTAAATTAGATATTAACAAAGGTACAATTGTATTCGCGATATAAAATAGGCCTAACCCAAGACGTCTCTGGTTTGGACTAGTATTTGACTTGTCGGTTTGGTTACGAATTTTAACCATATTGTATTACAATATTGTTTGAGGTTTAGCTTTGGTTCGGTACATTTCACGGCTCTATTTTCAGGCGTGGCGACTCGAGGGGTAGAAATTGGGGTAAAAGGGGAAAAGTGGACGAATAGGGTTGTTTTAGATTAACTTATTTTAATCATAATTCTCCTTTTATATACGTACGTAGTTCAAACATAAAGAACAAATGTGCGACTTAAAATATATACAAGGATATAACAGTTGTAATGAAATAACAAAAATTATAAAATGGTGATCAAATTGTTTATTTTTCCCGATGTAAAACTAATATTTATAATATATAATAAAGACGAATGAAAACTTCGGTTTTCTAGAAGATTTGTTATATTTTATGGGAATTACATGTTCCGTCTTCCTTAAGCATTATCAAATGTGGCATTTGATAATGGCTTAAAATTTGGAAACATGTAATTCCCGTACAATATTGTAACTTATAGAAAACATACGTTTTTATTCGTATTACTTAGTGATAAAATTGTCAAATTGACGAGTGTATATGTAACTTCAATCTATAAATTAAAATGATTGTAATGTTCCTTAAAGTTAAATAATGTGGTAGTCTAACTGTGTCTACACTGAATTACGTATAACTGTGTCTACACTGAATTACGTATGGTTATTTTATGTTTAGTGTTGGTGAGGCTTGGAGCTGAAAGAATAATGATAAAAGTAAGATAAATGGTATCAATGAGAAGAATGTGTGTAAAAAGTAAATATGATAACACCGAACGACGAAATATGAAGGAAAAATAGGGCGATGATTAGGTACATCCTAAGTAAAATAAAAATAGTATTATTGTTTATTGTTTCTTTAACAATGAGATAAACTCCATTTTGAATAATTAATACGAATGGAAACGTCAGTTTTCTGGAAGTTTTGTTATATTTTATTGGATTGACATGTTTCGCCCTTCTAAGGCATTACTAATAAATGGAGCAGAATATGGTGATAAATTTAATAATGCCTTAGATCATGGGTCGGCAACCTGCGGCCCGCGGGCCGCATGCGGCCCGCGAGACATCTTGGTGCGGCCCGCGAGATTCTCGCCGCAACGCACATGACGGACGATATTATACACAATCGAGTGAAAGGAAGCGAGAAAGGGAGCGAAGAAATAGTGAAGTTGGAGCGAAGGGGGAGCGGGGGGAAAGAGAAGGAAGGCAAGAACGCCACACGCACCTCGCATCATTCCGCTGTCGACCGCCAGTAACACTACTCGTTCGCTCGCGCTGCGCTAACTACCCACCCACGCGGCGTTTACATTCGCTGCAAGTTTTATTTTTTTATAAAATCTGTTTTGTGAATTCTCTTAGTGTTTTTGGTAAGTACCTACCTACTGCATGATAATAATATTATTCCTAAGATTACAAGTAATGAATATAACAATGCAATATTAAAGTATCCATGAGTTTACGACAGTTTAAAAAAAAATTACAATGATAAACTTTTTAAGACGAGGTGCACTATGAATGTAATATTTTTATAAGCCTGAAAAACTCCATACACATTAAAAATAGCTTCCAAGAAAAAATAAATACCGCCAACGGGACTCGAAGTTACAATTGCCTTTTCTACAAAAAAATAAAATTGGTAGGTTCAGGTGAAAAAATTAATAAGAAATAATTGTTGAAAAAAAAAAGCAATGACTGTTGAATGAAAAAATACTTGTATGTTACATATTTAGTTATTTGGCGGAATGGGAATAAGCCGACGTTGCTCAATGGCGAGAGCATCTGACCGGCAATCAGAAGGCTGCGGGTTCGAGTCCCGTCGGCGTTATTTATTCTTTCTCGGCAGATATTTTCAATGCGTATGGAGTTTTTCAGGCTAATAATTATTGCTTTTAAAATTTTCACAACGATAGTATTTGTTTACTCGTCAATAAAGGTGTACTTTAGGTATACTTGACATAAATTTTACGATTTTGTTTTTCGAATAAAAATATTGCTCACTGGGGAAGTATTTATTTAAGGATTTTATATAGGACAAAACTATGACTCTTTCCGTAAAAATAAATACATATTTTTATGTTTCTGTATTGTTACAGATTTATACACCCAAGATGGCTTCTAAAAAAAGGAAGATCGTTGATGAAAGACGGATTTTTAATGAAGCATGGACAAATTTATATTTTTTTATCGAATTTAAAGAAAAACCACTATGTACTATCTGTCAAAAGAGTATTTCCGTAGTAAAGGAATATAACCTGAAGCGACATTATGATATTGAGCACAAAACTAAATTTCAGTGTCTTGAAGGGGAATCTCGAAAAAACAAAATCATTAACTTGAAATCGTCACTCAAAAATCAGCAGAATACCTTTAAAGTTGTAACAGACAAAAGCGAATCAGCTGTTCGTGCCAGCTACAAAGTAGCAGAGATAATTGCAAAGCATTGTCGCCCATTTACTGACAGTGAACTTGTAAAAGATTGTGTCTTAGCTATCGCGGAGGAAGTATGCCCGGAACAGAAAAAAATGTTTGAAAACGTTAGTCTCTCTGCTAGAACTTGCACCAGACGCACTGAAGACTTGGGTGCTAACTTGCGTGAACAACTTAAGGATAAAGCGCAGTATTTTACTTACTTCTCTCTTGCGATGGACGAAAGTACGGACGTGTCGGATACGGCACAATTCCTTATATTTGTACGAGGAATTGACGAAAACTTTTCTGTTTATGAGGAGTTATTAAAAATGTGCAGTCTCGAAGGAACTACAAAGGGAGAGGATTTATTTCACCACTTGGACCAAGCTCTGATTTCGTGTGGCTTGAGCTGGGATAAATTAACTAGCATCACCACGGACGGCGGAAAAAATATGAGCGGTCATAATAAAGGTGTTGTCGGAAGAGTCAACAGCAAACTGCAAGAGTTTGGATCGGAAGTTCCATTTACATTTCACTGTATTGTCCATCAAGAAGCATTGTGTTGCAAAGTTTTATCGTGGAAAGAAATAATGGATACCGTTGTATCTGCTATTAATTTTATAAGAAAAAATGGGCTTACTCACCGCCAGTTCCAAAAGTTTTTGGAAGATGTAGAAGCTGAATATGGTGACGTGATGTATTACTGTGAAGTAAGATGGCTAAGCCGAGGAGCAGTACTTCAACGATTTTTTTATTTGAGGAAAGAAATTTGTAACTTTATGGAGATGAAAGGAAAGGCAATACATGAACTTTCCAACCACCAGTGGGTTGTAGATCTTGGGTTTTTAACTGATTTGACTGCCGAACTGAATATACTCAATACACGTTTACAGGGGAAAAATAAATTGATATGCAATATGTATTCAGATGTTAAATCATTTGAAATGAAACTAACATTATTTATCGAGCATATCGATGAAAGGAAACTCGATCATTTTCCAAATTGCAAGAAAGCAGTAGAAGAAGCTGGAATGAATTTTGTTTGGCAAAATACTAAAATGAAAAGTGCATTAATGCAACTACAAACTGAGTTTGAAAACCGGTTTGCTGATTCCAAAAAGATCTCACGTAAGATGGAGATTTTCGAAAACCCCTTTGCAGTAGATATCGGTAATGTACCAAGCGATTTGCAAATCAACGTGATAGATTTGCAAAGTAATAACACACTTAAAATGGCTTTTAAGGAAAAAACTAATTTGGTGGATTTCTATGGGAGTTTGCCTTCTGAAAACTACAAGGATTTAAAAAGGTTTGCTCAGCAAATAATTACTATGTTTGGTAGTACATATATTTGTGAACAAACTTTTTCAATTCTGAATTATCGAAAAAACAAACACTGTTCTCGGTTATCGAATTCACATTTAGACGCAATACTACGCGTCTCTACTTCAAAAATGCAAGCTGATATTAAAAAACTTGCAAGTCAAATGCAATCACAAAAATCTCATTGATTATATTAAATACAATAAATGTCGTTAAAATATACACTTAGCGTTTTATTTTTAAAACTAAAATATTTGTACATAAATATTGTATGTATACCTACTGCAAGTGCGGCCCGCACTGATCCCCATGAAAAATATTTGGCCCTTTTACAACAAAAGGTTGCCGACCCATGCCTTAGATGAGCGAAACATGTCATTCCAATAAAATATAATAAAACTTTTAGAAAACTGACGTTTTCATTCGTATTAATTAAAAAAGTATCACTTTGTTTGAACACATGAAACGAATGAATGAAAGAAGATGGTTAAAAAGTTGTTGACAAGAAGTGGAAATGAAAAATCAAGCCATATTAATCAATTAATCATTTAGAATAAAGAATAATCTGCGTATTCAGGATAGAATAGTAAAGTGGTCCATCCTCTCCGCCAACTAATTTGGTGAAACAGTTAGTTCAGTATTTGTTTTTATTCTGATAGTTAAACAACTTTATCTCACTTTTAAACTAACGAACGATTCTTCACCTTGTTTCCGTATCTCGCATAGATGCAAACAAAAGTTTTATAAAGTCTTGGGGGATGCTGTATATGCACTAAAGTTAAGCCACTTGGTACACAACTCACCGTCAGCTCAAACTAAGTTATTTTCTATTTTCATAATCATGGACTTCCATTACAACATGCATATTTGCTCAACTTGTACATTTATTTATTCAAATTGTATTTGAATGTATACAAATACTTGTAGACAAATACTGGATTTTACTCATTTCGGGTTAATCATTTTTAAGGATTAATTGTATCTCAATAGAGACGAAGATGTAAATTGTTGTTTTTTTTTGGAAAAAGAATATGGTGGCCGAGGCCTTTACAGGACTTATGACCTGTCATTGGTTGGGTTAAGCGATCGCTTTATGTTAACAACATTCCCCAATCCACCCTTCTTACGACCACCACGTCTGGCAAATTTTTGAAAGATGTACCTATACATGCTACTATGTTGAGACACACTTTACATTTTTTAGGTCAATCTACACTAGCGCCATCTATTAAGAATATATGTAAGCATTAAGCAGAAAATCATTATACATGCAATGGCTTCGCAACTATCATAATACATTGCTTAACAACGATTGTTATTACCGATTTCCACAATGATCAATTAGTTTTACACCAACACATAAATACGTTTTCTAAAAGTTGTATTAAGTTATTATAATCGCTTTACTTTGATTTAACAAATGTCTCATTTGTTTGATAAAACTCAAGCAAGGCGAAACACGTTGCTCCCGTTAAAAATGGTAAAATTTTCTTGAAAACGGACGTTTTTCTTATTACTTTATACTGAATATTTAATAATAAAACTCTTGTTTTATGTATTACAATTTTATTTTTATCTTTCGCGACAGCTGTTTCATCAACCTATAAACTATCGACCTATAATTATAGCTATGTTGTCATTATGGATGATGTAAACATAGTTTGAGGAAACAAATGACGCGAAAAATAAAAATAAAATTGTGATATATAAAAACAGAGTTTTATAATTTAACAGTTTATAATATTGAAGTTTCATAGTGTTTCGGCTAAACTAATCGACCATTTAAGTAATATTTAATTTTACATAATCCAACGTTTAACAAGAAATTATTTGATACATTATGATCTATTTAATTCAAAAACTGTACTTACATCGCATTTTTTTTAAAATCAATTGATAATACTTATGAAAACGTCCGTTATCTTTAAGTTTTATTAAATTTGTGGGTAATACACGTTTCGTCTTGCTTAGGCATTATCGAATGCTACAGACTTTTGATTATGTCTTACCAAGGTGAAACATGTAATTCCTATAAAATATAATATCACCCCAAAAAAATTACTTTATCATTAATATTAATTATTTAAAATGGAGTTTTACATTATACCATTGTTTGAAAAACAATTAATATTATTTTAATGTTTACAATAATTGTTACAATAATTGGCAATTATTGCCAACAAAGCTCTTTGGCCAAATACTGGCATCATTAGCTATAACAATCAATTCTGATCATCCCAGAATCGGTTGTCAAATTATATGTAGCAGTTAATTTATAGAAATTAAAAATCGGATGTTGCAATACAATTTTAAAGTTATTAATAATTTTTGTCTTTTGTGTACATTATTTAGAGATATTATTAAAGTAAGGATAATTGAAGTTGAAATAGGCTGAAAACTTTACAACATTACATTAGTCATGAATACTGATTTTAAAGTTTCTGTGAGTAAATGGTATTGTGTTAGTTTAAAGCATTAATTCTGTTAACTTGTGTTAAAAAGTTGTTTTTGTTTTAGTTATTTGTATAAATATGGAATTCCAGTGTTCGCGTTTCGTCAACGCTTTAAGTAGGTCGAAAATTTACCCTTTTGTGTTTACTTATAAGCTAACGTTACAACAAAAGTACCACATAATGATATGGAAACTTAACAAACAGTGTTTTGTTTAATTAAAATAGAGATATTTATTGTTTCTTGAACAATGATGTAAAACTCCATATAAAATATTAAATACGAATGAGAACGTTTGTTGATGTTTAATCATGATAAATTTCATGGGTATGACATGTTTCGCCTTGTTTCGCATTATCAAATGTACACAAATAATCTCTTACTGAGGCGAAACACGTCATTTCCATAAAATATAATAAACCGGCTAGAAAACAGACGTTTTCATTCGTATTAATTATAAAATTGAGAGCACCTTTCAAACCCATGTCTTCTTCATATTCCTTTCTATACGAGCATAGGAGAGGTTCAACATTTGTGATGTGAATGGATTGCGGAGTCGAAGAAGATTAAGGAAAATACATTATGAGCAAATCAATCAAATTATAAAGGTCGGCCATGTTAGAAAGTCGGAAGAATCAACGTACGTGTATGACTCGCTGTATGAATGTAGAGAAAGCTGAAGAGGTGTGTCAGGAAAAGTTTGGCAATAAATTATTTTTGCCTCTCCTTTTGGAAAAATGGCGTAATGGTTTGCTGATGTGATGTGATACGACAGAATCTCAAATGCTGATATAACAAGGGAATGTAAAGCGGAAGAAGGTATTATGAACAAAATTATGAAAGGATTGCTGCGATGCTTCGGACATATGGAACGCATGGATGGAGAAAGAATGATTAAGAAAGTATACGCTAATGATGTAAATGGAGTACGGAGTCGAGGCAGACCGAGGAAAACATGGCATGACCAATTTAAACAAATTTTAAAGGTTGGTCATGTGAGAAGTCGGAGGAGTGAATGACTCGTTGTATGAATGTGAAGGAAACTAGAGAGGTTTGCCAGGATAGAGTAGTGTGGTGGTCTATTCTCTCTGCCTACCCCTGCAGAGAAACGGCGTGATGGTTCATTTGTTTGTTTCTATTTACTTTACGGAAGTTAAGTAACAATAAAATGGCGATACAATAGCTATCACATGTCATGAAAATCAATACAATAGCTAAAAACAAATGTATTTAGTAATTGGATTCTAACGACCTATATTACAAAAGCTTAAAAAATGTTGTATTAGACTTACCCGCACAGTTGACATTTACAAGACCGGGGGGAAGACGCAGCGTGGAAAGACCGCGGCTTCATTGACTGGGTGGTGTTCTGAAGGACTTACAAATGTTTTCAGTCAGACCAGAGGTGTGGAAGATCAAGGCTCAGGATAGGGTCGACTTGAGAAACTCTTTGAAGTTGGCCGAGGTCCATGACACTGTAGAGGCAGAGAGGAGAAGATGATTAGACTAAACTCTTTATTTTGCAATATCTTTGCTTAATCGTATCACCTCGGAGTTTGACATATTTTGTGATAGTTTGGATCATCTGAGGGAAGTACTATGTTTATTATAATTGTTTGGTATATTTATTTTAATTATTTGTCATGCGTCTTATGTTTCTAGATCTTTTTATTAATCTATTATGTATAACTTATTATTGTGTATCTCTAACTTGTATCTTTAGTTTATTGGAAAAAAAATTCTGTAATGCTTTAGATATGTTCAAAATAAATAAATTAAATAAATTAAATGAAATTTTTCATCGAGAGCTCCGTCAGCATTGAACTTTAGCAGAATTTCAATCATGTGTGCTAAAAAGAAGCAAATCTCACCGGAATACAAAATCTCAATTTTATAAATAGGTTCTACAACCCTGTTCGGGCGGTTTGAGGAAGGGGTATTACGGGGGAGGGGGTACATTGCTGACACGCGAATCAGCCATACGTCAAAAACCGCTCCGCGAACGGAACTGTGGGGAACTAAATAAAAGGATAGAAAATCCAAGCAACAATACCTTATGACACACGCGAGAATAATAGCCTCAGAGCGTTACGAGGTAACGACATAATACGCTTGACTTAAACAATTTTTTCAGCAAAAAAAATCTAAACTCCGTTACAACATAGTATAATATCACACTGAATTCTGGGCAATCTTTCTATGTAATATAACACGTACTTTCATAATAAGTATAGGCTCTAATAACGCATTCCCAAAAAACGCGATTAGCGACCGCGATAGAGTCACGTTGGCAGAAAGTCATGGTTACATTAAAAATAAGAATAATGTTTTCAGCTTATATTATAGAAGTTTTATGATTTTTAGTTAATCCTTTTCTTTGCAAGGCCCTATACAAAACATACATGTTCTGTATAAATATTTTTATGTAAAACATAGAAAATAATGTACCGCGATATTTTATACAAATTATGTGGAGGTTAAAATTAGATTGATTTTTTGCTTTCTTTTATGTTCTTCTTCTACGTTTTTTTTAAACTTGTAAACGTATTTTGTCTCTTTCCAAACAGCAATTTGTCCCATTTTTATGTAATGTTTTACATTATTGTTCAAAGAATAATGAATATATTATTGGGTTATACGCAGTTAGGGGACCGAACAAGAGCGATTTTTAAAGTTTTTTTCTGTAAATTTTTATTTATTTATTGGAGTAAAAGATGTTTCGCATATTATGGTAAATTCTATCTTAATTTAAAAATATTTTATAAACTGTTAAATTAAAAAAACTTTGTTTTGTGTATCACAATTGTATTTTTATTTTACGCGACAGCTGTTTCGTCAACCTATGTTGACATCATCAGGTGATACAATAATAAAACTATTGTATTGATGGTTGAGGTTTTTGTTTTGTAAAATTCCATTATAATTATTGTATATGATAATAAACACGATTGTTTAATGGTTTTGGAGTAATAGAGTTTATTTTGAAAATGCCCTCGCAAGGCGAAACAAATTTGTAACTACTATTTATATACGTAATTATATGAATTAAATCAAGTAAAACCATTAAACAACCATGTTTATTATTATATACAATAAAATTATTGTATTATAATTGCAAGTGATACATAAAACAAAGTTTTTTTAATTTATCAGTTTATAATGTACAAAAAAATTGAAAATATCTTTGTTTAATCCACAAAATATTAAAAAAACACGAAATGTTTAGGAGGATACTTCCAACTTATCTTTCGGAGGTATCGTCGTGTTTGGTAATATTATTTTAATATTTTATGATTAACAAAGTTATTTTCAATTTTCTAAGTATATATAATAACTATGGAATTCCACAGTGTTAATACCTTAGCGTTCAATAAGTTTATAATGTTAAAGTGTCATAGTGTCATAATGTTCCGGCCAAAACAACGGACTATTGAAAAAATATGTAAAAATAGTAATTTTTATACTTCTAGTTCTCTTTTTATACCCCTTTTTAAAATAGCTCTCTTCGGGAGCTATTTTAAAAAGGGGGTCTACGATATCTCTCGATTGGGTAATCTAAAATGAAAAAAGCTTCATAAAAATCGTTAATAATCAAATCAATCAAATTTCCTTCGTGGAAGAGCGATAAGAGCTCTGATTGCCATACCGAAGGTCCCGGGTTCGATTCCCGGCAATGGCAGTGTGATTGTTACTCTGCCTTTGGTCTGGTGTAGAATTCACGTGATAATAAAATAGCTATCCCCTTAATCTGGTCACACTACCGCGCAGGAGATCTGCCTCTACCTGACTACGTACTATCCCTAAATTGTTAACGTAAACGTAATACACTTGTTTCAAGCAATTAACTTTTATTAATCCTGATCCAGAATGGACGATTATAAAGACCACCAATTAGCAAAATATGAAACTGTAAATTTATTATGATTATTTTTCCAAAACACATTACAGTTTGTTTCAGCCTGAAACATTTCAGAAATGTACTGTTGTTATTTTTACTCCGTGAAATCGGCCATTTTACAAATAAGTGATATCAATAACAAAGTAAAATTTAATATCGGATCGTCATAAAACATCCCTTTTATTGCCGATTTTGGGATGAAATTTATTGAGGTTTAGTTTGAAACAACAATATGAGTAGATACATTGAATATAATACAAAATAATCATATTTGTGCTTACTGAATGCTCTTATGCTAAACCTGCTTTCATTGTGCATGTATTTTTTTTTTAATTTTGATTTATAAGCGTTGTCGATTTTCAATATGGAATTCAACCAAAAAAGTTTCATACGTCACATATTACTTCTTCCTCAGACTATTTCCATCCACTCCCAAAGGCCTCCTCCATTCGCTTCCATGTCACTCTGTACTGTGCAGACTGTATCCAGGTTATTCCGACGTGTCTGATAAGATCATCCTTCCACCGTTAGTTGCGGTCGCCCTGCACTTCTCTTTGCCGTCCACGATCTCCAAGTCAGCAGTCTTCTTATCCACTTTTTGTCTGAGCTTCTGGCTACGTGACCTGCACATTGCCATTTTAGAATCGCCACCCGGTGGATAATGTCAGTGACTTTTCTTCTATATTCGCCATTACTTTGTGTTGCGGATTCATATTTGAATTACTTTTTGATAACTTTGTATCACAACACTTTATTACACTTTTCACAGACATGTTTCGGGACACAGAAGCCCCTTCTTCATTCTTCACAGAAGCCCCTTCTTCTTCCTTCTTCATTCTTGAACATATCAAATTCACATTAGAAATCGGACATAATAATAAACTTAACTTCCTAGATTTAACCTTAAATATAATAGACAACAAAATCAAATTTAACATATTTCGAAAACCCACGTATACAGATAATGTAATTCATAATATGTCCAATCATCCGAGGTCACATAAACATTCAGCTTTCCATGCCATGTTGACTCGTTTAATTAATATACCTCTTTCACTAGAAAATTATAATAAAGAACTAACTACAATAAAACATATTGCTAAAAATAATGGTTACAGTGATAATCTAATCGATAATATTTTAAATAAAAAAAACAAAAATAAGTTTACTAAAACAATTTTGTATACTCCACCTAACTATAATCAGAAAAATAATCAATGGCGTAGAATTTTATATATTAATAATCTAACAAATATAGTTTCTAAAGATCTTCCGTTAGACATTAGACCCGCGTTCTATACCAATAATAATCTAGGTAAATTGTTAATAAATAATAAAGACAAAGAAGACAAACTAATCCAATCGGGAGTATACAAACTTAAATGCGACGATTGCCCATCTTATTATATAGGAAAAACAACGCGTAACATTAATTTAAGAATGAAGGAGCACATTAGGTGTCTCTCAAATAATAATTTTTCCGAATTCGCGAATCATCTCATAGAAAAAGATCACTCCTTCGATAAAAATAACGGCGTTGAAGTTTTGCATATCAGTAATAGAAAAGTAACATTAAATAACCTTGAAATCCTAGAAATGTCGATAAAAAATAAAGAAGAAATTATAAATAATCAAATTAATTTAACTTCCAGTCCGATACTAGATTTATTTCCCCTGTCCCATTATTCCGGCTAAAATGTAATTAACACTATTTCTTGGAACCACCCCCACTCCTCCTTTACCGTTTTAATTTTATATAGTATATAAGTAACGATTTTGGCTCATTTAGCTGTTAAAATTTGTACACACTGAAGAAGGGGCTTCTGTGTCCCGAAACATGTCTGTGAAAAGTGTAATAAAGTATTGTGATACAAAGTTATCAAAAAGTAATTCAAAAATGTCAGTGACCTTTGTTTTTTCTCTCACCGTATCGTTTCTGACTTTGTATCTTAGCCTAATTCCTAACTTGGCTCTTTCCATGGCTTTTTGGGTCACTCGTACTCTTTTTATTTTACTGTATAATTCATCTATTTTAACAAATTTTGAACCCGGCCGGGCCAAGGCTGGATAAAACTCAATTATTTTAATTCAATTATAATCACGGTTAAAATAGAGAGACGTCGAGGAGTTGGTAGAAGACAGTTGTCCTGGCTGCGAAACATATGATAATTAACAGGAATAAGCAGAGTTCAGAACCGGTTCAAGTGGCACAGGACAGAGAAAAGACTTTAGAATTAAAATCATCGGTATTATAATTAATTACACAATTTTCTTTTTGAGTACAAAATAGCTTGAACCCAAGTCCCCTGAATCAGGAACCAAGCTTTCTATCGCATATACCTCCAGCCGATTTTAATATCCAGAATTTTTACTTCTTCTTCTTTTAGGCTGATCTGTATGTATATTAAGGAGTAAGTTTATAATAGTTTCACCAGTATATTAATCTATACGTCGTGTTAGTTACACTATTTATAATTCAAGAACGGCTGGACCGATTTTGATGATCCTTGATTAGTTGGATTTGTCTCCATCCCGAATAGCAAAATAACTATTTAAACATCGTAAAAATCAACACGAGTGTTTCCCATCCAGCAAACATAATATTTTAACGGAAAGTGGTGAAACAATGCTATGCGAATTATTTCGATTCGCTCCAATAAAGCAAATCCTTTGCTGCCATGTGAATTACATTCATATCAATGTAATTCTAATACTTTTCATTTTGATTTTTGCACATTTATTGAACTAAATTCATTTTGAGTATTCATTTTAACCTAATAAATAACTGAATTTAATTCAACTAATAAATTAACACAACATTTATTGATTCTGAGGCGGTACGAAGTTTGCCGGGTCAGATAGTTATTTATAAAGTATTTCCATTAAGAGATTTCAGTAGAATCATTAGATTATCCCATTTTGATGGTTGTTTGATTAAAATTATATTGTATTTATAACATATCAATAAATAAACCTGTTGTATATAAAATGACATATTTGTTTACGAAAGTAAATCTATATGGGAAGTTAAGTAGACAAATATCTAAATGAAAAGATACGCTATTTTTCTCACCATATTCTATTTTATTATCTTAGATTTTACTAAACTGGACGCTTGTACATAACTCCTAATGTTTTTCCTTTGAATCGATCACCACATCTGGATATGATAGCTTTTGGAGCGTGCCTCAAATGGAAAATCAATGATAGCAGTAATCTACTTGATATTGTATACCCAAAGGGAGTTTTTGACTCAAAGCGGGAACTCATGTAAAACCAAAATGAAACCACAGCTCATTAATATAATTATCTGTGACTTACGGGAAAAAAACATAAAAATATGCAGTTTTTCTATTGTGTAATTTAAACCTCATGGTTTATTGACCTTTTACCAAGTATATGCTTTTAATCCCTCTCATCTGAGGTAACCCGTTCTTGGTTTATTTCTTTTAGGTTTAGTAAATAACTTCCTTGAACTAAGGAGGAAAGGGTATATAGCGACACATTTTTCAGCTGATTCGGGTTCTATTGAAAACAACTGTGTTCAATGAATTCTACAATTCAGACTAGGAATTTAATCGTCTCAAATTTTGACATTTTTATTGCCAGTGAGGCAGTGTTCATAAAAACATAAATTTTAAATTATGGAAGGAGAAATGCCTCACTGACATCGACATATTTGGGATCCTTCTAAGATACGAAGTATGCTGTTTCTTAGCATATATATGTGCTGTGTAAAATTACATATGGTTTTTGTTATGTTTGTTGAACTGTTTTGTGTTCAAATAGCATAAATGTTGTTAGTTGTGTCTGATTTATGTAAAATATTTTGTTGTATTTATAAAGGAGTCAGTGACTGTCACCAGTCTGTCGATGCCAGCAAGCCTAGCGAAACCGTTCGATGTTGAAATAAGAACAAAAGTGGAAGTAGTTTAAAAAAATAGTGATTTATTTCATTATTACTTCCATCAAAAAATTTCAATAAAATCATTCGATTATCTTACTGACCGGCTTATGTTTATAAAAATGTACTGATATGTGTAACTCAAACAAATTCAGACTAAAGAAATCATGATATAAATAGGCGAAAACTCGTATGTCATCAAGAAAAAGTACGAAAATATTTTGATTACAAGAGAGCGAGAGATGAATATTTCGATTCTCTCTATTTTGAACTATTTTGAATTTTGTTCTAATCATTGTTATATGACAGAAGTGTATTAATTGTGAATGTTTAAGTTCTAAAAAGAACATTTTGTGTTAAATTATTTTTATTTTGTTATTTTATTTTGTATCATTGTATTTTATATTATTTGTTTTAGATTTCTTTTGTGGGTGTTGGACGATCGAAGTATTCGCGGGAGATGCCTATTGGTGGCGATGAGGTTCGAAACCCATCACACCGCGTCTCCCGCTGGGCGAAAAGAGAAGGATGGAGTGCCGCATCAGTAAAAGTGTGACAGTTCATTCTTTCTGCCTACCCTTTCGGGGAAACGGCGTGATGGTTAGTTAGTTAGTATGTTTAAGTTATTAATTGTGATTTTTTTAACATGTGTGAAAAAAATTACTAAAAGATAAAAACTGATTACGATTGTACAGTAAAACAAGTTTTCAAAGGCTACAAAATCTCTTCATTTGTGAATATTTCACGGGTTGGTACTAGTTAACATAATTACATTACCGATTAATAAATCCTCTCTTATAAGATTTTCTTCCTCCTCAGGGTAATCAGACATTCGGAGATATTCCAAGAATGAAGCCGTCCTTTCAGATACTTGAGTGACTCACACGGACAGTACAAATCCAATAAATAAACCATTTCACTCCTCTCTCGAATAAACTTATATAGACCTACGACAAATCAACACGTCTGAGGCAAGTTGACTCTGTGACAAGAAGGGTCTATATTAGTACCTACGCAAGAACAAATCTTTTGAAAGTTACGCATTTATTGGATTTAAAAAACAATTAATTTTGGAACACTTTCCAAGTGAGATTTACTTGATATTGCATTGCATAATGTGAACAACAACAAACCAACATGACGTTTCTCCGAATGGGTAGGCAGAAGTAACGAGATCACTTAGACGAATGTGTTAATACTCTTTATGATATGTCGAATGAAAATATAAGAAGTGAATGCGGTTCCAAAGATGATGTTATGAACAAAATAATTAAAGGATTATTAAGATTGCCCAAAATGAGTTTTTATAACTCATGGGAAATACGTGATTTATTATGTATTTTTATATAAAAAAAATATAAAAAAATATGGTTTGGACACATGGAAAGAATGAACGAAGTAAGAATGGTAAAAAATGTTGTGTTAAAGATGTAAATGGAACTAGAAGTAATGGAAGAGCGAAAAAATCTTAGTACGATCAAATAAATCAAATATTGATTGTCGGCCACGTGAGGAGTCAGAGAAATCGATGCACGTGCATGACACGATGTATGAATGTTGAGGAAGCGAGAAAAATATGTCAGGAAAGAAAAGTGTGGCAGTCTATTCTTTCTGCCTACCCCTTCGGGGAGACGGCGTGGTGGTTAGTTAGTTATAATACATTTTATATAAACGTTTAATTTCCAGAAGATTAACAATATTTAGTGAAAGTAACACGATTCGCTATATCCCATAAAATATTCGAAAATATAAATTCATTTTGTCAGACAACTGTTAAATTATTGCTATTTAAATAAAATAAAACTGCTTGTTAAAGAGACTTACTATGCTGAAAACTATAAGCTTGTAAATTTAAATGTGAAAGACCTTGTCCCGAGTGCTAATCGACCGGCTTGACCTGCGTCCATACATTTTATTGACTATTTCTCAGTTAACTGCACCATTCACTCAACAGCTCTAAAACCCTTTATTTACTACCCTACTCATCTAAAGCGGTAATTTAGTTGAAGGTTTCTCTAAGTGGATTTTGTATACGAATGAACGAATGGAACCAATGCGACACTTTACTCTATAATCAGATATTTCTTAACTAACTAACCATCACGCCGTCTCCCCGAAGGGGTAGGCAGAAAGAATGGACTGCCACACTTTTCTTTCCTGACATATTTCTCTCGCTTCCTCAACATTCATACATCGTGTCATGCACGCGCGTTGATTTATCTGACTTCTCACATGACCGACATTAAATATTTGATCGTGCCACGTTTCCCTCGGTCTTCCTCTATTAATGGTTCCATTTACATCGTTAATGTATATTTTTTTACCATTCTTTCTTCATTCATTCTTTCCATATGTCCAAACCATCTTAATGATCCTTTCATTATTTTGTTCACAACACCATCATTCGCACCGCATTCACTTCTTATATTTTTATTCGACACTCTAACATACAGAGAGTATCTACACATTCGTCGAAGAGATCTCATTTCTACTGCATTTATTCTACTTTTATCCTTCTTTTACCAGTTACATGCTTCTGCCATTGTAGCTTTTTTGGATAGGTTTTTGTTTGCGATGACAACTTTAAGTGCACCATTCACTTTGTTGCCTGCCCCAACCCTTCTTTCAATATCCCTCTCCACTCGCCCATCTCTTATAAACATACTACCCAAATACACGAACTTAACTACTTTCTCTACATTTTCACCATTCACGCTAATGTTTCAGACTGTCATGGTTTCTTCCTTTTCAAAAATCATTACCTTGGACTTATTAACATTCATCATCAGATCATTTCGCATGCGTACCTCATACATACAATTCACCAGGACTTGTAGTTCATACTTGTTGTCTGCAAGTAGGACAGCGTCATCCGCATACAAGAGACAGCTTACTGACACTCCGCTCATTTTGGCACCTACATCCAACCCTTTCAGCTCTTTCATACATTTGTCGATATACAGATTAAATAACCACGGGGACATTACGCAACCCTGTTTGACACCTTTATTGATATCAAACCAGGCTGTAAGATCTCCATTTACTCTGACACTAGCAGTGCTTTCCGTGTATAGCGACTTAATTACCGTGATCAGTTTTATACTTATTCCATATTCAGACTATATTTTCCACAACTTTTCTCTATTAACGTTATAATAATAAAAATAACTAAATAGGGAGTTTTACGTAGTTTTAGTAATATAAATAAAATATTTTTCTATAAATAAATTTATCAAACTGTTAAGAAACTTAAAAAAATATTGATCAAAATAATGTGACACCGGCACGTATCTAGAAACTAGAATCTATATTGATTTCTAACGAGAGGGTGAGTAAGGTCAATGACGCGAGGGATTCATCGATTATTCCGGGTCACTGGAGAATTGTATTATTAGTAATACGTTCTTGTGTTATATTCTACAAGAATTCCACCTGAAACATAACTCCTCAATTCGTAACTACGTGAGGTTAATTTTAGAAACACAAAACCTACACGCGGGTTATTACTGCTAGCTAAAAGTCATGAAATATTATACTCTTTTGAGAAACGAAGTTTTGATTCAACATTTTGAATGTATACAAATTTTACCCATTGCGGATAATTTTTTTTTATAAGGATTAATTGTATCTCAATAGAGACGAAAATTGTTTTCTGGGAACAGAATTTGGTGGTCGAGGCGCTTACGGGACTTATGACCTCTCATTGGTTGGATTAAGCGATCGCTTTATGTTTTTTTTTTAAAGACTAATATCAAGGATTTACATCAATGATATTAGAATTTTTTTTACAATCTTCAATGTGAACAGAAAACAGCTCATTATTATGAAGAAGGAATCTGGTCGTGTCCAGGCTTGAACCTATGTCCCTTGGATCAGGAGCCAAGCGTTCTATCCCCTAGACCACCACCCGTTTAACAACATTCCCCATTTCGTCCTTCTTACGACCATCACGTCTGACAATTTTTTGGAAGATGTATACGACTTCACATTTTTTAATTTCAATCTACACTAGCGCCATCCATATGATGTTACGGTTCTAAAACGACCTTCGTGGCCGAATGGTAAGTTCTAGGACTGTCACAACAAAGGTCCCGGTTTTGATTCTCGACAAAAGCAGTGTGATTATCACACGGCCTGATGTAGAATTCATGTGACAATAAAATGGAGATGGATTAGCTACGTATCACTTGTAATAAGAATCAAAATGATAGCTATATCCTTTACATCGATTTGGCTGGCGCTGTAATGATCTTAAGAGCGATTCAACAAAATGTATGTATTATTTATATGTGTAAACCTGTAATATGTGACCCCAAGAGCCATGTTAGGAATAAGCCTAAGAGACAGAGTCAAAAATGATACAATGAGATAAAAAACAAAGGTCACCGACATCATCCACCGGGTGGCGACTCTAAAATGGCAATGGGTAGGTCACGGTTCAGATGAAATGTGAACACGAAGACTGGAAGATGTGCAGGGCGACCGCAACTACGGTGGAAGGATGATTTGAACAGACACGTCGGAATAACCTGGATGCAGTCTGCACAGGACAGAGTGATATGGAAGCGAATGAAGGAGACCTTTATCCAGGGGTGGACGGAAATAGGCTGGGTAAGAAAAAGAAGATGAAGATATGTGTAAATGATAGAGTGTCAAAAACAAATTTATGAAGTGAAAGCAGTATGAATAAAAATGTTGTGAACAAAATGGTGAATTAGGCGAAATGTAACAAGAGTGTTGTATATAAAAACATTTTCCTTCATTTATATTTACTTACTTACTTCAGATGACCATATAACTCCTAAACTCTTGGTGATCGTATTTTTTCAAACTGTAGTATCTTTGTCTCAACGCTTTTTAAGCTTTAAGTGGGGAAATAGGTTTAAAATACTACAATTTAATAAAGTTAAAATATCCGAAAATATATTATCAATGTTTCAAATAAGAAATTCAATTCTTTCAGAAGTTATAAGCGGTTTAGTGAACGTCTCTCGTTAAGGGCTGGAGTTCTGGCATGTAAAACGAAGCGGTCCTTCAGGTAGTCATTTACAAACTACCTCAGATATATTTGTAAGTGACATCGGACGGGCGTTCTTTCATCGATTATGATGATCTGACAGTTATCAAAAGTGAATGCACAGGCCACGTGCAGAAAAGGAAGGGAACTTAATATATTTCCCCCCTTAAGCTTGATCAAAAAATGATTGATGTTTATAAAAATTTCTTGGTAAAAGTTCATTCTAAATTGTTTAGAGAGAATGGTGAGAGTTTTTTTATTTAAACATATAAAAATTAAAAGCACTTACTCTCTTAGTTCCATTTGTTTCGGCAGCTTGTTGCCATCTTATCCGCTGACATATTTTAAGTCGTCTAGAAATAACTCCAGTTGGTCTTATAGCGTTTACAGTCTTAATTGGACTGACTTCTCTGCTTGGCACACGTAGCTATTCCATGCAAGGGGACCTGCTTTTGCAGTTATACAAACTTATAAATCCACTTGAAAGATGCTGCAATGAAAACATATACACTTTGTTAAGAAAACTAGATTCTATAGAATGAAATATTGTATCACTGGTCTCTTAAAGAGAAAGAAGATAAAAAAACATTATTATTGTTTTAAATTATTTTTATAATTTATTATTCTCGTGTTATAAAATACTGTATAATCTGTTTTATAAAAACATATTTTTTTAAATTGTGAATGCAACATTGTTATTGTTATTTATAAAATTCTATAAACAAATAACAATTTCAAATACTGGTACAAGGCAAAAATTCAACGCTTATCTAAACATCAACAAACGTCTGTTATCGAGTAATATTATTACATTTTATGTGAACAATGTGTTTCACCATGCTAAAGCATTCAAAATGATATTTAATAACACTTTGGAAAGGTGAAACCTGGTGACCTTTTAAAATAAATTATACAATAACAAATTCTAGAAAACAGTCGTTTTCATTTATATTTATTGTTTCTTGAACAATGATGTAAAACTCCATATTAATTTTTAATATGTATGAAAAAACGATAGTTTTCAAAAAGTTTTATAATAGTATTTATGAATGACACATTTCGCCCTTCTAAGGCATTATCAAATGTGACGAAATTTCAATGTCACTACAATTTTCGTTAATTACCGTATTCTGCTTCATTTACTAGTGTATATAAACTGCAACGAGTTAAAGTTTCGTCACATTTGATAACGCCTTAGAAGGGTAAAACATGTCATACATAAATATTATAATAATACTCCTTGAAAATTATCGTTTTTTCATACGTATTAATAGTTTTTATTCGTATAAATTAAAATATCTTCTTCTTTCTTCTTTTTGTCCTGTCACACCTCCGTGGTGCATAGGGCCTCAAGGAACCTTCATCACCCGACTCAATCGCATGCCTAATTCCTAACATCATCCCAAGTGAGGCCTGCTGCTTTAACCTCGTCCTGCAGGGCTCTTCTCCAGGTGGCTCTAGGTCTGCCTCGTTTCCTCCTTCCCCCCACAGGGGACCAGTCCAGTGCGCCCTAAGTGATGCAGGCTGGGTTCAGTCTCAGAGTGTGACCGATTCACTGCCTGCGTCTAGTGACTTGTTCTCTAATTGGCTTTTCGCCTGCCATGGTTCAGAGAACGGCATTTGACATCGTTTGAGGCCAATAGATCTTGAATATTGAGCGAAGGCACCTATTTATAAATACTTGGGGTTTTCCAAAAATATAGTAAATTAAAATATAGTATAATAATATAGAGAAGGATGGAGTACCGCATCGGTTAAAGTGTGACAGTCCATTCTTTCTGCCTACCCTTTCGGGGAGACGGCGTGATGGTTAGTTAGTTAGTTAGTTAGTTAGTTAAAATATAGTTTTACATTATTGTTCAAGAAACAATAAATAAGCCTCACGTACATGCTTCGAGAGATATAAGTTAAATGGAGCGAGTGGTCACAAATGTCCAGTCATGAAGATGCAATTACAATAAATAAAAATACATTATTTGTTTTTTTCTTTTTTTATATATTTTGTATATACAACACTTACTTACTTCACTATTACATTACTTTCCAGAGATACGCAACACTAACTTTGAAAAAAAATATATTTCAGATATGTTTCGGACAACCCGGTCCTTCCTCAGTGATATTATAAAGATATTTAAAATTGTTTACAAATATGATCAAATTTGACAGTTGCTATAAAAATTTATTTTGGAATGTTTATGCTTTTAAGTTGTTCATGTTTTTTGGGTCATGTGCTAAGGGAAGAAAAATACCACATCAAAGAGTTCAGAACCTGTTCCAAATGGCGCAGGATAGAGATGCCTTTGCTGTAGTCATCGCCAACGTTGAGGGGACCTGACACGGCACCGAAAGAAGAAGAGAATGCTTTTATTATAACAAATATTATGAAATAATTTAAAATTTAAAATAATAATTTAATGTTCCTATTGGGGTTCAGGTAATTACTTACAACAAAGAATATAAATCAAAGATTGGACTTAGCGTTAAATTGATTTGATTTTTTATAATATTAGGTCCTTACATATGAAATTGGCGTTTTGCCGTACTGGAAACTTTGATCTCAAATATCTTCTCTTTGGTTAGGAATTCCAAATTCATATTTATACAGCTATTTACTCAAGTATTTGTGTTTCGAAAATTATAATTCATTTGTTTTTTCCTCAATTGTTTTTTTTTCTTTGCGTCACTCAGTTTACAAAATGGAAAACTTGAAATATCGCGTTATTTACGAGTACGAGTTCCACCGTGGCACTAGTGCTGCAGAAACGGCTCGAAGGATTAATGATGTGTATGGCGACGGTGCCGCAAAAGAAAACACAGTGCGTTTTTGGTTCCAACGTTTTCGTTCTGGAAATTTTGACCTGCAGAACAAGCCCCGTGGACGGCCGGAGACCAAAGTTGATAATGAAGAATTGAAGGCTATTGTGGAAGCGGATCCATCGCAAACCACGTCCGAGTTAGCTGCAGGCTGCGGTGTTAGTGATAAAACTGTTTTAATCCACTTGAAGCAAATTGGGAAGGTGAAAAAGCTTGAAAGGTGGGTACCTCACGAATTGAGTGAAGCAAATCAACAAACGCGCGTTGACTGCTGAAGGGATCGATGAACTACCTATGAGATGGCAAAAGTGCATAGATAGCAATGGTACATACTTTGATTAAATAAATATATTATATTTAAAAAAAATCAACTTTATGTTCCTTCCATACAAAACGCCAATTTCATATGTAAGGACCGAATATTTTCTTTATTTTATTATTATAATTATTATTCTTTATTTTAAGTTAGTGATGGAAATACAAAGTATATAAAAAATAAAAAGACAAATAAAACATCTACAACACAAAGTATGGCAAAGATATGAAGAAAAAATATATATTATTTGTATTATTGTTCGAGAGTTTGTTACCGAATATCCGTTTCCACTGTGCTAAAATTTGTTATTTTGATTATCGATTTTTTTTCCAACCCAGCGGATTTTCGCTGTGAAAATAATCACACACTGTTTGCTATAAAAGTAGTCATTAAATTCGAGTGGAACGGCGTGTCTCACCCGTTTTACAAGATGTTCTCACTATTTCCGAAGCAAATTTACTTGCGGGGTACTGAAGGGCGCCTAATAGCCGAGTCGACACGGCAGGACTGGCCTAATCTCGTGGCCAAATATTGACTGAAGAGATACCGAATCACCCGCCCCGTATTAGCCTCATTCTGCTGAGAGGGCGGATAGAGTAAAAATCACAACAACTCAACAATACATTATACGAAACAAATATAATAGTTTTACTTATCATGTGTTGCCGTGACAATTTAGCCAAGTATGTTACAATATCATTTTGAATGTAGAGTGTAATTTATCAACAAATATTTTTTTATTGACTGTTTATGTCAAATATTTGAGAATCAGAATTTAAACAATCCTTTTGTCCTAATTGTTTACTACCCTAATAGATTTAAATGGAAATTTATTAATAAAACTAATACATCGCCTTTTTCTTTTTTATATACTTTGTTTAAAAAAAAAATTTTAAAAAAAAAAATATATATATATATATATATATATATATATATATATATATATATATATATATATATATATATATATATATATATATATATATATATATATATATATATATATATATATATATATATATATATATATATATATATATATATATATATATATATATATATATATATATATATATATATATATATATATATATATATATATATATATATATATATATATATATATATATATATATATATATATATCAGATATGTATCGGAAAACCCGGTCCTTCCTCAGTGATATTAAAGATATTTAAAATAATATAAAATCTTAATGGATGACGCTAGTGTAGAGTGAACATAAAAATGTAAAGATAAGCGTGGGATTCTAGCATATATACAAGTTCCAAAAATTTGTCAGACTTGGTGGTTATAAGAAAGGTGGAACGGGGAATGTTGTTAAACATAAAGCGATCGCTCAACCCAACCAATGACAGATCATACGTCCTGTAAGCGCCTCGGCCACCATATTCTGTTCCAAAAAAAAACTATTTTCATCTTTGTCTTTATTGAGATACAATTAATCCTTATAAAATAATATAAAATTGTTTACAAATATGATTAGTTTTGACAGATGTTATAAATATTTATTTTGGAACGTTTATGCTTTTGTTATAACAAATATTATGAATGAATTTAAAATTTAAAACAATAATTTAAGTTCTTATTGGGGTTTAGGTAATAACTTATAACAAAGGTAATAAATCAAAGATTGGACTTGACTGTAATTTTTTTGATTATTTATAATATTTTCTTTATTATTAATTACTTTTTATTTAATGTTAGTGGTGCATATTCAAAGTATTTAAAAAAGAAAAAAGACAAATAAAACATCTACAACACAAAGTATGGCGAACAAAGAAGAAAAATTACAACTATTAATAAAAAAAATTATGGATCATTTATTGAGTAGCTTCACTAGTTTTAAGGTTTGCAGCAAAGTGTAACATTTGAGCTGGTTCTTGGGATGCCTCTTGCCCCTTTAATACGTGTTTCCCATTTTAAGCTATTGATTAACATGACATGTGATAGGTAGTTAATCTTTCATAATTTAATGTCAAATTATAAACCAAACGAAAGACAATGCGATAATCACATTGTCTTTGCCGGGAATCGAACCTGGGACCCTAAGTGTGGCAGTCATAACTTTTGTCACTCTACCACAAAGGTCGTCATATTTACCATGTACATGGTTTTAATACCTCCCAACTGGGGTAAACCATTCTAGGGAGACTAATATACTCGGATTTATTTATACATAAAATATGTTTTAAATAATGCAAAATGAAGTTAAAAGTTGAAGAAAGGTGAAATTATAAATAAGTGCTTACTAATTTAATACGCAAGATATTTAGGAATGTCTGGAAAATTGACAGGATAAGTATTCACTATGAAAAGTGATGAGTGGCTTAGTAAAAAAATACTGTTGTCATAGATAAGGATAAAGAGGCTTTATTCCAATCAAATGTCAACTTCGCGTAATTTTTTCAGAATTCTGAAAAATAAATTATCTTTTGGTTCGGGGTTAATGTACAAAACAAATCTAATATTTACGTCATAACATCTTTCGTGAATTTTAATTTCTATTTTGTTTAAACCAATGCTCTGCTTATTGAACAGTTTTTAAAATAATTTGGTTTTATTATTAAAACTAAAATCTCACGAAAGGAACAAATATATTTAAAATGGGCGTGATACTTTTTCGCCAAATAATACAAATGATTATCTTTATTTCTGTGATAGTATTTCTTAATTATACGTGTTCCAACAATCTTTTTTTTTAAACGATATAACTTTTTTTTTCAAAAACAAAAAATATAATTTGTATAATGATATTCAGTGCCCTTTAATTTAATGCATTGTTTTATATCGTTGGTTCGTAAATTTCTTTGAAAATTTTAAATTAAAGTGGCGGAAACATCTATCCATCGTTTTTGTTAATTTTAAGCTTGTGCCTAATTAAACGCCTATTATATAGAACAACATTTTTTAATAATCAAGTAAAAGTGAAAAATATGTATTTATAATTTACAACAAGATATGATTTTCACTTGATCCATTCTCAATGAGTTATAGTCAAGTGCACCCTAACGCCCACTTGTTTTCGTTGAAATAGCCTTAACACTTCCCGGTTCAGATCAAAGTTTTAATATTTGACAAGGTAACCGGATTTTCTTTTTCCTGTAGACTTTATTATTTGAAATACATCCTATACGAGGAATTTGAGAGTATGAAAACAATTCAGATTAAAAAAGCTTTTTCACCGATTGGTGGTTATTGGAATAAATCAATGTTTAATAATTTATTTTAAAAATATATTTTGATTATATCTTATAACAAATTGGCAAGGAATAAAATAAAAAGTTAATATATTATATGAGCCATTTATTCGATTTTTTAGTGACTGAGAAACTGGATTCTATTATTTTGTAACGACATTAATGAAGACACTATTTTATTGGAAACCGGGTGACCGTAAGTAAAAATAATCACTCGATTGGCACAATAACATTTGCATTTATTCAGGAAATACGAGTATATATGTTAAATGCCAAAAATATTTACTTTACCTATACACCGATATCTTTTTATTTATTTATCACTAAGTAACAAAATTATGAGAACGAATATTTAGTAATTATTAATGACCAAATTTTGACAAAACTAAAAAGTCATTAAAACATTTGAATAAAAAAATATTCTAATTATATGAATTGCAAAATATTAGAAGAAGAAAAATATTACACTCTAAACTAACTAACTAACTAACCATCACGCCGTCTCCCCGAAGAGGTAGGCAGAAAGAATGGACTGCCACACTTTTTTCCTGACATATTTCTCTCGCTTACTCAACATTCATACATCGTGTCATGCACGCGCGTCGATTTCTCTGACTCCTCACGTGGCCGACATTCAATATTTGATTTATTTGATCGTGCCACGTTTTCCTCGGTCTTCCTCTATTTCTGGTTCCATTTACATCATTAACATATAATTTTTTTACCATTCTTTCTTCATTTATTCTTTCCATATATCCAAATCATCTTAATGATCCTTTCATTATTTTGTTCAAAACACCATCATTCGCACCGCGTTCACTTCTTATATTTTTATTCGACACTCTATCATACACAGAGTAAGAGTAAGAGAGAGTAAGATTCGTCTAAGAGATCTCATTTTTACTGCATTTATTCTACTTTCACCCTTCTTTTGCCAGTTCCATGCTTCGATTCCATACGTAAGGGTCGGTAGAAGAACACCATTGTGCACTACCATTCTAGCTTTTTTGGATAGGTTTTTGTTTGCGATGACAACTAAAATATAATTTATGATATAATAGAATATTCACAAAAGTGAAGACAGAACTGTAGAAAAACATGTATATTTTGAATCAAAAGACAAAATAAGAATAAGCTTTCGAAAATGTAAGTAAACATTATTAAATAAAATTTCACCTATAAAGATATTTTATTGGAATATACTTTTTTTTTATCTTGGACCGATTTGATAACAAACACTGATGCATTACATAAAAGCGATGCAAATAGAGAATTGTTCACCACAGTTTAGCTCCGTGAAATATCATATATTGGCCATGTAATGATAGGCAATGAGTATACCGGGCTTCAGCTCGTCATGAAGAGGAAGATCGAGGGCCGCAGAGGGGTCGGCAGAAGGCAGCTCTCTTGGTTTTGAAACATCCGAGAATGGACCGGCGTCAGAACTGTGGGGGAGATGTTTCGCGCTACCCAGGACAGAGAAGCTTTCTCCTTAATGGTTGTCAACGTCGGAGGGACCCGGCAGGATACATGAAGAAGAAGAAGAATATATTTTGTGAGATACTAAGGACATAGATGCCTACTCTTAAGTGATAGTCAACGTCAGGGAGACCTGACATGACACCGATAATAATTTTATGGAAGATTATATCACGATGTTATCGTTGCCTATGATAAAATAGTAAAAAAAAGACTGAACAGAAGGCTGCTATAAAAAATACTGAAAGGTTATCTCACAGTTTATCGGAAAGTGGCAAATTCTAACGTACAGCGCCTGGGTATAGGCAATCTGAATACCTTAAAATTGATTCAATCTTCAGAGGTCGACAAAGAGGATGGACCGTCATACAGTTCTATTCTGAAATATTTTTCTTATCATTGATGGTTGTGGTTTTTCTTTGTAACTAACTAAATAACCATCACGCCGTTTTCCAGGAAGGGTTAAGAGAAAGGATAGACCTTTATACTGCTATGTCCAGACATGCTTATCTAGATTCCTCTTCATTTACGAGTATACATCGTAATATGCACGCTCGTCGTCTTTCCTGACTTTGAATGTGGCCGCTTTTTATGGTTTGTTTAATTTTTTTATTCACTTTTACGGTTCTCTTTCCACTTACGCGGTTTGCATACAACATTTTAACAATTATTCTCTCGTCCATTTGTTCCATATGTCCGAACCATCTCAGGGATCCTTTTTCGGTGCTGAGAACAAACTAAAAGGCGCTCTCAAAGTCGTCACTGCTAAATATTATTAAAACACTAAAGCAAATATGGCAATACGCTATGGAATTGTAGTGCCAACCTTTATGCATAGAAGTGAAGCTAAGAGATGGTAAAAGAAGGATGAAATAGGAGAAATACCTTAGGAATGAGATAACTGAGAATAATATGCGGGAAAGTGTTATATGATAGAATACGGAACGACGAAATAAAGAAGAAATATAAATCTGATGATTGCGTCAAAAGTTAAATTAAAGAATGATATCTTATTAAATTGTACTAAGGACGTTTTTATTTTGTAAAACTGCATTAAAATTTTTAAAATAAACGTGACTATTTTGTCAATTTTACAGAGATCTCTGAAAATTTATGATTTTTCAGACACCCTACATGACATATGTTAAAAAATTTATTCATTTTGTCGTATCATATTTGAAGCCTACATTTATTTCATTTACACTCTTGAATTATTTCTTCTTCTTCTTCTTTCTTCTTCGATGGCCCTACAGCCCATATCGAGCCTTAGCCTCCAGTATTCTTCGCCTCCAACTCCTCCTGTCCTCCGCTTCGACCCTCCATCTGACACTCTTAACAATCTTGTTCCATCTCTCCCAACTTCATCCTCCCATCGCAGCCTTGGTCGTCCAATTGGTCTTCTACCACCTGGGTGCCACTCCAGCAATCTTTTTGGGGTTCGCGATGACGGCATCCTCTGCACGTGACCGGCCCATCTCAGTCTATTCAGTCTGACCTGTGTGGAGAGACTGGGAGCTTTGTAAATATTGTACAGCTCGTCATTATGCCGCACTTTCCAGCCTTCACCGTCATTCACAGGCCCCAGAAGTCTGCGCAGCACCCTTCTCTCAAAAGTATCCAGTCGCTCTGCAGATTTCGCTGTCATTGTCCACGCCTCACACCCATAGGTTACTACTGTTCGGATGATTGTTTTATACAGGGTGATTTTGGTTTTCCAGTGTACATTTCTTGATTTGAGCGCTGGTAGTAGAGAGAAGAATGTTTTGTTACCAATTGTGATTCTTCTTTCGATTTCCTTGTGATCTTCGTTTTCTTTTGTTATAGACGAACCCAGGTAAGTGAAGTCCTCCACCATCTTAAAGTTGCACCATCTTGAATTATTTCTTAAACATTAAATAATAATTAAATTAAACGATGTTTTTTAACTACTTCCACTTTTGTCTTTACTTCGACAACGACTGGTTTTGCCAGGCTCGCTGTCAAAATAAAGACAAAAGTAGAAGTAGTAAAAAAAACATCGTTTTATTTAATTATTATTTAAAATAAACTTCCATCAAGAGATTTCAGTAAAATCATTTGATTATCTTAAACGTGTATTTCACAACAACATGTATTCACAATGTTTGTTTATTGTTTCGTAAATAATTAATACGAATAAAAACCTATGTTTTCTAGAAGATTGTCATTCAAATAAAATATAGTAAAACATTTAGAAAACGGACCGTTTCATTCGTTTTACTCACAGTTTTTTAGATTGTTTTATTTTACATTTCATCTCACATACACGTCCGAAGTACAATAAAAATGATATTCTGCGCAACGCCTACACGATTAAAATTCTTAGCGCTGGTTACGCTGAAATATTTAATCACAAGCAGCCTTGAGATATGCTAAAGGTCAAACAATCACCGCAAACCCTTAACTCAAAGGGGTTAGGGTTGAAGGCTAAGGAGAGCTAATGGGTATGTGGTATTCCAAATTAGTTCCAACGATTGAGTTAAGTCATTGCTTGTTCTTTACCCCATGTTCTTAAATGTTCTCAACACTTCTTGTTGAGATTCTTGTTGTTTATGAGGTGAGATAACAAGACTTGTCTTACTCGACTCTTCGTAGCCCACATTTTACTTGTGTATTCAAAATTAAACTAGAAACTCATTTTATTTTATTATTCGTTTTCACTATGTGTTGTGAATTTATATTAGAATTAAACTGTAACACTTTTTTATTAAATAGTAATCATCTTTAAGGATAAACTTTTGAGAGTTAAAAATAAATTCTTAATTTAAAATATGTTTTCCTCGGTCTGCCTCGACTCCGTACTCCGTTTACATCATTATCGTATACTTTCTTAACCATTATTTTTCCATCATATGTCCGAACCAATGCAGCGATCAGCGCAACATAACTTGGTTCATAAAACTTTCTTCCGCTCTACATTCCATTATTACATCAGCATTTAATCCTTTCTTAATTTTATTTATCACGCATTTATCCGCCTTACATTATTTTCTTACTTCATCATTAGATATTCTATCATACATTGTTTTTAGGCTCATTCTTCTTAGTGACCTCATTTCTACGTCATTTATTCTACTTTCATCCTTCTTCTGCCAACTCCAAGCTTTACCATACACAAGGGTCGGGACTAGAACTCCGTTGTGCACTATACTACGTTTGTATTTATAATTTAATATAGAGATTTAGAGCATTGTTTTAGTTACAAGTGATAAAAATTTTGTGTTTAAATGTTATCAAGGATAAAGAAAAAACATCTTATAGATTCAAAGAAAAAATAAAATGACAGAACAGAGTGTCCTTTTTAAAAATAAAAAAAAAACTTATTAAGAATGTGCAATACACTATTTTCTCGTGAATATGTTATACTTTTAACCATAATTAAGTGAATTATAATATTAATAGTACAAACAAAATGAATTCTTTTTCTTTTTTTTTTCAAACCCTGGGAATTTATTACAGCAAAGATCTGCATCGTCTTCCGCCCTTTTTGGCTTCAAGCATGAGGCGCAGTACATATCCTTACAATTTTTCTCCAGATATTCTGGTCGAGGGCGCCCTCTGGAGTTCGTCCCCTCATTCATCCCCTCCAATACAGTGTGTAGATGTTTTAATGGCGCATTATATGGCCAATTTATTTGGATCGCATCTCTGAGATTGTTTTTCGTAAAGTGCCTTCTCTCCTGAATTATGATAGGAACCTTGTCACTAGTTCACTAATTAAATGTAAAATAAAATAAAAAATCAACTAAGTTTTTTCTTATATCAGATTCTTTCGTTTTCAATTCGGTTTGTATTTATCTTTTCTACATATTTCAAGATGGAATAATCACAACATCTTAAATAAGCTCTAGATTTTCTCTCTTCATCGAGTAATATATGTCGACTTATGCAACAAGTGTAGCATAGTAAAAATTATACATGTACGTATGTGGGAAGAACAATCTCGCACCATAGATAAATGAAATGCATTGCGATGTAGGGCGCAGCCCTGCCGTACTGCGCACACTAGCCTCGGACGTCCCCGCGCACGGAAGTCTTTGTACGTGCACTCTTTAACTCCGGCACGCTCTTGCGCATGTACATTTTTTAACCGCGTAAATTTTATTTTTATGCAATTGTGTCTATGCATGTTTTTAATATATACAATTGACTGCAACCTGTGACTTCATTTCAAGCACTCGCAAACCACCAGCTCTTAAATACGTAAAATCAGTGGTAGAAAAGAGAATCGTGTCATAAAAACATAACGCTCTATGGGTAACATAAAAAGAAAGAATTGTGTTGAAATAAAACAAGAAAGAAAAATAAATAAAGGCTCCCATTCAGAATTCCCTTATATTTAAAGTACAAAGTATATGAAGATAACTATACTGGAGGAAATCAAAAGTGTGCAGAACTAAAAAAACATAAAATGCAATTTAAGAAATATATAAACAAAATATAACCTTATATTGGACTAAGCTGGGCAGCTGTCGGAAACATGGGTTACATCCTTAAAAACCGGAAAGTACCGATCAACCTTAAACGAAACGACTAGGAAGTCTGCTTTCTGCCAGTTTATACTTATGGTCTTGAAACTGTAACACTGTCCAAACTAAGTGCCGAGAAACTACGAGTGATCCAAAGAGACATGGAAAGAGCCATATGAGGAATAAGCATTATTGACAGAGTCAGAAACGATACGGTGAGAGAAAAAACAAAGGTCACTGACAGCATCCACTCGGTGGTGACTCTAAAATGGCAATGGGAAGGTCACGTAGCCAGAAGCTCAGACGAAAATGGATAAGAAAACTGCTGACTTGAAGACCGTGAAAGGAAAGGAGAAGTGTAGGTCAACCGCAACTACGGTGGAAGGATGATCTGAACAGACACGTCGGAATAACCTGGATGCAGTCTGCACAAGACAGAGCGACATGGAAGCGAACGGAGGAGGTTTTTGTCCAGGTGTGGACGGGAATAGGCTGAGGAAGAAGAAGAAGAACCTAATATTATGTACCTAAGCACTATTTCAAGTAAATAAACAAATAAATATCCCCCCCGGTAGCAGTTATATTAAAATTTATATTTCTCGGGTGGATTACTCTAAAATATTTGTACGTTAACAAATACAAAATGATATTTGTATTTATACAAAATACATTTACAAAACAGATAATTCCTGTCAGCACCTGATTCTTAATACAAATTTCATTATTATCGAAATGAATTATTTGTTTAAATATCTCAAATTCCTTAAATCCGATCAATTGTCTAACGTTCAATCCATTTCAGAAAATACTCCTTTAATATTTGATGAAGAAACGAAACATTACGTTAATAAAGATTTATCTTTAAGCGCGTTTAAAGGGTATTTTAATACCAGCCTCAATTTATTGGGGAAATACGCGATCAATGGCACAGCAAACTAGATTTAACGCGAATTGAACATCTGTTAGCCAAAATAATATTTTAAAAATATCTTATTCTTAATATGTTGCTGAGTTTTTGGCAGGTCTCGTCTAACGTATTGGGGTAATCGCGCTCTTTTGTAGAAGGTCTCTTCATGAATTTCTTTACCCTCATTCTTCTCTCGCTTATCAAAACGCCCCGAGAATTGTTAGACGAATGACTAGATCGTTTATAACGCAGAATAATATCAACTTGAAGGGTGAATTTCCTTTGATGACAGATTTAACGTCCAGTAGGAATCGTTGGGGAAAATTTTACCAGAATCTTACATTTTTTCCTTAAGATTTGTTCTCAGCTTTTTTTTGTTTTTGTGCAAAAAAAGGTAACAAATAAAGATATAACATTTTGAATGTATACAAATACTTGTAGACAAATACTGCATTTAACCCATTGCGGGTTAGTCATTTTTAAGGATTAATTCGCACCGTGAGTGTAAAACCGAAACAAGTGCAAATACTCGTATACAGTTTGGAGATATGGGAGTTTAAATACTTCATATTGCTTGGAAAAACTGTTTTTTTTTAAATAAACCAACGATTTTCGGTTTATAGGTATATTACTTTAAACTGAAAATCATTGGTTAAAACAGCTTTTCCAAGCAATATGAAGTCTTTAAACTCCCATATCTCCAAACTGTATATTTGCACTTGTTACGGTTTTACACTCACGGTGCGAATTGTATCTCAATAGAGACGAAGATGAAAATTGTTTTTTTTTGGAAACAAAATATGGTGGTCGAGGCGCTTGCAGGACTTATAACCTATCATTGATTGGGTAAGCGCCTCGACCACCATATTTTGTTTAAAAAAAAAAACAATTTACATATTCATCTCTATTAAGATACCATTAATCGTTAAAAATTATTAACGCGCAATGGGTTAAATCCAGTATTTGTCTACAAGTATTTGTATACATTCAAAATGTTGTATAAAAAAAACTGGTCCAAGTTAAATCATTAAAATTGGAGAGCCTTCTTCAGGCGTTATCTAGCAATGTAAGATAATTGCGTAGCCTTTCACATTGCATTAATAAAGATTTTATGCTTAAAGCTTACAGCTAATCTTAATGGATAGCGCTAGTGTAGATTGAACTAAAAAAATGTTAAGTGTTTCTCAACATGGTGGCATATATACATCTTCCAAAAATTTGTCAGATGTGTTGGTCGTAAGAAGGGCGGAATGGGGAAAGTTGTTAACATAAAGCGATCGCCTAACCCAACCAATGATAGGTCATAAGTCTTATTAGCGCCTCGACCACCAAATTCTGTTTAAAAAAAAAAACAATTTAAATCTTCGTCTCTATTGAGATACAATTAATCCTTAAAAATAAAGATAAGTTTTCATATGCGCAAGTCTATCAATAACACAAAAAAACTGATATAAATGAAGAATGTTATTAAATTTTATGTGTTTATTGATTTTCGGGCAATGATGTTAAACTCTTTTTTAAGTTAACTAGGTTTTTGTAGAAGCTTTTTGTATAAATATTTAATGGGAATGACATGCAAAGACATTATGAAATCTTCATACAATAATAATTTAGCAAAGTGAATCATGTCATTCAATGTAATTAAAAATACCATTTGAAGTACCGGAAATAATGAGTGGGCGAATGGCGAGTGTCCGGCGCCATAAAGCCGGACCCCCCAGCTAAGGGAAGGTGACCCCTACAGAAAAACCCATCAGAGAAGGCAACGGGAAACCACTCTGATTACCTTTTCCCAGGATATTCACCATTATTTCTGCCTTCGCTGAGGTGATCGCCAACGTTGGGGAGACCCAACAGGGCACTTGAAGAAGAAGATAACACACTTGATTTTTTTTTCTAAATATTCTGAAGGATTTTATATTGTTCTTCGAATGATGAAGGTATATAACTTTCGAAACATGTGGACAAAAATAAACTGTAAGTGAAAGAAAAAAGATAACCTAAATGTTAGATTTCACTCTATGGTTATATTTAAACAAATGTTTTCATATATTTTTTGTCATATAAGGCGTGTTGTTTTTATTTATTAGTGAATAACCTAAACTAATTACACTGTAGAAATCCATAATTTTGAATTTATGTGAAAAAAAACATTGCTTTTATACTTTTAAATTTATTTTTTTACGAATTGTTTTAAAGTTTTTACATCTTAATCATCGGAGAACGTTATAAATGTTGTTCTCTCTATGATGAAGATGTAAAACATATAGAGAAAAATAATATCTAATATGAAACAAAAACAGTGTTCTTATACAATAAAAATATTATGATGGATTTCCACAGTGTTTTCCACAGTGCAGACCTAAAGTTTATAAAAAAGTGTTTTTATACTGATTTTGATTTTAAAATAAGATTTTTCCGTTGAAGTCCCAAAAATACATGGCGAATCAATATAAGGCACAAACATGTCGTTAGAGCCAACTTATATAACCCTTGTGCACTGCGGACATGGCGTGTTAAAAATAATAATTATCGCGTGTTTAAAATAATAATATCCGTGTATAACCCTAGTGGAAGTATTTACAAACATAAATAAAGTCGATAAAGTCGGTGTGGGGCTCGACACACCCGCTATTATTCAAAACGCGAAATGCTACATTTAGATTTTGAAACGTCCGTTTGTGGGGCGCTATTTCGACCGAAATAGGTATAAATTTAAATTGTAAAGTTGGCAGATTAGCACACCACATATGTTTGTATTTTTTGTTATAGCCAAAGTCAAGTTTAATTTTTTTATTCCATTGCTCCTTTCGCTTTTAAATGTTAAGTTATACACGTATTTTTCATAAATTTAATGCAATAATACTGAAGTATTCCATTGATTTAATCACCTTTAAGTATTGTTTATTTATTCTGAAAAAATTAACAATATTGTCCTGATAATGAAGATGTAAAACGCTTGAAACACGTCAATAAAAATAAATGCAAAGTGGAGTTAACAGCGATTAAATTTACTCTAAAAAAAAACAATTGACTAACTAACCATCACGCCGTCTCCCTGAAGGGGTAGGCAGAGAGGATGGACCGCTTTACCGCTCTGTCCTGACATACCTCTCTCGCTTCCTCTACATTCATACATCGTAACATGCACGTTCGTCGATGCGACCGCATTTCAGTATTTGATTAATTTGGTTCTGCCATGCTTTCCTTGGTCTTCCATGTCTTATCTTTCCACTCGCACTGCTTGTATACAACATTTTAACCATTTTCCTCTCGTATATTTGTTTCATATGTCCAAACCATTTTAGGGGTTCTTTTTTTATTTTACTTATGGTGCAAATTATCTGCCTTACATTTCTTCCTCATTTCGTATATACGAGTATGATAGAATACCGAACGACGAAATTTACTGTAAACTCCCCTAATACCTTAAATTATTTATATAATGATTGAGACATATTGGCGACCATACTGGGAGAGTGGTTATAACTCTTTCTGCCATACCGAAGGCCCCGTGATCGATTCCCGGCGATGGCAGTGTGATTGTCACACTGTCTTTGGGTTGGTTTAGAATTCAGGTGACAATTTAATGGCGATAGATTAGATACCTATCGCATGTCATAAGAATCAATATAATAGTTTTAAATAAATTGTGTACAGTAATTTGGTTCAATCGACCGGTTATATACAAAAAAAATGTGTAACGTGTCCATTATTATCTCATTTAAATACACGAAAATAGAAATGAATCTTAGAAAATTTTCCAAATGGAACCACCCTACTCAAATGCTTTAATTTGAATACATTTTTTAAAAATAATCTATTGATTTTACTGAAATCTTTGAAACTGGTCGCTGTCAAAATAAAGGCAAAAAGTGGAAGTTACGAGTAATATAAATAAGAAATCACCGTTTTTTTTTAATAATTGCATATATAAATTATTGCGAAATTATAACAAAGAGCTTGTAGCTCCAGCAATTTGTGTTTTTAATCGTTTTTTTTTTATAATTCTGAGAGATGTAAACGTATTGTAATGAACGTAATTAATCCCTATTAGCTTAGCTTAATAGTCAAATGCTATCATCTCTAACCACTATTTGGATAACATTTTAGAATTTAAGTGTAAGTTTAAACACTCCTTAAAAATTCTATCTTGTATTTTCTTATTGGTACTTATGTTACTTATGAAGAGAGACTTATTTTGAAATATTAAGGTAGTTTTTAAACGCCCCTAATTTATCTTTTTTTTTCAAAACTAATACCCAAAATGTAGATTCTTCGAAGGTAAAACTAGTAGAGGATTTTATTTTAGAGGTAAAAGAAAGTAATGATCATAAAAGCAATGGAGGGAAAATCCTGAAAAATTGTGGTCTTTAAAATTTTCGGCGGAATTTAAGATTTTTCAAAATAATGAGAAGAACGTGCCCGGAATAATTCCTTTATAAAATTAGCGTACGTAATAATACCTGAAAACCCTTCTTACCACACTGAGAAAGGACTTTTCCGATTCTAATAAAAGCAGAATAGGTTTATAAAAAGTAACAACCCCTTAAGCAGAATGTAAATAAATGATTCGTAATGTATATTAATACATATTTTATCCCTAACAGCCTCATTGCCCATGGACATCAAGCGAAAGAACTTTTAATACAGTATTTTTTTAATATTTATTAGGATATCCTTAATACAAACGTTTTTTCTTTTATATTTAAGTTGACTTCATTTTCTTTCTTTCACTTCGTTTTTATGTATACTATTTAGTTGAAATCCACTAATATTTATATCATTTACCAGTTTCTGTACCTTGCTACCTGATGGCAGCAAGCTGCCGAAACCGGTTGAAGACACAAACATAAGTGGATTTTAATAACTAAATAATAGCTGATTACAAAGTAAACACCACGTGATATTATATGTAGGAGAATTACAAAAAATATTTTTAGATAAAAATAATTGATGTTCAATCATTGCTAAATATTTTTTAATTAAACTCAAATACTTGTTTAAATTTACAATAAAAAGTAATGGAAACCAGATTATTTCAAAGTTTTTTATATCTAATTATTTTTCAATATTGATCCCAAAACATAAATAAATCAAAACCTCACATTTGTCAACCTCTGTAGAATACATCACATATATAATATAATAAGATATTAATAATGTGAGAAGGAAATTAGTTACATTTCAACAACTAAGATCAGGAGTGCATACGCTAGCAGAAGGTCCATGAATATTGTACGTGTTCCTCGTTTAAGATATACTTAACGTATAGGAAGCTATTGAGAGGGTCGGTCATTTATCACTTCGCCCTTCTGACACCCTGGTAGTTCCCGCTAGGGTAGACGCTGCATTTGTCATGTGAACACACGCCTTCGCGCAGAATAATAATGTACTCGGGGAGATAATGTTATTTAACCTTGTGTAGAGTTGAGTTATATTTATATTTGTTTGCCCTCAAATCGTTTGTTAGATTGCATTAATCAATTGTGGTTGCTCGATCCTGTACTTTATAATATTTGATGATTTTGTTTTAGCAAATTTTCAACAGTAGCGTTAAAAGTGTACTGTTATACGGATGTGAAACTTGGAAATCTACCGCGAACGTTATTGGAAAACTCCAAGTGCTTATAAATAGGTGCCTTTGCTCAATATTCAAGATCTATTGTATATGTATTGGCCCCAAACAGTGTGAAATGCCGTTCTCTGGACCATGGCAGGCGAAAATCCAATTAAATAACAACTCGCTAGACGCAAATGGCTGTGGATCAGTCACACCCTGAGACGGAACCCAGCCTGCATCGCTCAGGGTGCACTAGACTGGTCCCCTATGGGGGGAAAGAGGAAGCGAGGGAGACCTAGAGCCACCTGGATAAGAGCCCTGTAGTACGAGGTCAAAGCAGCAGGCCTCACTTGTGGTGATGTTAGGCATCATGCATGTGATAGAGTCGGGTAGAGAAGGTTCTTTGAGGCCCTAAGCACCACGGAGGTGTGACAGGACAAGCAGAAGATTTATTTATTTATTTAAACTTATCAGAAGCAACACACAACTATTTTCCAATACACTTAAGATTCATAATACCTTTACTATTTTTAAAAAGTTTGAGGAACACGATAATAAATAATACACAAAAATATAATAATAAAAAACATGAGATACATGACACATTAATGAAATGAACTTCTAATGCAACAAAAATCGCGCCTCTCTTAGGTGAAATACAGTGTAAAAAAATTCGTCGACCTTCGAGGTCTCATGATTTAGCAAAGATATTGCTCTACTTACCGGCATAGTCATTTACAGGTTGGTTCTGCATCGTGGAGGATAAAACAATATGTGGCCCCTTTGTCGAAGATAATTATCAGGGATGAACAGACCTACATAACTCAGGACTTCTTAGTTGCTTACACAACTATCAGTCGAATGAAAGAACACCCAAGTGAATATCTTGTCTTTTCCCGAGTGACTGGTATCCTAGCATCCCTAGAAAGAAATCAGTCAATCTATGAATTTTTTTATGAATCAAAATACTATTTATTTTGACGTTTTAGTTTATTTTTCTCGACATATTTCGAAAATTTTCTACCTTCATCATCTGAAAATTATATATTAATTTTTTTTTTGATTCCTTATTAACTTATTGTATAATTTAATTTGTCTAAGAGATTATCAAACATTTGATTATGCCTTAGACAGACGAAACATGCCATTCACGTGAATTATTATAAAACTTCTAGAAAACAGACTATTACATTCGTATCTTTTATTTTAAATAAAGTTTTGTTCAAGATATTATAAATAACCTGACATTTTTATTTCACAGGATTGAGATAAATATTACACAAGAGTTAAAGCAACCTTAACTAATTATGTTATTTCTCTTAATATTTATTATTTCTTTAAATAAAAATAACTTAAATCGGTCAATCAACAAAATAAATCATGAACATCCCAAAAAGAATGGGCTAACGGCATAATTTTTGTTTGAGCAAGAAGATGGGTAAAAGTCGTGCAAAACAGAAAATTATGTACAGTTTGAAGAGACCTACATCCAGCAGTAGAGAGACAGCTAGAGAGAATAAGAATAATATAAATAGTGAACTTTTAAATTCTCATCAGGTATTCCCCAATTTTTTTTTTGCTTTAACATTGACGTTAAAGACGGCGATACTGGCATCAACACGTAGAAAGGATGAGCTCAGATAGGATACCACACAAAGCTCTCCATAGAACGCCAAACGGACAACGCCGACCAGGAAGACCCCCGAAACGGTGGAAAGAAAGCTGGAATTCAGCGTCTCAAGAGAACCCGCCTGAAATAACAGACTCCTGAGTCTACCAAAAGTGAAGAAGAAGAAGAACATTAAAACACTATAACCGAAAATGATTTCTTGTATTCAGTTAAATTTTCTTTTGAAAAAACGTTAACGTGGAGTTGTGTGTTTTGGCAATCTCATGTAAACTGTAAAATTGTTTAGTAATACGATAATATGTAAATAGGTTCGCTCTAGCCCCGGGCAGCACCGATTACAGAGCAAAGCTGTTATTCGTACACAGAAAGCTGGTTTTAAAAGCTATTTCAATTCATCCCACCTGCCTGTCCGCCCTACATTTACGAGTATTCCTTTAACATACACGGTGCTCGGAGATTAATAGTTTTATACAAAAGGGAGCAAATGTATAACCTTATTTATGGCGATAATAAACTTCAATATATAACCTTTGGAAACACATGAAAAAATGCTCTGTTTGTGATTTTATTTGATTTATATTTTTTATTACTAGCTGCATATTTTTTAGAGTGTATACGGTACATTTTTTTATTTTGTTTTGTTTGTATTTGTCAAATTAAAAGGTTTCGAAATTATTCATGTTAATTAAGCGCGATCATTGAAATTATGGATTATTTTACAATTATAAATTATATTATTAGTTCTAGTGCCAACCCTCATGTATGGAAATGAAGCTTGGAGCTGGCTAAAGAAGGATAAAAGCAGGATAAACGCCGTAGAAATGAGAACACTAAGAAGAACGTGCGGGGAAAACGTTGTATGATAGAATACCGAACGACGAAATAAGAAAGAAATGTAAGGTAAATGACTGCATCATGGATAAAATTAAAAAAAGGATCCCTGAGATGGTTTGGACATATGGAACGAATGGATGAGAGTAGAATGGTTAAAAAGTTCTACGCAAGTAGCGTGAGTGGAAAAAGAAGCCGAGGACGGCCGAGGAAAACATGGCATGACCAAATTAATCAATTATTAAAAGGCGGCCACATTCGAAGTCGCAATAATCAACGTGCGTGCATGGTACGATGTATGAATGTAGAGGAATCTCTAGAGTTATGCCAGGACAGAGCATTGTGGCGATCCATCCTCTCTGCCTATCCCTCCGGAGAAATGGCGTTATGGTTAGTTAGTTAGTTTTTAAATTGTATTGGTAAAAATTACAGATTATTTTATTTAAAAATAATGCAATAATTTTTAGTATAAATCTGTTATAATATATGGTTAATATAAAGGAAAAGCTATTTTTAACCAGTTTTAATTTATTTTAAGCGAGTAATACTTTATTTTAGAACATGTAACTTCCATATTTAGAATTAAAAAAAACTTCTAGACAAGGGTATTTTCCGTAAACATTTAATATTTAATATGGGTTTTACACAATTGTTTGACACAAAAATGTATGTAATTGATTTTCTTGGGTTACAAAATGATAGCCTTGAGTCATCCTATTTATTGTTCATTATTCGAAATAATATTGTTAGAGTATTCTATTTCGGCTATATTTGAATATATTTTTAAAAACTTTGTATTTTCACAACAGATTTTTACAATTTTTACAGACACATTTCAGATCACAGATGTCGAGTTTTTTTTTTTAATGTTAACAAATTGTTTACACTGTGGAAGGAAACAAGTTTGTTAAAAGTCAATAATTTTCACATTTCCTTAATCACTGTAGAAATCGGGTTAAAATATAAAAATATTTCTACACCGCTACCCCAAGAAAAAACGTATGCGTTGTGAAAATACAATATATTGTTTTAGAAAATATTCTAAAAATATTCGACGAATAATTATAACATACTAGCTGTACCCGGCCTCGCGTTGGTATGGCTCAGTCTAGTTAAATTGAAAGTAATAAAAAGAACACACATTTGTAATATGTTAAATTTCACAATATTTTTTGGTCTTAAAATAATCTCTTCGTTTCCTCAGTGAAGGAAATATTTCAAATGTAATATTCTCAATATTCAAAAGTTTTTAAACCTTCACCGAAGTCATATTAATGAACAGTGAAAATACCACCATGATCTGTCAGTTGGTTGCCGATTATATTGAGTTCAAAGAATAGAAGAAGAAGAAGAAGATCCCTTCATTTTTATATTAGTAGATTTCTGAAAATGTCATGAATGAAAAATTATTGACATTGTCTATGTTTCAGTATAAGCCATAAATTTCGGAACATCATGTTCACTGGGTGCCGTTGTCTGCCTCTTTTATGCGGCATTCATGCTAACCTAACCTAACCTAACCTAACCACAATCGCCGCAAAGTATTTGAGAGTTATGTCGTTTAGCTGTGGCCAGCGATGGCATTGTTTAGATTGAGGTAAATTTCGCCGAAAGTGAGGCCTCTCCGAATGACAAAGCCGGTTTTGGTGGTCTTAAACTGTTTCGGGAATTTACAGCGCATAAAATAAGCAGCGCGCCTACCCGGGCGAGAGTGCTACCGAATTAGAGTACATAAAAATTTTGTAGGTCGAATTTAGTTGCCAGCCATAAAAAATCCGTCACTGAGTATGATGTATGCTAATACTAGCACTAAAAGTAAAACGAAAAAGAAAATGCGATGTGTGTGTCCTTACTAGAACGTGTATAGTTTATTTGTTTGCTTCTTAGACAAAAATATTCCTACACTAAAAATTAACAAATTATCGTGTACACGAGTATATTTTAAGTTTAATGTTTTTTTTCAACGTGAATGGAAAAATATTTCGGTAAAAATAAATCTGTTGTTTCACGATGCATAATGAAAACGTGGGAAATACTTATATTTCTTTTGAAATATAATTTCATAGTCCATTGTTTCGGCCGAAACACTATGATACTTTAACATTATTACTAATAAAATTTATAACACTGTTACAATATAACAAAAACAAAAAAAATGGATACAAAATGTCTTTATTATTATGTATTTAGTGTGCTTCCACTTGTGTTTATGTTCGACCGGTTTCGACAGCTTGCTGCCATCTTCTGGTCCCTAACGTACAACACACTTAATACGTAATAATAATGAAATTTTGTATATTTTTTTCTTTGGTTTCACTATTTAAAATGTACCAAGAATATTAATTATCTGTTATAATATCACAATTTATTTTTATTCACTGAGAACGTCGCGACAGCTGTTTTGCCAACCGACGATGCCAACATCGGTTGGCGAAACAGCTGTCGCGAAATTCCCAGTGAAAAAAAATAAATTGTGATATTATAACAGTATTAACGCCGAATTATAACAGTATTAAATGCCGAAAATCATTCTCCATAGATGGCGTTAGTGGGTTGGTTGTATAGGTTAATTCTTGAAAAAATTCACTAGTGCAACCAAATCTACATAGATGGCTGACTGAAACTGCCACGTGAAGATAAATATGGATTTTGAAGTATATATACATCTTCCAAAAAATTTGTCATGCATGATCACAAATAACAAAGGTGGAATGGGGAATGTTGTAATTACATAAAGCGTGCGCTTAACCCAACCAATGACAGGTCATAAGTCCTGTAAACACCTTGATCATCCATGTTCAGTTTCCAGTTTACGTCTTCGTCTCTATTGAGATACAATTAAAAATTTAACAAAAATACAGTATTATAAATTTTAACAGGAATAAATATAATTTCAGGAAAAATAACTTATTCACAGAATTTGTCGCAATAATAACTCATTAAATTTCTATTATTTTACTTTTGTAAATAACAATGAAAACATAGTGAAAAAAATAAAAATGTGATTTATTCAATATTTGTTTTCATATATTTTTATACAGAAAGAGCAACAAGAAGAAGATGTATGACTAACTTCGTGGAAGAGTGGCAAGCGATGTGTGATTGTCACACTGTGTGTGATTGTCTTCGATTTGGTGTAGAATTTACTTCACAAAAAAGGCGATAGATTAGCTAACTATCACATATGATGAGTATCAATACAATTTCTTCTATATTTTCCATACTTTGTGTTGTTATGATGCTTTATTTCTATTTTTCTTTTTTATATGCTTTGTGTATACAACACTTATAGTAAAAAAATAAAATTACATAGACATGTTTCGGACAACCAGTGTCTCTTCAGTGATACATATTATAAATATACATATTTATTAAAATTAAATATTATAAAATTAAATAGTCCATTGTTTTTGCCGAAACACTATGATACCTTAACATTTTAAACTGTAAATGAATAATTTTTGTAAAATACAATTGTGCTACAAAAAACAAAGTTTATTCATTAACAGTTTAAAATAATAAAATTGTTTACAAGATCTGCCAGATGTTATATAGATTTTTATAACATCTGTCAGATCATGTTAACAATTTTATAATAATTTAAAATTTGTATATTCATAATATGTATCACTGAAGAAGGACTAGTTATCCGAAACATGTCTATGTAATTTTAATTTTTTAATATAAGTTTTGTATATACAAAGTATATAAAAAGAAAAAGAGAAATTATTCAATACAAATAGGTATAAACAAATTGTATACAGTAAGTGGGTAAGGTAAATTTAAAACTATGTCGAATAAAGCAAATTGGATGATTCGTAATTGTGATTTATCACAAACAAACTGAATCTAGAGTGATGTACTCATGTTGTTGATTTTGTAACGTTAAGCACTGTGATAATCAGCTTTCGTACAACTTGAATACTTTTTCACATCTGGGCTTTTTTAGCGAGCACAGAAATAGAGGAATAGCTCAGCCAATGGTCTCACTAAGTAAAAAACTCTATATGGAGCTCCGAACGCTTAACCAAGCAACTTCTGATGAGTTCCATGTACTTATTTACAATTTAGCGTTGAAAGCTTTGTATTCACTTGTTAATCTTTGTTTTTGTGTGCTTTTGGCGGGGCGGAATGTGTAAGATGTGTTGCAAACTAAAACATTTGAATTTTGTTAATTTTTTATGTGTACAGACGAGATTGAGTTATAAAGTGTTATCTTTATTCGTTTGCTTTTGTTAAATATAATATTTGTAAAATTCTCAAACAATAGGAATATTCTGGGAACAATATAAAATGGTTTAACTTTGTTTTTATAATTATTTTATTCTACATTCCTTCTATTCCATGTTTTCGTTTAATTAATACAGAGTTGTCTTAGGCATTATCAAATGTCGAAATAGGCAAAACATGTCATTCACATAAATTATAACAAACTTTTTAGAAGACCGGGGTTTACATTCGTATTAAATATTTCTTAAAGAAACAGTAATTAAAATATATTTTTAACAATCGCTTTTTGTTTAAAATCTTCATTTTTTTTTCATTTTTTGGAATCAGTTCTCATCATTACCGTATGATTTTATTCACTCAATAAAAACTAAGTAGATCATCTCTCAATAATGAAAAAAGTCTTAAAAATATATTAAAATACAATAGAGAATGGAAAATCGGGTGAAAAGGTTCCTTGAGGCCCTATGCACCACGGAGGTGTGACAGAACAAAAAATAAGAAGAAGAGAAACTAACTAACTAACAGTAAATATATAAAATTGTAAATTATAATTTTACTTAAATATTTTCATGAATAACATTGAATGCTTCAAATTAAATGGCGCTAACAAATAACTATTATGAAACGAGAGTATTCGGTTACAAAAATCACCATACTTTTACTGACGCAAATAACTTAACTGAAACCATTTTTGTCAAGTCTAATTCTCTTATATTTATACTCATTTCATAATGCTTTTTACTGACAATGAACGATATTTTTGTTTAACCTTAAGATACGAAATAAAACTTAGTTTTCGGAAGCCTTTGATACACACGTCTATACCTGATTATTGTGTTGTTATCGAAAAATTCTACTAGTAGTACTACTTATTTATTCCTTCATTATTAGGTGCCAAAAATAAACTGGATGCCATATGTGTTTCAATAATATTATATTATAAATTACTCGTCTTCGTACGGATGTAGGACTTAGAAATATACCGTAGACGTTATTGGAAAACTCCAAGTGTTTATAAATAGGTGCTTTCGCTCAATATTTTAGATCTATTGGCCCAAACAGTGACAAATACCGTTCTCTGGACTATGGCAGGCGAAATGCCAATTCAAGAACAAGTCGCTAGACGCAAATGGCTGTGGATCGGTCATACTATGAGATGGAACCTCGCCTTCATCGCTCAGGGTGCACCAGACTGGTCCCCTATGGGAGAAAGAGAAAGTGAGGCAGACCTAGAGCCCTGCGGGACGAGGTTAAAGCAGCAGACCTCACATGAGATGATGTTGGGCATCAGGCATGCAATAGAGTCGGATGGAAAAGGTTCCTTGAGGCCCTATGCACTTGTTATTTGTTTTGTATTCATTTAAAGTATATCATTAAGTTCATATCAGTTAATCGAAAAAGCTTCAGTGGTTCTCTACAGAGGTTTAAAAGACCATTCAAATTTATATATCGAGCATTCAAATATGGAAGGAAGAGAAATATTTTTTAAATGTGAAAAGACAAATTCGTAAATGATACACATTGCAGAAACTAGAGGAAACTATATTGTATTTATGTATTATTTTTGGAATGTGTATGGCTGGTTTTAGTTCCCACCACCACCGCCAGTATAAACAGGTATCGACATTTGTTTTATCACAATCTAATCCACCTGCGCACGCTATGGCCTACATATAGTATGCCACAATATCCATGCCTCGGTTTTCGCCATCCAATCGGTTCCTCTACAAGGGATACGTTCCTCTCTATACGCCCTAATATTCTGACCTGTAACTAATTTGCGTAACCCAAAAAACATCAACCGAATTTTCACCCATTCCGTATTTAAAACTTATAATATTTTATGTTTTGTTCTCTAAACATCCCAATGCGTACTATTAATTCAAGAGCTCGGTCAAACATTATCTTATTTTCTTCTTCTTCTTGTCCTGTCACACCTCCGTGGTGTATAGGGTCTCAAGGAATCTTCTTCACCTGACTCTATCGCATATCTTATGCCTAGCATCATCCCAAGTGAAACCAGCTGCTTTAACCTCGTCCTGCAGGGCTCTAGGTTTGCCTCACTTCCCCTTTCCCTAGTCCCTGCCCTGAGCGATGCAGACTGAGTTCTGTCTCAGAGTGTGATCGATCCACAACCAGTTCTTTAATTGGCTTTTCGACGGCCATGGTCCAGAGAACGGCATTTGACACTGTTTGGGGCCAAAAGATCTTGAATATTGAGCGAAGGCACCTATTTATAAACACCTGGAGTTTTCCAATAACGTCTGGGGTAGATTAACACGATTTTTATTTGAATATTATATTGGTAATATATTAGTTATTTCATTCGATTGCACAGTTACAATTTGTTTTCCCGTCGTTCGTAAAATAAACAAATTTGATTATAGTAATCAAAGTTACAAAAAATCGCTCCACACTTTCCCATTTGCACAGATGAAAGCAATGCATTACTGCGCTTGGCGCTCAAAGAGAGTGGTATTCCATTTATACTCTTGGGCAATATGGACCCTGGTCACAGCACCCCAAGGGACAGATTCGCATGTAGCCGGCGAGTTCTTTCAGCCCCGCTGACACAGATATGCGGTGCATTGATTCCACGAGCGCAGAAAAGAAAGTTTGTTTTCAAAGGAAGCACTTTGGTGAATCTACATTCTACATGTTGCGCTCAGACGGAATATTCTCGATGAATTGTGGATTACTTAGAATTCTGCCGTTCACCGCAAGATAAACCAGAATCAGCAACGAACATTTTTCGTAAGAAATTTCGATCTATATTTTACACAGCTCATGATTCTAAATTACTTCACATGATATTATCTTTAAAAAACTGTTAAGTTAATACGAATGATAACTTTTGTTTTCTATAAGTTATATTATATTTTATGGGAATGATATATTTCGCACCACCCAAGTTTTCAACACCACCCAAGACAGCGATACACCTGGAAATCCCCTGGAGACCGACAAAGACTGCAAATAGATTATATAATAGTTAGATATAGATTTAAAAACCAAATAAAAGACTGCAGAAGTTATTCCGGTCCAGATATAGATAGTGACCATAATATGGTAATGGCCAAAAGTCTCCTTAAACTGAAAAAATTAAAAAAGAGAAATAATTTCAAATGGGATACAAAAGTATTAAAGATAAAAGAGGTCAGTGACAGTTTTAAGGAAAAGACGCAAGAGTGCAACCTAATGGAGGAAGAGAACGTGAATGTGACCTGGAAAGAGATAAAGACAAAGATCAAAACTACGGCAGAGGAAACTATAGGCAAGGAAAGACCCCAAGCAAGGAAGGAATGGATAACCAATGAAATCCTAAGTATGATAAAGGATAGAAGAGAGCTCAAAAATGATAAAAGAGCTGAATCACAAAAGAAGTACAAAGTGCTAAGAAATAAAATAAATAGAGAGTCAAGAATAGCCAAAGAAACTTACTATCAGAACAAATGCAATGAGATAAATGACGACCTCAAGAGAGGAAATGTAGAAAGAGCTCACGCTGCGGTGAAAGACTTCTTTGGGATGAGAATTGGAAAGGGTAATGCAGTAGAAGGAGAAGACGGCAAAATACTTTTCGAAAATGACCAAATAGGAGAAAGATGGAAAAGATATCTCGAAATGCTGTACAATGGAAAGGGAAATATTGACAGCGAAACACTGATAGAAAGAGACAATGAGGTAGACGCGGATGATTTGGGAGATCCAATCATTAGAGAAGAGTTTGACCTTGCACTGAAAAACCTCAAAAACGGGAAAGCACCCGGAATCGATAACGTCCCGGCCGAACTAATTAAGTCAGCAGGAAAAGGAACCACAGATGCCCTGTTTAAAATGATACAGACAATGTATAATACCGGGAAGATACCAGAGGACTTCGAGAAATGCCTAATTGTCACACTACCAAAGAAGGCAGGTACGACGAAATGCGAGCAACATAGAACTATAAGCCTAATATCCCATGCCTCAAAAATATTAACTAATATTATTCTAAAAAGAATAGAACCAAAAGTAGAGAACATCCTTTCCAGTGACCAGTATGGCTTCAGAAGAGGTGTAGGAACCAGAGAAGCAATATTGTCACTGCGAATCCTACTAGAAAAGAGAGTAAGAAAAAACCAAAACACATACATCGCATTCATAGACCTGGAGAAGGCTTTCGACAGGGTGGAATGGAGGAAGCTCTTCGAGATCTTGAAAAAAATTGATATTAAATATAGAGATAGACAAATAATCCAGGCGCTATACAAGAATGAGGCCGCCATAATCAGATGTGACGAGGGTACAAAAGAAGCCAGTATAAGACAAGGGGTAAGACAGGGATGCTCTCTGTCACCTGCTCTTTTTAACGTTTACATACAGAATGCGATTGACGACTTGAGAGAGAGAATGAGTCACAGAGAAGGTGTAAGGATACACGGGCAAAAGATAGACATGATAAGGTTTGCTGACGATATTGCTATGGTTGCTGAAAGTGAGGAGGAACTGCAGGAGGCCTTAGATACTTTGCAAGACATTCTTCAAGATAGCTACAACATGAAGATAAATAAGGACAAAACAAAGCTGCTGACTGTAGGCCGAACGCAACATCAGATGAGAGTAGTGATGTCAGGAGTTCCACTAAAGAACACCAAGGAGTTTGTCTACCTCGGGAGCAAAATAACATGGGACGGTCGGTCTAAGAGCGAGGTCGACAGCCGTATACATCAGGCTAGGCTTGCATTTAATAAAAGGTCGAAAATAATAGAGTCAAATAATATAGACCTAAAACTGAGAATACTCCTCATCAAGACCTATGTATGGAGTGTCTTGATGTACGGCTGCGAGACATGGTGCCTATCCGAAAGGGATAAGCGGAGACTAGAGGCTTTTGAGATGTGGTCCTATAGAAGACTCTTTGGAATTTCCTGGAGAGACCACATCACGAATGAGGAAGTTCTTCAAGGAATCGAAGGAGGAAGGCACCTGCTCAGGACCTTGTCCGAAAGGCGTGCAAGATGGATCGGCCATGTCATACGTCAAGAAGGTCTCTTGCATGCCATAATGGAGGGTATGATCGAGGGGACAAACTCTAGGGGACGCCCACGCCGAGAGTACCTGGAGGACCTGTTGGTGGACGTACGCTGCTCATCATATGCAGATCTCAAAAGAGCCGCACAAGACAGGGAAAAGTGGAAGAGAATAATGGAGGAAATTGCTGCAAACCAATCCCAGGATTGAAACCAGAGAAGAAGATATTTCGCAATGCTAAGGTTTCAAAAGATTTATTACGCCTTAGGAAGGCGTAACGCGTCGTTCCAATACAAAATAATAAAACTTCTGTTAATTGTTGAGTATGGAGATTCACATCACATTGTTTAAGAAAAAAAATAGTTACTTCTATATTCACCATAATTTGTTTTGCGGATTCTTACAATGTTTTTTTTTTTAACTTTGTACACAACACCAACTTTATACAAAATTTAAATTAAAAATTTAAAACGTTTCGGACACAAAAGCCCTTCATCAAATGCTATAAATATAATAAATATTTAAAAATATATTTTTTTATATTTCAACGAATTTTTTTTTTTAATATTTATTATTTATTTTATTTTACTTATACATGTTTTACATTAATTTGACAAAAAAAATTATGTTTTACATTAATTAGGTTTTAATACATGTTTTATTAATTAGGTTTTTAATACATGTTTTACATTAATTAGGCATGGCCTATATCGTGGCAACTACAAAAATAGCATGTTAGTAGCATTGTTAGTAAAATGGCGGTTTGTTATTATTTGTTAGTAATCTTATGCTAACATTGGTAATCGCAACACGATGATATAATTAAAATTAATGCTAGAAAAGTTGTGATAATAAATTTACTTACTAGGATAGATAAAACTTTATAATATTTATATCACTGATGAAGGGCTTCTTGGTCCGAAACAAGTTTTTTTTAGTAAAGTTTGTTTTGTATACAAAGTTAAAAAAAAGAAACATTGTTCAATAAATAGTTTAGTTGATTTGGAGCGCTTACTTGATAATTTTTGAGATATACAAACCTTTAGTATTTTGCCTTTATCGAACATTAAGGAATGACAGTTGATGACAAAATGAATATTTTTCATCTAGTTTAATATTATTTTTAAATAAACTAATAAATATAATAAAAAACGTATTTTTTCAAGAAGTTTTATAATGTTTTATGAAAATGTCAGGTTTGGTCTCACTAAGGCGGACGACGGGAAGGATCTGGAGAACACTGGCGAGAGACTTTCATGGATAGCGTAGGGGTGGAGAAGCTTACGTCCAACAATAGAAGGACACAAGCTGACGAAGAAGGCATTGCAAAATGTGACATTTGATGTTATTGGCAAAACACGTCATTCTCATTTTCGTCACATACGTTTTTATTCTTATTTATTATTTATCATGGAGTTTAGTACCACTGTTAAAGGAGACAATAATGTTTTTTTATATCTTTTTAAATTGCATCAAAAATAGGGTTTCTGTACATATTTTTTTTCAATGCATAATTTGCTAACCCTATTTGAATGTAGCAAACATTATCAAGGCAAACTACTTAACTGAATATGTAAGTAAACAGAGAAAAGTTATACAAACAATTGAAGAAGGAATACAATTTGTTGGACGTCAAAAATCGTGGTTAAAATACTATTGAAGAATGATTAGATCAGATGTTAACCGATAGTCTTAAAATGTTACTGTCAGTTCAACCGGTTCATCAATGTTTTTACGGAAACTGATGAGAGCTTTTTTTATGTGTTTGCTTTTCGATAATTATCAAGTTTGCTAGTTTTTACAAAAATCTGAATATTTCACCATAACTTATTCAACAAAATATATTTTTGTAATTTTTTATTACCTTCTTTTTACTTCAATTTTGTTACAAAATGTATTTTTCATAGCTTAAAACTGTGGTTAAAAATGCATTAAGCGCTCAGTTTAAACTAAAATTTCAGTGCACTTTCAGCTTGATTATTTCTAAGAATATTGAGGAAACACTGTGTTACATTTTTGGAACAGATATAAATCTTATCATGAAAGAAGGGGAACTTATTAACTTTCTTTACAAAAGTTTGTTTTTCTCTCATTTAAAGCACCAGCTTAGAACAATGGCTCACGCGCCGAATACCAAACATTCTGAAACATAAAAGGTGGATACTTAGAAGAAGTTTGTATTGTGGCTAGAATACGCTGCGCTTTTATCTAAAACTGTATATTTAAGTTAAACGGCAAAATATTCATTTAATTATTCTCATCATATAAATTATTATTAGTATTGGAAGTACCATAAATATGAAGATAAATAATTACGAATTTTTATTCCTTTTTCGGACACGTTTTTTTCATTAGTTACTGTTTCTTGAACAATGTTGTAAAACTTCATATTAAATAATGAACAAAACTGAACACGTCTGTTTTCTTGTTATCACAACAAAACTTCTAAAAAAACAGGCGTTTTCATTCATATTCTTAACTTACCAACTTACCATAATGGAAAGAATGGAACGCCACACTGTTCTGTCCTGACATACGTCTCTCGCTTCCTCTACATTCATACATCTTGTCATGCACGCACGTCGATTTTTCCGACTCCTCACGTGACCGACATTCAATATTTGATTGATTCCATGTGTCCAAACCATCTTAATGACCCTTTCCTTATTTTGTTCATAACACTTTCATTCGCACCACATTCACTTCTTATACTTGCATTTGTCACTCTATCATAAACAGATTTGCCACACATTCGTCTTAGAGTCTTCATATTCTTGTTTTTTTATTATTATTATTGCCATATTATGACCTAACTCAAATGTTACTATAATAGAAATACTTTTATACGAAAGATTATTTAACTGTTAAATTTACGGTAGGGCTGATTATTGTTAAACATTCAACAACTATCAAACTAAAAATCAATCCGTTTTTCCGGAGGGATAGACAGAGAGGTATTGTGTTCTATCCTGACATAGCTCTTACGCCTCTTATACATTTATACACGCACGCTCGTGAATGCCATTTAGAAAGTGATTAGTTCGACCAATCGATATTTTTCTTCCTGCCTACTTTGAGTTATTTTTCTTTTATCCATTTGTATATATATTTTAAACCATTCTTTCCATATACATTCGTTCCATATGTCCAAACCATCTTAGTGACCGTTTCACAATTTTATTTAAGAAGCATTATCCTTCCTTTCCATTCCTCCATTACTTCGTGGTTCGGCATTCATTGTGTTTTTCGCATATTCTTCTCAGCGATCTTAATTCTAAAGCATTTACCCTACTTTCATATTATTTTCCCCCTTTAACTATACTTAGAAGATTGGCATTTGAACTCCATTATGCACTACTATATTTGCTTCAGTCGATATATTTCAATTTACAGTACCAATTTTGAGTGCTTCATTTATTTTGTTACCAGAATCAACCCTTCTTTCGATGTCTTTCGCCATTTTTCCGTCTCTTAAAAGCAATTTCACTTAAATATTGAATGTAATTTGTAAAATGTATTGAACTTCCAGCCTTATATTGAGGATCGTAGCTAAATATTAATAGTCAAATGACGAACTTTCTGAACGAGTTTTCGAGCTTTCGAAGCAGAAAATACAAATTTCTCTAACAATACACTAAAAAACTCCATTGTACTATAATTCTTTACTTCTTTAGAACACAATATGCAAATCGGGTTCACTAACCAGGCAATAAAAAGGCATTCGCTATTCACATATTCGCAATGTTATTGTACAATAAAATCCAACAAACCCCGGTTGTTCGGAGTATACTATGAAGCCAAACATGTAAATGGATCGAGTCATACTTCTGTTGACAGATTTATTTAGCTGTTAACTCCTTAAAGTGGATTTTACCTTTCGTCATAAATCCATAGAAGTTTCTGTAAATTGAGCCAGCGTACTTAAACTTGGGAGATGATTTAGGGTTGTATATAAGAGTTACAAGCTATCTGTTCGGATGTGTTAAGGCGAATGTGTGTGATAACACAACACTATTAATTTGGAGCTTCTAACTAGTTCCTGTTTACAAACATGTCGCATATGTCCCCAGCGCCCCTAGGGGGTGAATTAGCATTAGTTTACATTTATTACTGTGCTATTTTATATTTGAAATATATGATTGTATTATAAAACTGTGTTCTTGTGCCGACCCTTATGTATGGAATTGAACCATTGAACTGGCAAAAGAATGATAAAAGTAGAAAAAATGCAGTAGAAATGAGATTTCTAAGACGAATATGTGGTAAATCTGTATATGATAGATTGTCAAAAGCAAGTATAAGAAGTGAATGCGGTGCGAATGAAAGTGTTATGAACCAAATAATGAAAGGGTCGTTTGGTTGGTTTTGACACATGGAAAGAACGAATGAAGACGGAATGAAAAAGTTTTATGTAAATGACGTGAACGGAGCTAGAAATAGAGGAATACCGAGGAAAACGTGGCACGATCAAATCAATCAAATTTCAAATATCGGTCACTTGAGGAGTCGGAGAAATTGACGTGCGTGCATGACAAGATCCTCCGGGGAGACGGCGTGATTGTAAGTTAGTTAGTTAGTTAGTTATAAAACAATATTTTGATTGTTGTTCACACAATTTTAAAAAATCTGTATAAATTAGCTTTCAAACATATTCATGAGAAAGTGTTATTAATTTTTTATTGTTATTTTAATTTTCAATCCATCTCAGGGATCCTTTTTAATTTTTTTACTTATGATCAATCATGTGCCTTACATTTCTTCCTTATTTCGTCTTTCGGTATTGTATCATATCTCAGTGATCTCATTTTAACGGTATTTATCCTACTTTTGACCTATTTTTGCCAGATTCAAGCTTCACTTCCATACATAAAAGGATTGGCACTAGAACTCTTTTATGTACTGACATCTTTGCTTTAGTTTTCAGTGATGACTTTGAGAGCACCATTAACTTTGTTTCTAGCACCGACCCTTCTTTCGATATTTCGATTCCATTTTTCCATGCAAGCAGTGTGAGTGGAAAGAGAAGCCGTGGAAAACCAAGGAAAGCATGGCATGACCAAATTAATTCACATCCGAACAACAGTACGCTTTTAACGCTACGGTTAAATATTTGTAGCTTGAGCTTTCTCGAAATAATACTGGAATGCCATATAAGACGAAGCATTGCGAAAGCTCCCCTTGCCTTGTTGTGTCTGCTGGCTACATTTTCTTTCATATTAAATAAATAGTATGGATGAAAACATTTGTTTTCTAGAAGTTTTATCGTCTTTCTTACCATAAAATATATTATAATAAAACAGACGTTTCCATAAGTATGTATTATAAAGATTTACCATTTTAATAGCTTGCAAAAATGCTCATTTATTTTATGATCCTCTTATATTCAGACTATTCCTTAAACTTCCAGACAAAGGCCTCCGCCATTTGTTTGCATGTCACTGTATTGTGAAGACTGCATCCTGGTTATTCCGACATGTCTATTCAGTCAGCAGTCTTCTTGTCCATTTTTCGTCCGAGCTTCTGGCTACGTGGCCTGCCCATTGCCATTTAAAAGTCGCCACCCGGTGGATGATGTCAGTGACCTTTGTTTTTTCTTTCACGGTATCGTTTCTGACTCTGTCTCTTAGACTTATTCCTAACATGATTATTTCCATGGCTCTTTGGTTCACTCGTAGTTTCTCGGCCAATAAGTGCTGAAAAACTTATGTGAATATAGAAAATAATAATTAAAATGAAAGTTATTTTTGAAAATTACTCACTTTGAAAAGCTAACTCTTCCTAATTTGAAATAATTAAAATCAATTTAATAAATGCACAATACTAATTTTATGTTAAAATAACAGCTTAAGATCAAACCCTCGTCTTATTATTTTTAATGCGAACTTATTATCAAAGAGATTGCTCTACCCACTGGTATAACCAATGGCATTTTGTTTCTAGAACGCGGCAATTAAAACAATAAAATTTTTAGTCGCGGTATGTTTACCTTCTAAACTATTATTTATGTAACTTTCTTACCCTTTCTTTATTCATTTATAAGTTCCACATGTCAAAATAAACGCAGCGATTTTTTCATAATTTTGTACACACTGCTTTCTTTCTCTCAATATTCCTTTCTGGTATCAGAATTTGAAATCATCTTATGAAATTCGTAGATTCAAGTAATAATTAGAATACGACAGCTAATCGTATTAATGGTACATATAATGATATTAATATTAACTACAAATTATAGTCCCACACTTCTAACCCTATCTGGGAATTACATCTGGAATCCCAAGTAAACAAGTTAAATATTATTATTTGGATCTCTCACGGGGCGCCATGCGGGGGCTGATATATTGGCTATTGGATGAGATTTATCACTTTCCGATAACTTCCCATTAGGGTCAACTTCGTGAGCGGTGAATATTCTGATTTATTCCATCTGTGTTGAGTTTTCTACCTTCCAGAAGTTTCAAGATCCATCATATTACGATGTTATTCACACCACGTACAAATCTCATTCCAAATCCATATGATTTCACGTCTTATGACAATCATATTTAGTCCCAATAACGCGTATTTTGCAATGTTTTCGAATCTCAAATCACACTGCTTTTTATATAACAATCATTGTTTTGCGGATATAAGAAGAGAAAAATGCAAGAATCCTTTTTTGTGTAAGTTGTTTTTTCTTTTTTGAGAGTTAACTAACTAACTATCACGCCGTCTCCCCGAAAGGGTAGGCAGAAAGAAAGGACGGCCACACTTTAACCGATGCGGTACTCCATCCTTCTCTTTTCGCCCCGCGAGAGACGCAGTGTGATGGGTTGCGAACCTCATCGCCACCAATAGGCATCTCCCGCGCACACTTCGATTGCAAACGTCCACAAAATAAATCTAAAACAAATTATATAAAATGCAAGGATATAAAAAAATAAAAACAAAAATAATTTAACAAATAATGTTCTTTAAGATGGTGCACTTGTCGTCAGCTGGACGATCCGGACATTTTTGAGAGTTTAAATCCAAAAATTAATAAAACACAAGCAAGAAAAAATAGAAAATGGTTACTAGCAGCAAATAGCTGAAGCTGGTCTAAACGACCTATATGAGAGAGTAGAAAGAGCTATGACTGCCACACCGAATGTCCCAGGTTCGTTTGCCGGCGATAGCAGTGTGATTGTTAATATGTCTTTGATCTGACGTAGAATTTACGTGACAATTAAATGTTGACAGATAAGTCACTTATCACTTGTCATGAGAATCAAAATAAAAACGAATTGTGTACAGTAAATTGATTCAAAGCAACATGTTGTATTCAAAATATAAAAATGAAATAAAATAAGAATAAAAATAAACTAGAGGACGTATTGGAATAACTTTTCAGTATCATTTTTTTGGAATATTATATTTGGCACGAAACCCAGAATTACTTTTTCCACATTGCTCTATCTTCAGAAATCCTTTTATTCTCTGTACAGGTGGTAAAGCTCATATCGTGCAAATTTCCTGCAGATAATCTCGACAAATGAAACCAAATATTTTACAATCATTCGACCTCTTTCGAAACAAAAAACTTCTGCATATAATATCTAAACCAGGAATAATCTGAGATCACTTTGTATATTGTGCTTGTCTGGTACTGTGGCCGTATACAGATGTAAACATTTCTCACGCTGGACTTTTCATCCAAACTCGTATGTATTCTGAAAGGGTTCCGTCACTACCAGACTATTCTACGCTCCGATGAATATTAGTCACCACAATCTTTTTCTCTACAATTTTCAATTCTCAGAAGGTTTCGAAGAGTTACATTCAACCACGTCTTCTTCTTCTTCTTCATCTTCCTTGTTGTTGACCTATGTGGTCTGTTCTCCAGAGTGTTGCCCCTTCTGTGAGGTAGATTCCCAGCTGTCCTTCGATCTTTTAGAAGGTCTTCCACAAAGACGAGTCCTATGAGGCTGATTATGCAATGCAATATAGTCAGACACTCTTTGATGGTGTCCATTCTTTGAACATGACCGTACCAGTCCCTTTTTCGCTGTCTGCTTCATCTCATAATATCCTCAACCTCACATATCTCTCTTATTCTGGTGTTCCTCACGCGATCTCTCAGTGTCTTGCCTGCTATCGTCCTCAGTGTCTTCATTTCGGAAGTCCTCAAAACTTGTTTGGTCTTTACTGTGTCTGCCCTTGCTTCGACGCCATATGTTATTATCGATCTAACGCATGCTTTATAGATTCTCATTTTACTCTTAATGGCCATTTCTTTGTTTTTCCATATTGTGGATTTTAGAGCGCCAGAGATTGCAGCTGCCTTGTTTACTTGGGCTTGTATTTCTACCCGCAGATCAACTCCTCCCACCAGGTCTTTGCCTAGATACTTATAGGTCCTGAGCTTTCCTATGGGTTGATTTTCTTTAACCTGGTTACATGTTTTGGAAAAGGTCGTACATTTTTTTTAATAGAGATCATCATGTTGTATTTCTTACAGGCGTGCTAGTCTGTCTATCATTTTTTGGAAGTCTGTAACCACGTCTGATAATAACAAATATAGCGCCAATTTTTTTCATTTTTCTTTTTCAAAAATGTTAAATTCTATATTTAATCATTAATAAGAATAATAACATCCGTTTTCTAGAAGTTTAGAAGAGACCTCCGAAACATGTTGTGTTTAAAAAATTATTCTGTAAAATATTCAATGAATAAAAGTGAATTTAACAGCGTCATTAATTATATTCCAAATTACAATTACATTCCACACCTTCATAAAGTGATTCTTTTGAAATATTATAAAACTTCTGGAAAAACTTAAGGCTTGAACACTGTGGAATCCCATAATGACGGATTATTTATGAATAAAAACACTTTGTTTTTAAATGTATACAAATACTTGTAGACAAATACTGGATTTTACCCATTGCGGGTTAATCATTTTTAAGAATTAATTGCATCTCAATAGAGACGAAGATGTAAAGTAAGCGATCGCTAAACCCAACCAATGACAGGTCATAAGTCCTTTATTCTGTTTCCAAAAAGCAATTAACATCTTCGTCTCTGTTAAGAAACAATTAATAAAAACACTGTTTTGTTCACTTCAAAGTGTATTTATCTCGATTTCGAAAACTTTTACGAAGACAAAGACATGTTTAGCATTGGGAGAACGATATAAGCTGATATATACATGAAGTTATATCGATATATCAACCTTTCTATGATGAAGGTGTAAAGTTTTCGAAATATATTGAGAAAAATAAACTCAAAAGATGAAAAAACAGTGTTTTATTAATAAAATATATCGTATACAACTTCTTGCAAACAGACATTTTCATTCGTATTGTATATACAACGGATATTCCTTTTGTTCAGCTTTCCTGGTCATTTGGAACGATCTCATATACTCATTTTCAAACATGAAAAGCGAAAAATAAACAAATAAGTCAAACATAATACGAAAATTAAAAAGACAAAAGGATTTCATAAATAACGTGTTATGGTGTAATTATCCTGTGTGGACAATTACGGCAGATGCTGACCGTTACTCGTTATCCTTAACCCATTAAAATGCCACAATATGGCCGCAGTCACAACAACGTTAAAGCGGAAAGTCGTTACGTCTATTTCGATCTTCGCGACGTTAATTTACAACGTAGATTAATAAGATTTATCGGTTGGCGAGAAAGCGTTTTCAAAATTGGCCTTTTAACCGTAATTTGTAAATGCGAATAAAATGGCGTTTAGCTCAGCTTTTTGTGTAATGATTGCGGTAAATTAGGGTGGTTACATTTCTCAATAAAGCTTTTAACTCCAGCTTTTTATTGAGCATCTCCGTTTTGAAGTCTGAGAAGATTATATATAAATCAATTAACTAATGATATAAGTTATAATCGTCAGCGGTTTTAAAAGCTTTACCTTCAATACGTTAATGACGAAATACAATATTTATCAATTACTTTAATTAAATACGCGAGTTTCGAACATTGTGGTAAATGTCAAGTTACATAAAAGGTGTTACCGATATCGCTGTTTTATTTATTTACTTTATTTACCATATTTATTTACCATATATTTTTGTTATTAAAAACAATGTAAACTTCTGTTTTCTAGAAGTTTTATTCCATTTTATGAGGATGATATGTTTCGCCTTTCTAAAGCGTTATCAATTTTTTTGATTAAAACATTTGATGAAATGTGATATTAGAAAGGAATGTTGGGGCGAAGAAAGTATTATGAACAAAATTATTAAAGGATCGCTGCTTTGGTTCGGACATATGGAGCGCATGGATGGGGAAAGAATGGTTAAAAAAGTATACGTTAACGATGCTAATGGAGTATGTAGTCGAGGCACGCCAAGGAAAACATGGCATGACCAATTAATCAAATTTTAAAGATTGGTCATGTTAGAAGTAGGAAGAATCGACGTGCGTGTATGGCTCGTTGAATGAACGTGAAGGAATCTACAGAGGTGTGCCAGGATAGAGTAATGTGGCGGTCCATTTTTTCTGCCTGCCCCTGTGGAGAAACGGCGTGATGGATTGTTGTTGTTATTTTTGGTAAAACATTAGAAAGACGAAATATGTCTTTCCTCTAAAATTAAAAAAAATAAAAGTTTGTATGGAGTTTTACATCATTGTTTAAAAACAATGTACTTCTGCGAAAGCTGTCGAAAATTGGTTTCTCTTCTAAGTTGGTTTTATTTTTTATTAGCTACCTGAGGGAGAGGAAACAGTTTGCCTCATACGGTATATTTCAATCTGCACTTTTTCCCGTATATTCCGGAGTGCCACAGGGCTCAAACCTTGGTCCACTCCTCTTCACCATCTTCATTAATGATGTCGCGAGGGTTATACAATTTTCGCGATTTCTTTTATTTGCAGATGATCTTAAATTATTCCTTGAGATAAAAAGCCCCGAAGATTGCCTCCATCTCCAGTCAGATATAAATAATATCGTCCGCTGGAGTAAAACCAATCAAATTTATTTCAATATCTCTAAATGCGTAATTTTATCTTTTACGAGAGCATTGCGTACTGTTTATTACAGATACACAATGGATAACCAGCAACTTAAGCGTGTTTCAACGATAAAGGATCTTGGTATCGTTTATGAAAGTAGGCTGACTTTCCATGCTCACATCGAGAGAATATGTGGAGTTGCACTGAAAATGTTGGGATTTATTCTCCGAACTGGTAGAGTTTTCAAGAATCCCTATGTTTTGCGAATTTTGTATAACTCATTGGTCCGGAGCCGGCTCGAGTGTGGCTCGGTGATATGGAGTCCCCACGAGGCGAGATACTCGCTCATGTTAGAGAGGGTTCAGAAAAGATTTCTGAGATATCTCTACATGAGGGAGTTTGGTAGCTATCCGTGGCTTTATCCCACTGCATTCCTCTTGGGCATGCTGGGGACCAATAGTTTACAGATAAGAAGGGATGGGTGCACACTTACCCATTTCTTCAGACTTATCAGGGGATTCTTTGAGAACTCCGTCATCTTGGAGGCTATCCATCTTTATGTTCCGGATGGCTATCTTCGACAGCGTCAGCACAGACTGTTTTATCTCCCAGCATGCAGAACCAACCTGCCTCTGGTGATGCCGGTGGGGAGAGCAATCAAACTGCTGAACATGATCGCTTCGGAGATCGATGTCTTTCATATTCGTGAAAGTACATTCAGAAGACAAATACTCTTGACTTTGGAGAGTATTTTGTATTCCTAATGTCGAACCATCTCTCATGCGTTCCTGGTATTATATATTCCTTATGTTTTACCTGTTCTCAATAGATGCCTTAAACTATAAAAAATGTTTGTAATGTCTTTTGAGAAAATAAACTGATTTGATTTGATTTGATTTGATTTGATTTGAATGCTTTGATTTCACCATTTGATTACTTTATATTGTTTTACAACCGATGTTTAGCCCGCTGTATCTTCATATTGGAATCATAGTAATATGAACACAATAAAGATATTCGATACGAACTGAAAATAACTAAGATAAACATTATATGACAAAAATAATTAATAAGAAATAAGTAGTGATATTTAAGATGTGAAATGTCAACGAAGTTTAAGTTATAATATATGAATAATGCATATTGAGAAAATAAAGTGAGAAAGTATAAATTGTGTGACGACCCACTTTTTGGCATTTTTTTCCGACAAAACTAGGTTATTACTTTGGTAATGCCATGTTTTCCTTGGTCATTCTCGACTCCTTACCTCATTCACATTGTTGACTTTATGAACCATCATCTCGTCCTTGCGTTCCATATGTCAATTTGCTCACAGTCCTATACAACTCATTGTTTCGGAGCAGACTTGAAAGTGGTTAATATTATTATTATTATTATTATTATTTTGTTGAAAAAACTCCTTACATCATTACAGCGCAAGCCAAATCGATGTAAAGGGTGAAATAAAAGAATATCAAAGGAAATATACATAGAACCATATGAATAGGAAAAGCCAGTTATCTGCTTGCTGCCTTTATCATAAGGGCATTTACGAATTCGCCATAATTGCATCCAAAGAGGTCTATCTCTTTTGCAACCTCATTTAAGAGACGAATCGCCTTCAATACAGGAGAACTTCGAAGGGCCTCTGTGCGGCAATTTGGGGCATAAAATAATATATGCCCCTTGCTCTGCTATAACTATGGGGAACGTACAGATTTAGCTCTCTCAGCACTCCTGGATTGAAAACACCTCCGGATAACAGTTTAAAAAAATGCTTTCCCAGAAAGATCATTCTACGAGCTTCAAGAGTGTTGAAACCCAACACTCCTGAGAGAAACAGTGAGGGGTACATAAAAGGATAACAGTTATACTCCCTGAGGTATAAATACCTTAAAAATCGTTTCTGGATCCTTTCCAGCTCCAAGATGACTGTTCTTTCTCTGGGGTCCCAAATGATAGAGCAGTACTCCAAGTTACTGCGAACCAGCGCTTCATACAGTCGACGGATCGCCGTTGTGTTTGAAAAAGATCTTGCGTTCCGTAAAACAAAACCAAGCATTTTGTTGGCTCGCATGATAATGTTAGATAGATGTATTTTAAATGTGAAGTTGGACTCAAACGTGATACCCAGATCCTTAATATGATCAACACGCTGTAAATAGGTATTGTTCATCTGGTATGGGAATAATTGAGTATTTCCAGATCGAGTATATGTAATTACAGAGCACTTTGGTATACTAATGATTTGGAGTCCTCATGTGGCAAAATATAAGTATCAATACACGAGTGAGTATGTTAGCTATCCGTGGATCTATGCAAATATATTTCTTTTAGGAATGTTGGGGACCAAATCTTTGCAGCTTCGAATGTCTGTTGAGATAATAAACTAAATTAATATGAAAACCATTGCAGTGATCGTTTCATAATATTTTCTCCCGCTTTACATTCCTTCCTGATAGAAACATTTGAAACCGTGTTAAATCACATGTGTTTTTTTCAAAATTCTGTTAATAAAATAAGTATGATAAAGCTAACCGTAATGCTAAATTTAATCAATCGACATCATTTTAAAAAAGATACAAAGGCAAATAGTAATTTTATACCTGTTATATATAATAAACTTTTTAACTTTAATCTCATATATACATTACACATAAATTTATTTCAAACTATTAAATTGAATAACTTTGTTTTATGTATCACAATTGTATTCGATTTTACGCGACCTTCTAATTATTGATTTTATTATAATTTTTATGTTTTTATTTTTATGTTTTCCTCCTTTAAGATTTTCTCCTATAAATAGTAACTAACCGTTCTTTTCATTAAAATATTTAGGTACCTTACTCAACTCCGGCAAGAACTTCAAAATTATATAAAAGAAATTATTCAAATTGACATAGGAACAAATACACATAAAGGTTCGAAAAATCACGATTTGAAATTTGATATATAATTGTAGCATTTGATGATGTCGACATAGGTTGACGAAACAGCTGACGCGTAAAATAAAATACAATTGAGATACATAAAACAAAGTTATTCAATTTAACAGTTTAAAATGTTAAGGTATCATAGTGTTTTGGCCAAAACAATGGACTATAAATTTATTGTTTATTGAACAATGATGTAAAACTCTATATTAAATAATTAATACGAGTGAAAACGTCTATCTTCTAGAAGTTTTATTATATTTTATATGAATGAAGTGTTTCGCCTGTCTAAAGTATTATATTATCAAATCATTATCAGATATTTGATAATGGCTAAGATTTTCGAAAGATGACATTCAAATAAAATATAATAAAACTTTTAGAAAACAGACATTTTCATTCGTATTATATCTTTGAGAAAAAACCACATAATATTTGATCTTCTACCTACCAATGGTTATGCCGATAGGTATAGCAATATCTTTGCTAAATCGTATCACCTCGGAGGTCGACGTATTTTGTTGTGTAGCTAACCTGGGGGAGGCGCTGTCATTGTTGTTGGTGTGAGTTCATTGTATAATATTATTTTCTAATGTATTATTTATTATTTAATGTCTTGGTCGGTATTGTGCGTAAACTATTTATTAATAATATTATGTATTTTTAGTGCATTGGAAGGGAGTTCTGTAATGCTTTTGATTTGCTTGACCTTATTGTGCTATTTTTCTTTTCTTTTAGGATATTTATATTTATTTGCATTTATTAAAATGCAAATATTAATGACTAATGTCATTCAAATTAATAAAAATAATGATTTTTTTTTAATCGATCAGGAATTTATAATTGTTTTTAACTCAGATCTACACTTCCCACTGACACTTGGTATAATACTAAAAAAATATATAAATAATTTATTTTTAATAAAAAACCATCAAAATGATTTATGTAAAAATTAATCACATTCCTACTTATGAAATATGATGTATATTGAAATTCATATTAAATCCCCGGCTATGAGTATAGTATATATCAAAAAGTGAAATAAATTTCTATAGAACTCAAATTAATCGTCAAAATCCCAATTTACATTAAAAGTTTTGCCAAAAAATTAACTTATATGACGCAAGACCAAAAATAAAATAACACTTTTTTTTTAATTCAACTGCCAGTTTAAAGTTAACTCGATAAAGCTGGTAAATGTTTTTCGTAATACCCAATAATGGCGCTAGATGATTGGACTGAATTAACTTAGGAAACGTAATTCCCACTGATCTTTTCAGAGCAATTTCCAAAGTGGGAATACGTATTCCCATTAGCCACGAAAGGGTTAAATAAATAAAATTCTTAAAGGCAGAAATTCAATCAGTCTTATATCAAATATTCTCCTATTTACCCTACTACAAATTCTCTTTGAGTAATCGCATTGAATTTTCTTCAAGTGTCTCCACCCGTCTAATGATATTAATACGACTTAATTTCGCCTCTTTGATGCTGTACCGAAATCTCTCATAGAATATTATTATTTTCTCTTTGAACTGGATATCAATAACACCTAATAATAATTATACTGTCGGAAATGTTCCGGCAAAACGCTCTTAGAAATCATCTTAACCCGTCAAAGCTTGTACTTTGAGATTGTGTCTCAAGAGTCAAATAATCATTTTTATACTAACGTATAATAATTTATAATAAAAATAACTTATTTTAACGTATAATAACTTATAATAAAAATAACTTATATTTACCTCTAATAACTGATATTAATTTTTCCGTAACATTATTTCGTATTATTCCGTCTTAACATTATTTCGTATTAATCCGTAACATCCTTCAAAGTAAGGTGAGAAAAATACACTCAATAATAACAATATTTAAAGTTTTATATTAATCATGCTTTTAGAAATTTAGTTTAAGTTAAAAAAATAATCTCGGGTGTTTTAAATGGACGCGTAACTTTTTTATTGGAAAATATTTATGTTAATTTTTTTTAGTATTTAAATGTTAATTTTATTTTCCAGAATTTTCATTAAAATATTGGAAAATATAATTAACGTCTAATTTCACATTATTTAAAAAAAAATCATCATATTTAAATTTTGATTTTTTTCTGTAATTAGTTTAAAATATAGTAGAAATCGTATTCCCTATTGCAAAGACCATGTGAATTGAATTAGTGGATACTTGTTTAAAAAAAATTGTCACCGAATTTTTAACGCAAGGGTGTCAGATTTGGGAAAGCAACCCGCCACCGAAAAGCTAGGGTCGATATTGATTCTGGTACCTATCTAATTTTTACCACTCAGCGATTTGCGTGCGGGCCGATTCTGGAACCCGTTTAGCCTTGAGCACGCAAACCCTTACACACGGTTCCAAAAGTTTGTATTACTACACCATATTCTCACATGATTAAAAAGCTACTTACTGTTTGACTTAAACAGCCGATGTCGTCCACTGCTGGACATAGACCTCCGCCATTCGTCTCCACGTATCCCTATCATGTGCCCTTCACAGCCTATCACCTAGACAAAAAAAGTTACTATTAATCATAGTTTATCTGTTATTATATCACAATTTATTTATTTAATTTCTATCAACTGATTGTAACACCTGAGGATGTCCACATGAGTTGGCGAAACCGTTGTCGCGATTGTTTCATATAAAATAAATGGTGATATTATAAAAGTGTCACAAATTATGGAAAGAGCTCTGACTTCCATACCAAAGGTCCCGGTTTCGATTCCCGGCGGTGGCAGTGTGATTGTCACAATGTCTTTGGTCTGGTGTAGAATTCACGTGACAATAAAATGGCGATAGATTGGCTACCTATTACATGTCATGAGAATCAATATAATAGCAAAAAATATATTGTTTGTAGTTATTGGGTTCAAACAACCAGTTTTAAACAAGGAAAAAAATAAAAAATAAAAACAGTCTAACATAGAATGTTTTATCATTGATTTCCCGCCAAAATAACATTTTTATACTTAGGAAATTGAAAATTACTGTGTTTAATCAGGAAAATATTTAAAAAATATATATTAAAAAACACGACATGTTTCGGAGGATACCTCCATCTTCGGGTGTAAAAATATAATAAAAACTAAACAAAGAAAGACTAATATAAAAACGCATTTAAAATTCTATACAGTAATTCAAATTTAAAAATTAACCTGGGCTATTTGTTATAAGTAATATTTTTTTATCAGTGATGTATCAGTCAAAACCAACTAATAAATTATATTGAATAATAATAATTACATGATGATTATATACAAAAATATAAAAAAATGTAATTTCTAAAAAACAGACATTTGAAAAGACATAGTTTATATAGAAATTAATAAATAATTAATTTGCATTTGATTGGGAATGTAGACAAAGTATTTAAGGAGAAAGGAGTATAAGGAGGGATCTGATTATTAATTATGTTTTCACCCAATTTTACCGACTTGAGGGTTTCTAAATTTTCAAGTTTGTTTAATTTATTGCTATTGTTAACTGTGTCATTTTTATCGAAACTATGGTCAAATTCAATACAATGGTTAGCCATCTCAGAAAAAAATAGTATGTTTGGTGAAAGCTTGTTTGTGTTCGTTGATACGTTTTTAAAATCATCATAATCTTTACATTTAATTTTATATACACCACTTTTTTGCCAAATATCTTTATGTTGTTTAGAATTTAAAAAGTTGTTTAGATTTGGTCAAGGTTGTTTTGTGTGTAAATAAATATATAATGTAATCATCTTTTATAATTTGGCTGGTATTTACTCAAGTTCTACTGTATTGAAGATTCGAACACATTTTTAGTAAAACGAACTTTAAAAAAAAAATACTTATTCCAAGGATTTAAACCATTAGTATTAGAATTTAGTTTACAATCTTCAGGAGTCAAGCATTCTGTTCCCTAGACCACCACCCAAATTTAACATTATCATTTTTTGGATTTTTATTGCATGATTTGTGTTTTTTTTTGATATTCAATAAATCATATTTTAGTTTTTAAGAATACAAAAATAAAATGTGTGTTAAGGACACAAAACGCGATATTTTTTTTTAATTGTCTGAATTGTAAAAAATATTAACAAAAAATATTGCATTTTTTTAAAATGAATAAAATCATTTTTATATTGATACTAATATTAATATTTTATGAACTGGGTGTATATGGGTCACAATACTGAATCAAATTTCGCCTTTCTAGTTCAGTGCGTAGGAGCTTTTATAATGTGGCCGGTATTTACCCAAGTTCTACTGCATTGTGTCATTAATAACATGTAAAATGCCACAGCTTTCAAAATGGTTGTGCGCATTTCCGAATCTTTGAAATTTAAATATTTATTAGTTAACATTTTGATTATAATGGTAACAACGGAATAGCGCTTCAATAAAACGATTTATTCTTTGCATTTACAGTGTAAATGGATTGTATAGTATCTATTTATTTATTAATATAATTATGATATAGATTCTGAAAAAAATTGTGGCACAGTTACAAGAGCTATGACTGCCGCACCGTAGGTCTCAGGTGCGATTCCCAGCAGTAGCAGTTCAATTGTCACAATGCTTTTGGTCTGGTATAGAATTCACGTAACAATAAAATGGCAATAGATTAGCTACCTATCACACGTCATAAGAATCAATAGCTTAAAATCATCTATACAAATGTGGAAATCAACGGAAAACTACCACAATAAGGGCTCAAGTGGCATCCTAAGAACCATCCAAAATATAACACTTTCCTGTAAACCAATATCTTGAATTGAAACTAATCCGCGAGGGTTTTTTTAGGCCCGGAAAACCCCATGGAAAAAAATTGTGAGAAAATTTTATGTCAATGATATAAGGATGGCTCCACAATTTGGAAGCTCCACCTTTTCTTCGGTCTTTCTCTATATCTTGCTCCGTTTACGTCGTTCACATATACTTTCTACACCATTCTATCTTCATGTGTCCAAACCATGACTTGTGACACTTTCATTATTTTGTTCATAACACGTTCATTCATTTTTATATTTGCATTTGTACTCTGTCGTATACAGATTTACCTGATCGGTTTTATCTTATTTGTTTAGCATGTATTCTACTTTCATCCTTCTTTTGCAAGTTTTTTGCTTCACTACCATACATAAGAGTCACCACAATAACACCCACCGTTGTGCACTGCCATCTAAGTGATAGGTTTTTAAACCATAGCCTAAAAGAGACAAAGTTTTAAAATTTGTTATATAATATGCATTTTATTATAATTTACATAACATTTATTCCAATTAACAAAATATATTAATTGAAAATATCCACTTATATATCAAATAAATCGATATGCTCCATTTCATTCCTAGGCAATCAGGCTATCAGTATGTATGAAGAGGTAACAAAACAAATTCAAGCTGTTTTCATAAGCGAGTTTTCCTATCGCTCGTAGCCACGTGCATCTTCAATCCTATATGTGCTCCTGGTAGCACAGATATGAAATGCTTATGGAATCTCAATATAGTCAACATCAACAAGTTTAAAACGTAACATTTTCATGCTCCGTACATTTGTGTGTATTCTTATTTTAAGCACGAACGAATTTACCAACCGACTTGCTTCATACATAATTTCGAGCGGGGTTTCTGAATTTAAATTCAAACCTAAAATAGAATTCTACGAACAACAATTACTTCGGTAGTACTGAAATCAATTTCACCACGTTTTTATGAATCCATTTTGATTTTAAAATCCCTAAAGTCTTCATATATGTAGGATGTGCGAAATCTTGGGATGGATTGGAATCTTAGTGACTATCATGACTTATGTACAGATACAATTTTGCTTCAAAACTAATATCTTAAGAAAGTAACATATTACGTTATCAAACATTAAATTGAATCTAAATTTACTGATGTACGAATTACTTATTTTTTTGTTGTAAAAATATTAACGTAAAAAAACACTATTTTGTGTATTTATTGTTATAGGCTACCCACTTTTATGTATGTATTTTTTGTTAGTAATGTATCATTTGTGTAAAATAAAAATAAATAAATATCTTGGCATGGTGATTAACTCTGCAACGATCCTTCCTCCTTTCTTGACATATAGTCATTAATCACACTTATAAATTTAATATTTTTTTTGTTAATATTGGGTCACATCACTTCTAAAGATTAATTAATACAAAATACATTAGCATTCATAAGTTTGATGTAAAAAAAAACGATTAGTTTTCACGTAATTCTAGTTGATCCAATCGCGCTCACTGCAGCGTAATAACTCGTTAGGTCGTGTTATTTGTCATGGCTATAAAAGTATTTACATACATAGTAAAATCTATAATATAAAACTCAACATGAAGAAGCGTGTTGCCGCAGTGTTTTTCGCTTCAATTTCAAACTAAGAAAGATATTTTAAACTGGCAATACTCAAATGTATACAAATGTGTCCAGGTAATCTATACCAAAAAAGAAATGTTGATTGAAAAAAATGAAGCGAGTTTATTTAATCTGTAATGATTATTTTTATCATTTTTTTAATGTATACAAATACTAGTAGACAAATACTGGATTTTACCTATTACGGGTTAATCATTAAGAATTAATTGTATCTCAATAGAGACGAAGATGTAAATTATTTCGGAAACAGAATATGGTGCTCGGGGTGTTTACAGCTAGTGTAGATTGAACTAAAATATGTGAAATGTTTCTCAACATGGTAACATACGAGTATATACAACATTCAAAAAATATTTGTCAGACGTGGTGTTCGTAAGAAGGGGGGAATGGGGAATGTTGTATTACATAAAGCGATCGCTTAACCCAACCAATGACAGGTCATAAGTCCTGTAAACGCCTCGACCTAATTCTGTTTCCAAAATAATTTACATCTTCGTCTCTATTGACATACAATTAATTCTTAATGATTATCTTTATTTGTACATCAATTTCTTATATTTTCTATATTTGTACACAATTTAATATAAATTTCAGGTAATCTAATGATTTCACTGAAATGATCCCTTTTAAATTACATTTTTTTTAAAACTATGTGTTTTAGCCTCATTGATGATGTTATTCCAAAGCTCCTCGATTTTGCGCCCTTTCCTCCCAGCAGTCACTTTCGCAGCTAAGCCAGATCAACCACAACATTATCCATTAGACGTTGTCTAGGTCTTCCTAGAGGCGTTATTCCGACTCCCTTTGATGTATTCAGGCTCTTAATTGCTGTGGTCTCTCTGACTCGACATACACGGCCAATCCATGCTAGGTGACCAATATTAGGTGTTCGTGATAAGTGGGTGCAGGATCATTGTTTGAGTTTCTTGATTGCTTGTGTCATGAAACATCTCTCATATAATTCCATCCATATTTCTCATATAAGTCTTTCAATTATTTAAATGAAGTATGAATTTTCACATTATTAAGTAAAATACAAAAACGCTTGTTTTCTAGAAGTAATATTTTATGCGAATGTCATGTTTTGCCTTGATCGGGCATTATTAAATGATAATGTTTTAGCAAAAAGAAACGTATCGTTCCCAACAACTATAATATAATAAAATTTATATAAAACAGATGTTCTCATTTGTATTAATTATTTATTATGTAGTTTTACATCATTGTTCAAGAAACAACAGAAAAAATTATTATTTAATGTTTTTGAGTAATGATGTAAAACTCCATTTTTAATAAAAAATATGAATAAAAACTTCAATTTTATAGAAGTTTTATAACGTCATATTTTACCGGCAATATCAAACATTTGAAATGTGTAATTCCCATCAATTTTATGTAATCTTTCTGGAATATATGGTTTTCATTCATATGATTAACAAGGATAATACATTTTTAGTAATGAATACATATTTATATTATTATTTAAAAACAATGCTTTATAATAGGAATAAAGTTCAATTGTACTAGATTTTATGGCTTTGGCCGGTTTTGGCGGCTCCGAATCGAAACCGATCGAATCCAAAAAATTAAGAGGAATTAAACTAATTATATTTATATTATACACCGACTGTTATAATGTTTTATTTTATTTTTATTAATTAGAAAGACCTCTTACCAAATGTCAATTAACAATTTAAAGAGTCAGAAGTATGAAAAAACTGGTGTTATAAATAAATAAAAGTTGACAGTAATTTAATTTATTTTATAAAATCATCAGTATAAAATTATTATAATATGTTTTAACTTGATTTGACCCAAATTAATATGAAAATTGTTTTTGAAGTTATTAACTATAAACACTAACATTAGATTAACAAAAAAATAACACATTTTTTTTATTTTAATGATTTTAGATTAACCTGTAAGAATTAATAATGGTCACCGCGAAGCACCAATCAATCAAAACATTATGTTGGTTTTATAAAATAAATGAAATTATTCAAAGAAAAATATTGAAAAAAAACTTGTTTTTTCATACCTCTGACTGCCCCTAACCCCTTAATAACACATTTTTTACAATTATAATTCTAGTTTGTGAAATAGCTACGTGAGATATTTATATTATGGTATACATTTTTTTTCTGTTTTTTAAAGTGTATCTAAACGAGTAAATATTTCAAATATTCAAATATCAAATATCTTCCAATGAGAAAAGTGGCTTCAACGAGTTAGTTTAAAATATCTACAAATATAACCTCCACTGGTAGGTTTTCGTTCGTGCGTAGTCCGCACGAAATAACTTAATGTTGCTACTCAAGTTCTCGGGGAGTATTTTTCAACCACAGGTCATTTGTCAAATAAGTTATTCACAACGTTGACTCTGAACCGAGTTCTGGGAACGTAGCATCTACGTTTCTGCGAAAATGGCATTACTGAAATATGTTTAACTTTATTCTATGCGGATTCATCAGTCAGTCTGTGTACAATTCATGAACTGTGTAAGAGTTACAAATTTTGCTAATAAATTATGTAGAGCCTTAATTAAATAAAAAAAAATATTTTATACATAACTAACTATCACGTAGGCAGAAAGAATGGACCGTCACAGGATAATTTAAATGCGATTATTTAATTAGTTTTATAAAGATTTTTATTTATGTGGTGTTATGAACAAAATAATGAAAAGATCATTAAAATGGTTTGGACATATGGTAAGAATGAGTGAAGAAAGAATGGTAAAAAAATTATATGTTAACGATGTTAATGGAACCAGAAATAGAGGAAGACCGAGGAAAACGTGGCACGATCAAATAAATCAATTATGTCGGCCACGTGTGTTGTCGGAAAAATTGACATGCGTGCATGACACGATTTATGAACGTGAGAGGAAGCAAGAGAAGTGTGTCAGGATAACAGATCGAGGAAAACGTGGCACGATCAAATAAATAAAATATTGAATGTCGGCCATGTGAGGAGTCAGAGAAATCGACGCGCGTGCATGACACGATGTATGAATGTTGAGGAAGCAAAATAAATATGTCAGGAAAGAAAAGTGTGGCAGTCCATTCTTTCTGTCTACGGCGTGATGGTAAGTTAGTTAGTTAGTTTTTTAAAATATAAATATTTAACACAAATTTGTTTCGCCTTGCGAGAATATTCTCATACCTAGATTTGTGAAAACTCTCGATAGGATAAACAAATTTGTCAAAGATATTTATATTTTTTATATAAATAAAAATATCTGTAATAAAAATGTTTTATATTGAAATAAAAATCTCTGTAATAACAATTAAACAATAAACATACTTCTCTCGGTTCCTCAATATTCATCACCCGGTCATGCACGAATGTTGATTTCTCTGACTCCTTACGTGGCCAACATTTAATCTTTGATTTAATGAATATATGGTAAATCTGCATATGATAGAGAGTCTAATGACAACCATTGACAGCCACCCCGAAGGTTCCGGGTTCGATTCCCAGCGAGGGTAGTGTGATTATTATCTTTGCTTAATCGTATCACCTCGGAGTTTGACATATTTTGTGATAGTTTGGCTCATCTGAGGGAAGCACTATCTTTATTATAATTGTATGGTATATTTATTTTATTAATTTGTCATGCATCTTTTGTTTCTCGCTCTTTTTATTAATCTATTATGTATTAATTATTATTGTGTATCTCTAACTTGTATCTTTAGTGTATTGGGAAAAAAAATCTGTAATGCTTTAGATATGTTTAAAATAAATAAATGAAAATGAAAATAAATTATCACACTGTCATTGGTCTGGTGTAGAATTTACGTGGCAGTAAAATGGCGATACATTAGCTACCTATCAAATGTCACGAGAATCACAATGATAGCTATAATACCATTTACATCGATTTGGCTGATGCTGTCATGATGTAAAGAGCGATTCAACAAAATAATAATAATAATAAAATGCAAATATAAGAAGTGAGTGCTGTCCGAATGATAGTGTTACGAAGAAAGTAATGAAAAAATTATAAGATAGTTTGGACACATAGAAATAAACAAAAATAAACAGAACTAAAAATAGACGAAAACCTAGGAAAACATGGCATGATTCAATCAATCAAATATTTTTTTTGTTAATTCGAATGACTCGAATGAATGGAAAAATCGACACGTATGCATGATACGTTGTATGAATGTTGAGGAATCGAGTATGTTAGGAGAGCACAGTATGGCGGTCCATTCATCATGACTAACTTCGGGGTGATGGTTAGAGTTAGTTTAAGTGTTTTTTTAAAACCCAAAAACGCTTCATTCAGTTGCTTAATCTGAAACAAATTAAAATAATTTGGTATGTCCTTTAAGAAACTCCTAAGATTTCTTATCTAAATTATTAAGTGCCAACACGAAAAGTTGTATCGTCCACTTAAATTCCTCGGTGAAAACTTAACTCGGGCACTTTGCACGAGCGGTAGTCTACAACAGAAACAGCTTGTATACTTCAAAAGGTTCCATCTACAAAGAAAACTTGTTAATTCTAATGGTGTTCATAAAATATATTTACTTTGTGTATCAAATATAATATGTGTCAATCTGATGTAAGTTAATGGTATGTTTCTCGTTAAGCGGGATAAGTCGCTCGTGACACAGATGAAAAATCAAATCAAATCAGTTTAAATCAGTTTATTGCCTAAACAGACATTAAAAACAATATAAGAGTTTTTAGGAATCCCTATGTTTTGCGAATTTTATAAAACTCATTTATCTTTTTTTAACCACACAAAACAAAAACAACAACAAACCATCACGCCGTTTCCTCATAGGGGTTGGCAGAGAAAATGGACCGCCACACTACTCTATCCTTGCACACCTCTCTAACTTTCTCCACATGCATACAGCGAGTCATACACGCACGTCGATTCTTCCGACTTCTAACATGACCGACCTTTAAAATTTTATTAATTTTGTCATGCTATGTTTTCCTCGGTCTGCCTCGACTCCGTACTCCATTTACATCATTAACGTACACTTTCTATACCATTATTTCTCTATCCATGCGCTCCATATGTCCAAACCAACGCAGCGATCCTTTCATAATTTTGTTCATAATACCTTCTTCCGCTCTACATTCCTTTCTTATATTAGCATTTGAGATTCTGTCGTATATCGTTCTACCACATACACGTCTTAGGGACCTAATCTCTTTTTTTTAAACACACAAAAATGTCAAATATACGGAATTTCATAATACTCGTACAAGTACTCGTACATCAGCATTTTCATCATCATCATCATCAGCCATTAGTCATCCAGTGTAGGACATATGCCTCTATTTCTGACTTCCACAATTCTCTATACCTCGCCACTCTGTGCCATTTTACACGTTTTATAAAGAAAAAATTTTTTTTTTCGAAAGTGACACTTAGAACCTTTCAAATTTAAACAATGTATCATTGGAACACCTTATTATTTGAGCAAGAGCTCGACAAAGCAAAACTTTTAATGATTTTTTAAAAGTTTCTATTCGTTAAAATGAATAGCTCTGACCGTTTCCTTATTTCTTTGAAACCCTTTGCGTATAAACAGTTTAATAAACCTCGCCCATTCTTTGAATTCCAATTGGGAACTTTAAGGGCCGTGTACCCCCCGCGGTTCCTATGCGAATAATGAAATTAATTTTTAACTTGGCACACACGCAGGAAAAGCGAAACAATGAAAAGTTTTGTGAGAAATAGGATGCCACAATGTAATTTCAGCTTGGAGAATCAATCTAAGAATGGAATGCTACATATAATTATTTTAATTAAAGTTTTGAAAGTCATTACTCCAATAAAAAGAAACATTGAAATTCGTATGTTTTATTGATGAATTAAGCTAATACTTTCTAGTCACACGAGATGGTTTGGACATATAATTCGGTACCTATTTGGCAAAAAGTTCCAACTGCTTTTTTTTAAATTTTATAGGAGAGCAAAAATAAGATTTTTACATTATTTTGATTATTTATAAAAATGTTATTTTTGTTCCAAATTGTTTATTTCAAATGTCAATTTACGTGGCATAACGTTATCTACAAGATATATCAATAACTAAATTCAACAAAATATATACAATATATATTTAAAGTAAATAGGGGTTTAATGCTATTGCACATAAAAAAATACATAAAAAATGTATTATAATAAAAAAAAAGTACAGCTCTAACGTTTTGTCAAAACATGAAGTGTGCAAAAAAAATACTGATGGTATATTTAACTCAATTTCACAAAAAAACGCATCTGGGACCTTTTGCCAAATAAGAACCGAATTATTATTATTATCATTATTTTGTGAAATCGCTCTTTACATTATTGCAGCGTGAGCCAAATGAATGTTAATAGTTATATCCTAGAGATTCTCGTAACATGGGATAGGTAGCTATTCTATCGCCATTTCATTTTATCACCTCCGGACACGGCCTACCTGAAAGACCGCCTGAGCGATGGAAGGACAGCTGGACTTTATCATCCGATGAGACGTGATTTCTGTGTCACAGATCGTCAGATCTCTTAAAAGAAGAAGGAGAGTGATTAATTAGGTTATAAGAATGATAAAAGACATTGATCACCGAATTCATGAAAAAAGTCTAAATTTATACCAACCAAATTATAAGTTAAATATTATTAATAAGTACAAAATACATACATTTTATTTCAAGAGAGACTTGTAATTGATCATTCTTGATCTATTTGTGAAAAAAGCAATACTTAATACCAACTCGTATATGTGCTTTCGTGTGAAAGATAAACGCGCGCTTTCCAACTTATGTGTGTCTATAAAAGAATGCAATTTCTTCTATCTTCGTTCCGATTCCAAGAATTCCATTACTCCGCTAACAGTTTAAACTGTTTAAAGAAGCATCAAATCCATCCTATAAATTCTATTTTTATTTATTTAGTGCCATTGGCATCAGTGCCCATACTTCACAAAAGAAAACGAATTGTGAACGGGGGTGATTAGAATTGGAAATATTTCACTTTTTTAAGTATTCTTAACTAACTAACTAACCATCACGCCGTCTCCCCGAAGGGGTAGGCAGAAAGAATGGACTGCCACACTTTTCTTTCCTGACATATTTTTCTCGCTTCCTCAACATTCATACATCGTGTCATGCACGCGCGTCGATTTCTCTGACTCCCCACATGGCCGACATTCAATATTTGATTTATTTGATCGTGTCACGTTTTCCTCGGTCTTCCTCTATTTCTGGTTCCATTAACATCATTAACATATATTTTTTTTTACCATTCTTTCTTCATTCATTCTGAAAGGTTATAAAATAAAAGTATTCTTTAATATTTTTTTATCAATTCTTATCCATTAATATTGAAATATCGTGCTTTACTTTCGTATTAAGCACTTAATTTTTGGTGTGCCATTATTACAAATAATTTGTAACACTCTTACACTGTTCTTCTATATTCGCCTTCACTTAGTGTTGTGGATTCATATTTGAATAAATATAATTACACTTTTCACAGACATGTTTCGGTTGGGACCTAACCTTTTTCGATGTAAAAAATTTTGACATTAAAAAAAAGGGTTATCACATCTATACTAAAAAGGGTGGAGTTATGTATAAAGGAGGGGGTTATGATTCGATTGAGGAACATTTCTAGCATGCAAAATGATTTTTAATTTATTTGGTTGTTTATGATTTTTTTTTTGTAAACTAACTAACTAACTAACCATCACGCCGTCTCCCCGAAGGGGTAGGCAGAAAGAATGGACTGCAACACCTTTCTTTCCTGACATATTTCTCTCGCTTCCTCAACATTCATACATCGTGTCATGCACGCGCGTCGATTTCTCTGACTCCTCACATGGCCGACATTCAATATTTGATTTATTTGATCGTGCCACGTTTTCCTCGGTCTTCCTCTATTTCTGGTACCATTTACATCATTAACATATAATTTTTTTACCATTCTTTCTTCATTCATTCTTTCCATATGTCCAAACCATCTTAATGATCCTTTCATTATTTTGTTCATGACACCATCATTCGCACCGCATTCACTTCTTATATTTTCATTCGACACTCTATCATACACAGAATATCCACACATTCGTCTAAGAGATCTCATTTCTACTGCATTTATTCTACTTTCATCCTTCCTTTGCTAGTTCTATGCTTCGCTTCCATACATAAGGGTCGGTAGAAGAACACCATTTTTTTTTGTATGGCTTTTTAAATTTCTAGATTACAAGATAAGATTTTTATTATGATTATTAATTTAAAAAAATGGCGATAGATAAGCAACCAATCACATTATTATTATTATTTTGTTGGATCGCACTTGACATCATGACAGCATGAGCAAAATCGATGTAAAGGGTATTATAGCTATCATAGCGATTCTCGTGACACGTGATAGGTAGCTAATCTATCGCCATTTTATTGTCACGTGAATTCTATACCAGACCAAAGACAGTGTGACAATCACACTGCCCTCGCCGGGAATCGAACCCGGAACCTTCGGGGTGGCAGATTTGCACTTACCGCTCGGCCACGAAGGTCGTCACATGTCATGGGAATCAATATGATAGCTTTTCCATTTAAATCGATTTGACACGCGCTTTAATGATGTAAAGAATGATTCAACATAATAATTGATAAATAATTTACCACTTTGAACCATAATCTATACAATTAAATCACATACTGAATGGAGTTTTTGAAACAACACTCGCTTTATTAATTTAATTCATATGAATTGAAAAACCATGATTCTTGGAAATTATTATCTTAGAAAGTCAAATATGGTAAGTAGTCAATTATAACTTTGTTTCTTCATACAAGATAAACTGGCGAGAGCCGGAGGGTAGTGAGCAAGATCAGCGTGACCGATATATTCTGGAAGCTACGAGCAGCTCTGTAAAATGTGGTTTTGTCGACATCCACCCGTGGGTACTCCCAAAGGATGCGAGAGGAACGGTACCACTTGTAGCTGCATTGAACAATAGACTAGGCTTTTAAAAAACCCAAAATATTATGTTGAGAGCATCTGTTTGAATTGTTTGTTTTCATATAATAAAAATATTTTTTTGTAAAACATCTTTTTAACTAATTAATTAACTAACCATCACGCCGTCTCCCCGAAGGGGTAGGCAAAAATAATAGACTGCCACACTTTTATTTCCTGAAATATTTCTCTCGCTTCCTCAACATTCATACATCGTGTCATGCACGCGCGTCGATTTCTCTGACTCCTCACATGACTGACATTCAATATTTGATTTATTTGATCGTGCCACGTTTTCCTAGGTCTTCCTCTATTTCTGGTTCCATTTACATCGTTAACATATATTTTTTTGACCATTCTTTCTTCCATTCTTTCCATATGTCCAAACCAGCTTAATGATCTTTTCATTATTTTGTTCATAACTCCATCATTAGCACCGCATTCACTTCTTATATTTTCATTCGACACTATCATAAACAGAGTATTCACGGATTCGTCTTAGAGATCTCATTTCTACTGCATTTATTCTACTTTCAACCTTATTTTGCCAGTTCCATTGTAAGCAAGAACACCATTGTACACTGCCATCTTTTTTAGATAGGTTTTTGTTTGCGATGACAACTTTAAGTGCACCATTCACTTTGTTGTCCGCCCCAATCCTTCTTTCAATCGCTCTCCACTTGCCCATCTCTATTAAACATACTACTTGAATACACGAACTCATCTACTTGATCCAATTTTTCACCAGTCACGCTAATGTTGCAGACCTTGGACTTATTAACATTAATCATCAGATCATTTCGCATGCATACCTCAAACACTCACCGGGACTTAAAAATGTATATTTTGTAAAAAAAATCAATTTGTTTGTGTCTTCGACTGGTTTCGGCAGCTCGCTGCCATCTTTCGGTGTTTTTCACAATTAATTCAAATAAAAAAAAGACATCGAGCTGCCAAAACCGTTCAAAGATACAAACATTTGTGGATTTCTAGATAACTTACTAACCAACCATCACGCCGTCTCCGTAGACAGAAAGAATGATAATCCACACTTTAACCGGAGCGGCACTCCATCCTTCTCTTTTCGCCCCCACGGCAGACACGGTGTGATTGGTTGCGAAGCTCATCGCCAGCAAGAGGCATTTCCCGCGTACACTTTGATCATCCATGAAATAAATCTAAAACAAATAATATAAATAACAATAATATAAAATAAAATAATAAAAATTTAATGTTCTTTTAGATTGTGTTTCATGTTGTCAGCAGAACGATCAGGACTTTTGTGTTTATTTAATTTATATTCCACGTATCCACCTTTATTTTAAATAACTGTATTTAGGCACTTAAAACAATCCAACTCTAGCAAGAATTTTATCAAATTTTTAATTTAATTTAATATAATTTATTACGCCACGTAGCCGCCGTTTTTTTCCCTGTAATTGGGTACTTAAAACAATCCAATACCAGCAAGGACTCTAAAATATTATTGAAGAAATTATTCAAATTGTCATTGGAACAAATGAAAAAAAAATAGTTTAACACCTGTCATAATTCTAAAAACAGTACAAACGTATTACGTATCACAATTAACTATTATATAATTAACTATTATCTCGTAAAGTGAGGCAACAATCAAATTGACCAAAATAATTCACTTTTACACGAAATATCTCAAAATTTACGCGAGCACCATAAAAACCAAAGGAAATTTTCAAAATCAGAAACATGCATTTTAAATACTTTTTTTTGTAAAAAAATCTTTTTAAAACGAAACTTGTTTGTGAAAGGTGCAAAAAAAAATTTTTGCAACTTTCACAGACATGTTCCGGGATTCCTTTTTTCGGTGTATAAATTAATAAATTTTAGCACTCATGTTTGGGAAATTATTTATGTTGTTTATTGAAATTTCTTGGTAGAAGTTCATTGTAAATAATGAAAATAAAAAAAAATTATTAAGAATTTTTCTATGTTTATTTTTAGTGTAAAATCAATAAGTAGATTTTACACTAAAAATAAACATAGAAAAATTGTTAATATTTTTTTTTATTTTCATTATGTTTGTGATAGGTGCAAAAAATATTTGATAATGCCTTAGAAGGGCGAAATATGTCATTCCGTACCAAATTTAATAAAACTTCTAGAAGAATAATTCTAATTGATACTAATGAAAAGACGTCTTATCTTTTTGTGATTCTTATCATTATTTACATCATTAACATTCATGTGTTCAAAAATTAGGTACAACTGCATCTAAAGACGTCTGTCTCGAATAAAATAATATATATTATACGTAATCCGATAAAAAAATATCTTAGAACATATTGATATAATTTTTAGACCTTTACTTATTTTTTTTTTCAACAAAACATCGTAAGGGTAATAACTTTTTTAGCATATTTATTCCTCTTTTACGGCTGTCATTTTATTCGATATAAAATTGACAATTCTAAACGTAATCCAGCTTATCAGAAGTAGGTTTTCAAAGGCCCCAGTAAAAATTTATACTACAGTAAACGAGAAAGACAATTTACTCGCCTTCTTTGGTCGTAAAATACCTGTGAAAGTGGAAATGTGATATTTTTCTGTCGATTTGTTTTATTTTACTACCTGTCAGTCAATATCCTACAAAATCTGAGAAATTCCAATTTTTATCAAAATATTGAAAATTATTACATGTGTAATATTAATATAATAATTAAATAACATCTAAGATGCCTTTTTAATAATAATTTTTTGGAGTTCATTAACCATTTCATTGAAAATAATCATACATTTAATAAAGAAAACGGTATTGAAATTTTGCATATTAATAATAAAAACCTAACTCGGAAATTTTAGAAATTAAAAAAAGCATAAAAATAATGAAAATATAATAAATAACCAATTAATTTTATATTCAATTCCCATGCTCGATATGTTCCCGTTACATCCCCGCTCTCCTCAATCCTAATTATACCCGTTCCACTCGATTTTTTCCCGTTACTCTCCCCTCTCCTCATTCCAAATTATACCCCTTCCACTTTTATATATAACTCAATCTCCATTTAGTATATAAATGATCGCTCTATTTTATTTGATTGTTATATTGTACGAGTTATATTATATTGATAAAGGTTACTTGTAACCGAAATTGAGTTCAGTGAAAATAAAAAGTGTTATAATACAAAGTTTTATTATATTTATTCAAATATCTCCTTTGGAGATGGTTAGTTAGTTAGGTTTTTATTTCAATACTTGAATTTAATAAAGTTTATAGATAAAAAGTAATAAATAATTTTATACTATATTTAAGCACGGTATGGTAATTATTATAAATGATGCCAACTAGTTCTAACCAACACAGCGATCCTTTTATAATTTTGTTCATAACACCTTCTTTCGCTCTACATTCCTTTCTTATATCAGCATTTAAGATTCTGTCGTATATCGTTCTATACATACGTCTTAGGGACCTCATCTCTACCGCACCTATTCTCTCTTATCCCTCTTCTGCCAGTTTCATGCTTCGCTTCCATACATTATGCTCGTTATAAGCGGATGCTGGGTCATCGTACGGATCTCTTGCTTGCGCTTATGCAACCCTACAGTTTCCTCTGTAACACCAGGTGCTAGGATCACTGAAACAAGTAGATTATTTGTTGTTCTTTAAAAATCATTGTCCACGAGTCATATATCACCATTGGCCTGATGATGGTTTCCTGATGATAACGAATATTGTCTGATGGTGTAAGAGTTTTTGATTGAAAGATTAGGAAATTTTGACGCAAGATAAAATAACGGCGGAACAATTAACCGTCGCGTTGCCATGTGGTCAATTGAGTTTCCACTGCCAATTTAAAGTTGATTTTCTTAAAACCTATGGACCCTAATATTATAAAAAAAATTGTAATCCTCCATTGAAGTGTTCTCAATATTTCGTAATAAAAAAAAAGCAAAAAATTACTTCCTTCATCCCAAAAAAAAATATTTTCTAAGACTGCCCTCACCTTCATTCGTGTTAAGGTAGAATTTGTTTTACTAATATTTACAACTTTATCAAAAGTGACAAATACTTACTCGCTGTTTTGAACGTATTATAAATTATATCTTTGGCCTTTTCAATAGGTACGTAATAATACCGACTGTGGATGGAAACGCAGCACGCAACTTAATAATATCAGAACTGTGAAAATATTAACACTTTACCAAAAGGGACAAATATTAATACGTACTCGTTGTCTTGAACGTACTATACATTTTGCCTAGGTGCCTTTATCATACGTAAAATCTCGTAAAGTCTCGCCCCGCCGGCCGCGGCGCGGGGACAAGTTTATACTTGGTGTCCAGTTGCTCGTATGCTGTGACGCATTCCATATCAGAAATCGCATGGTTCCAGAAAAAAATTAATAATGATATGTTTTTCAAATAATCCATGTATGTTATAGATATCGATCTATTCCTAATGAAATTCCCTACAAGATGACATACATTAAATTTTGATTCATCGAGTCATATGCTTGATATTTAGATAAAGTTAGCGGTAAACTGAATTTACCACATGGGAGCGAGCGTTTTGTTTTGAACACGGTACGTTAAGGGTTAAATGAGAGGATTTTTTTTTAATTAATAAAAGTAAACATGATTGTTTTCTGGCTTTACTTGGATTTAATTTATATAAATTGTATATTGTGACAAAATTGTTTCACCTTCCGAGGGCATTCTCAAACTTTCATGGGTTGGGTCCAGAACTACATTTTGAACGGCCGTTTTCGCTTTCATTGATAAATTATTGTTTCCAATAACTATTTTTAAAGCTGCGTGTGTGACTCGTTGTATGAATGTGGGCTAGAGTACTGTGTCAGGATAGAGTACTGTGGCGGTCCATTATCTCTACCTACCCCTGCGGGGAAACGGCGTAATGGTTTATTATTGTTGTTGTCAACTTGTTTCGCTTGTTCCCAAGCTTTGTCAGGGACATTATAATAACTGTAACTAATTAGTTATTTTACTGCCTTGATAAAACTTGGGTCCAAGCGAAACTAGTTGTCGTCAATAATAATAACCATACCGTGGTTAAATACAAACTGTTTTATTAGTTTATATCAATAAGTTTAAAAGTATAACCACAAAGTGAGTGCTTTATATGAACATTTAATTAAATAAGTATTTAATGTGTTTTTAAAACGTATATGAACTCCTATATAAAGTAGATAACATTTAAGAAAACACATTTTCTTTTGCGAGACAAAATTCTCGACTTAAAACAATTTATAGAAACTATGTTGACTTAGGAACGCGAAGATCTGTACAAAGCGCTGCAGTTTGTATTTCTTCCCCAAGACTGGCAAACTTTTCCCATTCATCTCGAGCATTATCGACTGCGAAGCTCCCAACGTATTGGAAGTTCTTAGCGATACGGCGTTGGTATTTTAACGTGAATATTTTGCTTTCATTTTACATAATTTGAAATGCCAAAGGAAAATATCGTCGTTGGAAAAATGATTGAAAATAAATTAGATAAGTTTCTTTACTTTTTTAACCTAATGTAAAAGTTAAAACGGGCTGATTTGGATTCTTTATACCTATTCAATCAATATCTTTATGATTTTCGGCTATAAATATATAGCATTTGATCATGTTTTCGACAGGCAAAACATGTTATTCAAATAAATTGTAATAGATCTTCAAGAAAATAGACGTTTTCATTATGGATATTACCCGTGGTTCTTTCCGACTGATTTCTTGCTAGGGATGCTAGGCTGGGTGTTCACTTCTTTCGACTGATAGGCGGTTATATACACAAATCATAAATCCTGAGTGATGTAGGTCTGTTCGCCCGTTCGTATCTTCGACATAGGGGCCATACATTATTTTATCTCCCACGACGCAGAACCAACCTGCCAATGATTATGCCGGTAGGTATAGCAATATCTTTGCTAAATCGTGTCACCTTGGAGGTCGACGTATTTAGTGATAGTGTAGTTGACCTGAGGGAGGTGCTGTCTCTGTCATTGTTATAATTGTGAGTTCATCATATTATTTCATTGTGTGTTATTTACTGTTGTATCTCAAACTTTTTGTTTATAATATTATGTATCATTGGTGTATTGGAATGTAGTTCTGTGTTGCTTTTGATGTATTTAAATAAATAATTGAAATACAGAATTAAGGATTTTTTGTAACAAAAAAGTTTTTTTTGCCACTATGAAAAATATTTTAAAAAATAAGTAAGAAGGTTTGGGCACGTGGAAATAATTTGCGAAGATAGAGTGGTGTACAAGGATGTGAAAGGAGCTTAACAAACTGAGGAGAACAATAACTAGAAATACAATTATATGATTAAGTTTCTCTCTGCCTCTCACTGCAAATTGAATCTTATGATATATTTTTTTTAATATGACCGAGCCATAGAGGGCTCCCTCTGCTTACCCGAAGCTGTTATAAGCACAGCGGCGCCTTTCGTCAGCTTCACTCGTGCACTCCTAGGCCCGTCCCCCGTCCATGCGGGACTTACGTTAAAAAAAAAAAATATATGTATATTTGCAACCAAGGGGGACCCAGACCACATTTAAGTTACGCTATTAGTCCCGCCGTACACACATAGCAATACAACAGCAAAAGAAAATACACAATTGATACATAAATAACATGAGAAAGAATTAAAAAGAATAATGCACAGCAGGAGGAACAAGAGGAAGGGAGGAGACAAAATGCAAGATGGGGGAAATAAGGAAATTTATTTAATATGTTGAATAGGGAAGGAAACAGAAAGTTTATACTATATATATTCAAGAGAAGATATGTGGTAAGTAGCTTATTTATCGCCATTTCATTGTCACGTGAATTACTTACCAGACCAAAGACAGTATGACAATCATACTGCCATCGCCAGGAATCGAACCCGGGAATTTTGGTATATCAGTCAGAAGTCTTACCACTTTGCCACGAAGGCCGTAGTAGTTATTTTGTTAAGATTAAAAAAAGAACCAAAATCAACTAACTAACTAACTAAGCATTACGCCGTCTCCCCGAAGGGGTAGGCAGAAAGAATGGACTGCCACACTTTTCTTTCCTGACATATTTCTTAAGCTTCATCAACATTCATACATAGTGTCATGTACGCGCGTAAATTTCTCTGACTCCTCACATGGCCGACATTCAATATTTGATTTATTTGATCGTGCCACGTTTTCTTCGGTCTTCCTCTATTTCTGGTTCCATTTATATCGTTAACGTATATTTTTTTTACCATTCTTTCTTAATTTATTATTTCCATATGTCCAAACTATATTAATGATTCTTTCATTATTTTGTTCATAACACCATCATTCGCATCGCATTCACTTCTTATATTTTCATTCGTCACTCTATCATACACAGAGTATCCACACATTCGTCTAAGACAGTGATTCGCAAAGTGGTATATATAGACCCCCAGGGGTCTATGACAACTTGTAAGGGGTCTACGACAATTGTAAAAAAAATTGGGGGTCCATGAGATGTAAATGGGGGTCTATGAGATGGTTCAACTAAATTGAAGCCGAATATTGAAATGCAAAACCGTTGGTGTCCTTTTTTTCAACTCATTTGGGGAAATCGGATGATCGAAATCGCCTTTTTTTTAAGCTCATTCGGCAAAGATCGGACATTCGATTTTGTACAAATGACCTAAAAAAAAAAGTCGCCAAACGTTTCTACCGGAAAATTTTCCCCAATGAGCTAAAAAAAAGGTCAACAACGACTTTTTTGTTTTGGTTTTTTTTTTGGCTGAAAAATTATATATTTTAGGAAAGCAGGGGGGTCTACACAAAATAGAAGAAATCGGCAAGGGGGTCCATGGGACAAAACAGTTTGGGAACCTCTGGTCTAAGAGATCTCATTTCTATTCCTACCGAAATTATAATCTAGTAAATGGTCGTATCCATTAATTTCCTATCAAAGTACCATTTTATATTAACGAGCTTAATATATTTGTATGAAACTTCTATAAAGGAAAGATAGTTCCGTGAAAATTGCACCATGCACTCGGAAATTTCCAGAAAAGGTTAAATGTATGAAGTCAGATATGCTAATGGCGAACTAACGCCCTGTTAATTGTGTGGGGCCGTCGTATAGCTGGCTGGACTCCAGTGGGAACTTTTGCCATTTATATCAATTATACTAGGGCAGAGCGATATACGTTTATAGCATGTATTAGCAACGTGGTGATAGATGAAAATTACTTGCTGCCATATCACGTCGATGTGATACGTCACGTAATTTACGTGCGGTATTAATTTTGTATTTTTTTTTCATTTATAGAGTAGGTACTCCTATATATGACGATTTGTGATATAAGTGCGATGGGCGAATAATTTTAGCAAGTTACTAAATTTTTGTATCTGGGAAGCATGTTTACAAGAGACGGAAAATATGAGAAAGACATCGAAAGAAAGATTGGTGCTGGGAATAAAATAAATGGCGCACTCAAAGTCATTACTGCAAATAGAAATATATCCACAGAAGCAAATATGGCACTACACAATGGAGTTCTAGTGCCAACACTCATTTATGGAAGTGAAGCTTGGAGCTGACAAAAGAAGGATGAAAGCAGGATGAATGCCGTAGAAATGAGATCACTAAGAAACGTTGTATGATAGAATACCGAACGATGAAATAAGAAAGAAATGTATGGCAGATGATGATAAAATTAAAAAAGGATCCCTGAGATGGTTTGGACATATGAAATGAATGGATGAGAGTAAAATGGTTAAAAGTTGTACACAAGCAGCGTGAGTGGAAAAAGAAGCCGAGGACGAGCGAGAAAAACATGGCATGACCAAATAAGTCAATTTCAAAAAGGCGGTCACATTCGATGTCGGAATAATCGACGTGCGTGCATGGTACGATGTATGAATGTAGAGGAACCCGAGAGGTATGCCAGGACAGAGCATTGTAGCAATCCATCCTATCTGCCTACCCCTCCGGAAAAATGGCGTGATGGTTAGTTAGTTAGTTCGTTAGAGTACTCCTTGTAAGTAATTGACTGTTTGTCTAATTTACTTAATTGATGTGTGAATTAAAAGTTATTTAATATTTTCGTGTAATAGTTTTGTTTTAATAGAAAGAGATAATCTTCCAAAATTTTCCATCTTGTACTATCGGTCCACGGTATACGTAGCATTCTGCGGTATATCCACATCTCGAACGCTTCCAACCGGTTCATTACATTCACTTTCAGAGTCCACGTTTCGCAGCCATATAGTAGGGGAGCACGGGTAGAAGTGAGCCACGGGGAGGAGTGAACCATTTACCATATTACTGTGAAACACGATTCGAAACATGTTCAAACTTGACCAACGTGTCGCATACTCGTGCTCGTCCAGCACATCCAGTTGCCGCCTGAATCTCGTCACGGGTTCACGTGCTGACAGTATCACTCGCGCTTTTCGACGCTAAAGTAAAATTTACGAACTTTTTATGAAAGGTTTGACACCTTGCTGTTTAGTTCTAAACAACGGAAAGTGACTCAAAAGTAAGTACTAAATTATATAGTACCTAGAACTGTTTGTTTGTGGTGCATATTACACATATATATTTTTTTGGAAATTATTTAACTGATTTGGGTGCTTGGGGAGGACTGAACCAACTTCGATTGGGGAGGATTCAACCATAGTTCATTCCTACCGCGCAGTCACTTTAATCTAAAATATTTATTTTATTATTTCTCCTTTGTGTGCAGGTAACAACAATGCCCCGAATACATAAAAGAAAAACAGAAAATGCAAGGACTACCGAAACTGAAATGAAAAATGCACTGAATTTAATAAAGGCACGGAAAGAGTTTACAGAAGTAGATTCCTTGTGCACTGTTACAGACAGAGCTATGCATATAGAAGAGTCGAACTCTTCCGCAACTCATCACATCATTTCGTCTTCTCAAGCTGTCGGACAAAACGACATTGTTATCACAGCTGATCAGCCGTCATCATCTGGTATATTTGTTAGCCCTCAGAATTTCAAAGGCAAGAAAGAGGAGTGACATTAGAAAGGGAAGGAAAAAAGGTCGATCAATGATTGCTACGGATACTCCTGAAAAGGAGGAAATTATGATTAGGTCATGTAATGAAAAGCTGGCTAAAAAACCTAGAAATATTCATCAAGACTTGATGATCAGCGAAGATGAATCAGAAAAAGAACCAGTATTACAGGATTCATCAGATTCAGATTGTGAATTTGAAGACTTAATTATTCAAGAAGACGATTTACATAATGATTTCAATGGAGATCCTGGTGAAGGGAGCTTTGTCTTTGTTAAATTTACTATTGCCAAAAAGTCTGATATATACTATGTTGGGAAGGTATTAAGTTTTGATAATGTAAGAGAAGAGATTACCATTAATTTTCTGAGTAAAAAGGGTATTTTTTTATGATGCCAGACATTCCTGATATTTCTACGGTAGCTCTAAATGATGTTAGATTGACACTTCCCCAGCCAAGGTATTCAGGCACAACAAAAAGACAACACTACCATTACAAATTTCCGGTTCAATTTGATTGTATTAACGTTCGTTGATTTTTTGTCTTTTTTTATTACCTTCATTAATTTGTTATAATATTTTAATACTTATTTCTCTTCATTTTTACTTTGATTACATTATTTTTATATTACCTTGAGTGAAATAAATAATTAGGCCAAACATTGTTATACTTTTAGCTGGTTTTGTTTTAATAATACCACCATCATGTAAATGGTTCAACTCAAGCCACTACTTGGTTCAATCCTACCCGTACACGGGTAGAAGTGAGCCAGTAGGTGTCTTGCTGTATTTACTCAAATTATAAAGAATTTAAACATATTATCAAATATGTTTTATTACCATCACATAAACAATAAACGTAGCTAACATAGGGAGCTTACTCTGCTGGTTTATCTTGTTTCCTTTCCCCAGAATAACGGTTTTAAAAAAAAGTGGTTCACTCCTACCCGTGCTCCCCTAGAACAAACCATATATAATATTTAATAATTCTTTGTCGGAGTTTCATGTTAAGATTATCGTTGCAAAATAATGTTCTCATTTTATTAAATGCAGCTCGTGCAACTTCAATTCTGCATTTTATTTCAATGTCCGGGTCAAGCGCTTTAGTGATAATGCTGCCAAGGTATTTAAATTGGTCAAACATTCGCATCATTCAGTTGCAGAGATAAATAAATAAACTTAAATTTTTCTATTGACAAGTATAACGTATCAAAAAATATCAGCTCATGATTTACAGGTTATGCATAATCACAATGATATTGTATAATACAATACAAAAAAAAATCTAACATAATAATAACACTAGACAATCTCATAAAATTACTCCAAAAAGCTACCATTCCGTGCGATACAACCCGGGGTTATTCCGTTAACTTGGACGTTTAGATAGGATTTGAGATTGAATTTGGCCACGAGTGGCTGTCATAAGTCCGGATAAGTTCCCGATAATATCGGAGATTCCCACAGGCAGAGAGGTAGTCTAGCAGCGCACCAAAACCCAATCAATTTGGCGCGCTTGTTAGCTTTGGTGGCAATTCCATAGAAGCAAAATGGCAAAACGCACTCACTCAAATCGCAGACTCAAAATATATCTTGTTACGCTTAGAATAACTGGTTATTCGTAAGATTTAAGATTTGAAATAATGATCAAGAAATAACTTAAATTAAAAAGTGTTCAGATATTATTGGAATTATTCTGCTAGTTCCAGCCTCCTTCGGTAATCAGAAGATGGCAACGAGTTGTCGAAACCGATCTAAACAAGTCGAATAAATTAGTCTTTATTTTTGGGCTCATAACATTATTTAAAATTAACGCTGTTTCTCTGAAATAATAACGCGATAATTTCAATACCCACAACTTATTATTATTACTTTAAATACTCGTAGTCCATTGTTTTGGCCGAAACACTATGATACTTCAACATTATTACTGTTAAAATTTAAAACACTCTTATAATATCACAATTTCTTTTTATTCCCTGAGAGTGTCGCGACAGCTGTTTCGCCAGCCGATGTTGGCATCATCAGATGTTACATTTTACTCACTTGCTCAATGTTTATTGTAACACCCGATGATGCCAAAATCGGCTGGCAAAACAGCTGTCGCGACACTCTCAGTGGATAAAAAGAAATCGTGATATTATAACAGTGTTTTAACAAGGGTTCGTGCGGGTAACAAAGTGAATGGAGATTTGAAAATGGTTATTTGAAAAAAGAATTTATAACAAATAGCTCAGGTTTATTTTTAAATTAGATTTTTTGTATCGAATTTTAAATGCGTTTTCATATTAGTCTTTCTTTGTTTAGTTTTTATTATATTTTTACACCTGAAGATGGAGGTATCCTCCGAAACATGTCGTATTTTTTTTTAAATAATTAGTGGATTTAACAGAGTTATTTTAAATTGCCGAAGTAAATTACTAATTAAAAAATGTATACGATTTAGTTAGTTACAGGACTTATTCGTGAGATTATTAAAGTGTTGCTAGCTTAAAATACAGCCCTGTGTAGCTATCTCGCCATCTTGAGGGACTCTTCCCGCGCTGGCAACCCACAACAATAATGACACGACACGTCGTCACGTCAAGTGACACACCTTCTGAAATCTTGCCAAATGCATGCCCATATTTTACCATAACTCAGATTCGAATTATCATATTATTTTCATAACATTACAGACGTTAACTTTTTCATGTACGATTTTTGGATGTTACGATCGTTTTTATTTGAATATTGATATTTTTCTAGTGAAAAATATACCTCATACTATGACACATCTGAGATTTAAAAAAATACACATGACAAAAAACGATAAAATTTATAAATAAAAATGTGGTTTCAAATACTCAAATTATTTTTTTTAATTGAAATTTCTTAGTAAGAGTTATTTTTTTCAAAAACTATTCAAAATAAATGTTTTTATTGTAATCTTAGTGTAGTTTATGTGTAATAAGGATAATTATTTTTATAAGACGCTAACTCTAATTGGATTGTTTTTGTTTTTCATTTCGATGTAGAAAGTCGTTTATATGAAATACGATAATAATTTGATTATCAAGGAGTCAAATGTAGAAACTTTGGAAACTTAACAGGATTGGAGTAATTGAAAAATAAGATAAGATCAAATGAAAAATTCTCTCTGGAAAACATACTTTCATTTCATTAATAGGAAGACTAAAATATATGATTACGTATAGATATAAGTAGTTTACGTTTTTACTAATCAAAAAAATATAAATATGTTTTGTTATGTTTGACAATAAAACACATTTGACTGGAACCTATACCATATATAAAATAAATAACACGGAAACGTTTGTTTTCTAGAAATTTTGTAATATTTTATGAGAATAACACTTTTTGACTTTATAAGGTATTACCAAATCTTCAACATTTTATAATGCCATTATAAAGCGAGGCGAAATATGTCTTTCCCATAAAATAGAAAAATAAGATAATATAGAAAAATATAGCGCCAAGGAAGATATGGCATGACCAAATTAATCAATTACTGAAAGGTGGCCATGTTCGAAGTAGGAACAATCGACGAGCGTGCATGTCACGATGTGTGAATATAGAAGAAGCGCGAGAGTTATGTCAGCAGTGGCGGTACTTACATAGAAGCCCAGAAGCCCGGCTTGCAAAATAAATTTTGAATCAAAACCTCTTCTGGCTTACAGAGGTTCAGCTGTTGTGGCTATTTATCTTACGTCTGATCGAAACATTGTGAGAATGTGATTTGGTGGATTGTTGGTTTATGCGGGAGCATGATTACTTTGATTTAAGAGGTTTGATTCAAAATTTCTTACGCAAGCCGGGCTTCTGGCCTTCTATGAGACTTCCGCCCTGAATGTCAGGATAGAACAATGTGGCGATCCATCCTCTCTGCCTACCCCTAGTTTTCATTCATATTGATTATTTTATATGGAATTTCACAACATTGTTCAAGAAACAATATATATTTTGTATATAGAGATAAAAAAAGAAGGATACTCAACTCCCAATCTATAAAACATCTGAAAAATAATAAGCAAGAGACCGGGATATAATATAAGAGAATGTTAGCTACCTATCCAAAAAAGCTAGAATGGCAGTGCACAGTGGTGTTCTTCTACCGACCCTTATGTATGGAAGCGAAGCATGGAACTGGCAAAGGAAGGATGAAAGTAGAATAAATGCAGTAGAAATGAGATCTCTTAGACGAATGTGTGGATATTCTGTGTACGATAGAGTGTCGAATGAAAATATAAGAAGTGAATGCGGTGCGAATGATGGTGTCATGAACAAAATAATGAAAGGATCATTAAGATGGTTTGGACATATGGAAAGAAAGAATGAATGGTAAAAAAAATTATATGTTAATGATGTAAATGGTACCAGAAATAGAGGAAGACCGAGGAAAACGTGGCACGATCAAATAAATCAAATATTGAATGTCGGCCATGTGAGGAGTCAGAGAAATCGACGCGCGTGCATGACACGATGTATGAATGTTGAGGAAGCGAGAGAAATATGTCAGGAAAGAAAGGTGTGGCAGTCCATGAAGAGACGGCGTGATGGTTAGTTAGTTAGTTAGTTAATGTTAGCTAACGTCATACATATTTAAATATCCAAATGTTAAAATATGCAAATACTTTTTTGAAAAAAAAATCCAAAATAACAACCAAGCATTTTAAAATATTGATGAAACACTAGAAATGTTATCATACTAAAATATATGGGAGTGACATGTACTACTTTACTTAGCAAAACGAAATGTTTAGATTATTCATGATCACTGAAAAACGTGTCAGTCCCATAAAATTAATAAAATATCAAGAAAACTAACGTTTTCATCAGCATTAATTATGTTATTAGGACAGTATTGTTTATAAAATAACTAAAACGAAACCAAAAAAGATATTTAAGACGCTTAATCAAGGTAGAAAACGGAACTATCTCATAGAAATAACATTTTTGCTATAGAAAACTGTAAAAAATGGCTAACATCCCAGATGGTAGGGTTCTCAAATACACCATTAAGTGAGCAAAAGAAATTCGCTCTTTTTGTCTCTTTCGTGTTAAGCTGCATTGTGTTAGCGCAAATTGCTATGGACATTTTTTCTCAGAAGTTACTATTATGCTTGCGATTCTTTATTTGGAGCATACACGTATAATATATGTTCAACACATCAAATAATACTTATTTATGCAGAATGATATAGAAAACTAAAGATATATTGAACGAACGGATGAAAAAAGAATGGTTAAAAATGTTTTTCACGAGCGGTGTGAATGGAAAACACACCGAGGACGGCCAAGGCAAACATGTCATGACCAAATTAATCAATTATTTAACGGCGGCTACATTCAAAGTCGGAAAAATATATGAGCTTCGGTGTAGTATGAATGGAATTTTGAGAGATATGAAATGACAGAGCAGTTTGGCGCTCCATCCTCTCTACCTACCGCTCAGAGAAATTTGCATTATGGCTAGTTAGTTACGTAGTTACAAGTCGCCAACGTTTATGGATATTTTTTTATAAAACTTTCACAGTTATTATAATTATTTTCTTGTCATAATAACGACTGAACGCGCTTTTTTATCAATGCGACAGCAAGAATAAGATGTTTTTGATAATCAACTTATTGAACGCTAAGGTGTATGGTAACATGCTAAGTATATCCTTAGTAATATACTTAGGAAATTGAAAATAAATTTTTTTAATCAACTAATTATTAAAAATATTAAAAAACACGACATGTTTCGGAGGATACCTATATCTTTAGGTATAAAAATATAAAAAAACCTAAACAAAGAAAGACTAATATAAAATAATTCAAATTTAAAAATTAACCTGGGCTATTTGTTTTAAGTACTAATAATTATTTTTTTAACAGTAAGAACTAATAAATAATATTTTATATTATTAATACATGATGACAATATAAAAAAATATAAAATGAATGCAATTTAGAAAAAGCATACATTTGAAAGGCATAATTTATGTAGAAATTAATAAATGATTAATTTGCATTCGATTGGGAATGGGAGCTTGGGAGATTAAATGTAGACAAACTAGATGATAAACCAACTCGAAAAAAATATTATTGGAAAGGCATTTCATTAGGAATAAATTCCTATGTTAAAATTACGTCTTATAATGTTGAAAAAAAGGGTATGAATACAAAAATGTAACTTTATAAGGATGACACTAAAGTTACAAGTATGTATTATATATTATGTATGTGAGAAAGAAAGATAAGCTTTAAATTATTATATAGTCAATCAAATGTTCACTTTGGAAGTTAAAAAGCAAAAGTTCTCTAACAGATGATCGAACACTTCCCTATTATGTCAAGAAATTTTATTAATATTTACGCCAAAAACCGAGACGTCTTTAAGTACCTGCTTACAAATGCCTCCGGGGTCCGGTCAGAGAATATATTATTTATCGGGCTGGACGTGGCATTGGGCGGTCGCCATTTCCGGTGGACGGAAGTCCCAAAGTGCCACGACTTCCGGTTTTAATGCAAACCGCCACGACTACGAGTGCCTGCCTGAATTACTGCCGAACGGCGGTCAGTTTAGGTACGGGCAAATGGAAAGTGTTCATGGTATCGTGTTTGTTTATTTTGTAGGTAAAAGCAACAGTGTTCGAAGTCCTAGATAAGGATGTACATTTTATCTAGACGGGATTTTTCCTGCAAATGTCGGTTGAATGAAATTATATTCACTGATAACCAACATTAGCGTCTGCTTTACATTAAATGTTACTCTATCATTGCAAATTATAGGAAAGCTTTTCCATTTGTAAAACTTTTTTTTAAAATATACATTTTTAATGTTTCTCGATCAATGGTGTTGAACTCGTATTAAATAAATAAGACAAATGAAATTTTTTCTTTGATATTTTCTTAAGTTATATTTTATGGGAATGACAAGTTTCGAATTTCTATTCAACATTTGATAATGCCTTAGAAAGGTGAAGCATGTTAATACCTTATAACTTCTTAGTAAATTATTACTGAATACCCCTATGCTTCGCACAAGACACACTGCGAACCAAATATTCTACCTTCCTGCTTATCGGACTAACTACGCTCAGAGTGCGGCGGTGTACCGGACGTGCGACACGTACAATAAGTGCTTTAGTAACATCGATGTGTTCCATCTTAATGAAAGTGATTTTAAATATGGTAGAGCAACCGTTCGGGGCGAATGAAAGTAGTTACTCTATTTTTTTTGCTTTTCTTGTCTTTTTTTTTTTTTTTTACATTTTAAAATTATATTTTATTTTTAATTCATTATTGCTAATAGTTTTCTCTTTATCTTATCAAAGTGTTACTTTATTACTCTTATATATTTAACCTTATGTCAGTTGTTATATAATATTTGTGGTAGCATGTAATTGGCCTTGTTTTGTTGTCTCTATGTGTTTATACTCATATACTGTAATTGCTGTTTGTTACCCTCGATAATAAAAAATAAAAATAAAAAATGTAATACAATAAACCTTCTCAAAAAATTAAATTACTAAATTTTGGCCATGAAATAATTTTAAACATAATATAAACGATTATACAAAGAGAAAAAATCAATTGGAAAAATAGACTTATTGTTTATCCTATAATTTAGCAAAAGTGGTTATTACTTTCGTATGAAGCACTTGTGGTGTGGTATTATTAATCATAATGAAAAACATTTATTTATTTTGTTTTAACACGACTTTATTTTGGTTAATCAAACCAACGGGTGTTGCTCTCAGCGGAGCTTAGTCAGTGTTGTAAAATCAAACTACATAAATTTATTCATTTTGTTTTTGTAACCCTGATGAAGCACCAATGGGAGCGAAACCAGTTTGATTCGATAAAACAAAATAAAGTGGTGTAAAGGAAAAATACAAGGGTCATCCGTAAAGTAGTACCCGTTCGCGCCGTGCGGAGCGCTGGCGAATATAGTAGCCGCCGGACAAGTACTAATACGTTCAGTTGTATATCAGCTGTCTGTGTGTAACCGCTGGTATTTACTGTATTGTTTCTGTGAGTGATTATAATGATCAAGAATATAGAGAATGCCGCCAGTTGTGAAGTTAGAGTTGTGATTAAATTTCTCAACGCAAGAAATGTGCGACCTTGCGATATCCATAGGCAATTGAAGAGATGTATGGAGACAATGTTATGGATGAGTCGTCTGTTTGGCGCTGTTGTCGTAATTTAAACTTGAGAAGAGAGAAAACCCATGTTGACGAGCGTTCGGGACGGCCGTCAGTCATTACGGACGAACTGCTGAGTTCAATTGACGAATTCGTTAAGAGAGATCTGCGCGTTACAATTGATGAGATCTGTAAACATTTCTGTAATGTTTCACTAACAGTTATTCATGAAGTTGTTAAACACCATCTGCATGTATCTCTATGTATCTCAATACACTGGAGGCGGGGGAATATAACGCCGGGATACAAAAACTCGTCACAGGTTACGACAAATGCTTAAATTTGCTAGGTGACTATGTAAAGAAGTAATTTAAGGTTTATCTTTACAAATAAAACGTTCATATTTGTAAAGATAAACCCAGATTTTTATATTCCCAAACGAGTACTATCGTACTTTCCGGATGACCCTAGTACACAAGAATTACAAATAATTCTTATAAGTATAATAGATATAATTTAACACTTGATTTTAATTATTTTCTCTATTGCATTGTTATTATAAAATGGGTCAGAACCTATCAAAAAAGTAATATTCGATTATTTCAAATAAAGTAAGAAGAAATGGCAAAATGATTAAAGACAAAGAAACCCAATTTTCCGATTCGTAATTCATTTTTCACGTCCATTTATCTTTGCTCCCTCGATGATAGAAATTTCCCATCGTGAAATAGTCTTCCTTATTTGGAGTGTGAGGAAAAACTGTTGGTGAACGATTTACTTAAATTCAACCGTTAGACCAATATAGAGTTTTGAAATTGTGCTTCGTTAGAACGGACTTCAATATTTGTTTAGATGTTTGTTTGCGAAAGCTCATGGGAATAATTAAGGTTGAAGTGTTAATAAACTTTGAAGCTAACGCCGAGCTACGAATGGGGTGTTTTTTAAATTTTACGCTGAAAATTTATGATAGATTAACTGATATCGAATATGTGTACTCTATTAAATTATACAATTCATTACTTAAAATTAAATACCAAGGGCTTATATTTTAATTACCTCTGGTTATACAATATATCGTTTACTATTTGTGTATGTATTAAACACAATTTGAATAAAAACAAATGCGTTTTGAAAATTCTGTAATGTTTAAAGCTATATTCCGTTGAAATATTGTATTAAATTTTATTCTTACATAATAACTAACTTACTAACCATCACGCCATTTTTTCGGAGGGATGTAGATAGAAGGTTCCCACCGCCACCCGAGACTGTTATAGGATGCAGCGACGCCCTTTCGTCAGTCTCGCTGCACTACCTAGGCCTGTTCCCGTCCATCCGGGACTTACGTTAAGTTAATTTCTTCTTCATCAAGCTAAGGATGACAGGCCAACATTTAATCTAATATTTTTTTATCCTTCTATCTCCCACCCCAACTCAGAGCCTTTATTATATAAAAAATATATATACAATAGTTTTCTTAGCCTAGACATACATCAATTAAAGAAACAAGAGGATATATTTACAAACAAAAACATGACATGACATAGGGATATACAGAAAAATGGAACTTTCCAAGATTCCTCTATGTTTATACATCGTAACATGCACGCTCGTCGATTTTTCTGATTTCGAATGAGCCGTCTTTTAGTATTTGATGTATAAGGACATTCTATGCATTCATCTGTCGTTTCAGTTTTTTTTTAAATCAATTTAAAATGTACATCAAGTTAAAATCCACTGATGTTTGTTTCTTCGACCAGTTTCGGCAGTTTGCTGCCATCTTCTGGTACCTATATAAAATGTTGTTAGGGTTATACTCGTATATGAAATGAAAATGATGGAGGTTTGGAGTACCTTTCTATATATAATTAAATTGTATTAAAAGGTTCAAACGGTATTAGTAATTATTATTGTTATTTTTTTTTCTGTAAGTTAAATTATTTTTAGTTTTTATATAATTTAAAAGCAATTAAGGTGTGACATGTTCATAATAATGCTATACAATGTTAGGTTTTCAAGTAATTTTATGAATTTAAATATTTCATTTGACTTGTATCCCATCTAATAGTGTCTGGAAATACCTCCTTCTTGTTGAAACTCTGACCCGTACGGCCATAAGGAAGAACAAGGATACGAACGTAGCGTTTAGCGACCTGGAAATAGCATTCGATAGAGTGGAATGTAAACGTTTTTTGAGCTTTAAAGATAGAAGAGTGGCGACCCTCGTGGCCGAGTGGTAAATGCTTTGACTGCCAACCTGAAGGTCCCGGGTTCGATACCCGGCAATGACAATATGATTGTTGTTACATTCTCTTTGGTTGGGCTGATGCAGAATTTAGGTGACAATAAAATGGCGATAGATTAGCTACCTATTACATGTCACGAGAATCAATATGATAGCTAAACCCTTTGCGTCGATTTGGCTCGCGCTATAATGATGTAAAGATCTATTCAACAAAATAGTAATAATAATAATATGGAGCTTACACAGAAATGAAAAAGCTGTGTAGAAAACTGTGCCGAAGCAAGAATTGGCCAAGGGGTAAGACAGGGATGCTCAATGTCTCTAGCATTGTTCAATTGTTGCATACAACCAGCTGTAGATGAATTAAGAGAAGAAATGAGAGATTGACCAGGAGTAAAAACACATGTTTATATATTTTTTTTACACATATATAACTTACTATTTGGTACTAGTTTAGATACAAAAAATCTGATTAGTGTATTCAGAGCCTATAAAAATACATTATGACATATCTTCATGTAACTAAAATAACTAACTAACCATCACGCCGTCTCCCCGAAGGGGTAGGCAGAAAGAATGGACTGCCACACTTTTCTTTCCTGACATATTTCTCTCGCTTCCTCAACATTCATACATCGTGTCATGCACGCGCGTCGATTTCTCTGGCTTTTCACATGGCCGATATGCAATATTTGATTTATTTGATCGTGCCACGTTTTCCTCGGTCTTCCTCTATTTCTGGTTCCATTTACATCGTTAACATATAACTTTTTTACCATTCTTTCTTCAATCATTCTTTCCATGTGTCCAATTATCTTAATGATCCTTTCATTATTTTGTTCATAACACAACCATACGCACCGCTTTCGCTTCTTATATTTTCATTCGACACTCAATCTTACGCAAAATATCCACACATTGTTCTAAGAAATCTCATTTCTACTGCATTTATTCTACTTTCATCCTTCTTTTGCCAGTTCCATGCTTCGTTTCCATACATTTCGTGCATTCATTTAACGATTTTTAATTAATTTCTTTCTACATTTTGATTTTAACTCAAAGTTAAGACAACAAAGAGAAGATTCAGTGTTTCAATATTAATACAAAAGGAATAACTATTTTACCAAACTTGGACGCCGGCCAAACGGTATCAAGTAGCGCCAATACACTGCCGCTACGTGTTAGCGAGTATCGTTACTTACTATCTTATGTTATTGATAGCCAAATTAAGCTCTCTTGAAGCTCAATGGGATATCTTTATTAGCTCATTTGTTAAAGGGACAAAATCTACTCTAGTCTAAGCATTCCAACACTTTAATAATGTTATCTTACGAAGGATTATACTTTGTTATTAATTATCGTAATTAAACATAACTTTTAATGTGTGAATATGAAAATATTTAGAACTACTAGTTTAGCTTGTATAGTATAATCTAAATGACCTCATTACGAAAATTCAAAACTTTGAGTTTAGAACACTTTATTTGTAAAATGGGTTTTAAGTCATGGCCAGATTACTACACTAACTGACTTACCATTACATTGTCTCCTTGAAGGGGTGGATAAAAAGAATGGACCACTACACAATTATTTTGTGACATACTTCACTCATTTCCTCAATATTCATGCATTGTGTCATCCACATACGTCGATTTTTCGGACTCCTCGCGTGGCTGATATTTAAGATTTGATATATTTATTTAATAAAAATTAATTTAATTTAATAAGAATAAAAAAAATACTTTAGTAGGAAATTATTGATTGTCTAGAGAATATGATACAAGTTTATTTAAAGAACGGTAAGTTACTATTTATAGGAGAACATATTAAAGGTGGAAAAAATAAATAATAATAATAAATGAATAAATTTTTAGATCTTACTTGTAATTATATAATGTTTCAGGTATATTTTTAATTGATTTATATTGAGACTCCTTGTGTCTTTTGGTAGTTCATTGTAAAGTTTCAGTCCATTGTTCAATATCCTTGATTGTACTGTCCTAGTTTGTGCATTCGGTAAGTGATATCTGTCACAGTTCCTAGTCCAGTGTCTGTGTACGTCTGAATTTTTAGTTAATTTGTAGCTGCTGTCTGCTGTCTCTTCCATGGTCACTCTGTGTACAATGTTCAAGTTCGAATTTGGTCAGGTCTGATATGTCCATTTGTTTTGTTTGTCTGTATACTTGTATGGTTGGGGTAACATAGTTGATGTTATAAGCTAATTTTATTATTTTATTTTGCTGTCTTTGGAGTCTGGAGATGTCCTTTTGGTTTCCTGTCCCACAGAAGGGAATCATATATGTCAGTCGGCTTTTAACATACGCTTCGTACATCATAACATTTTTTTTCTTGCTATGTAATTTTGTATTTTGTAAAAGAGGGAGTATAGTGATGCTAACTTTTATGTTGTTTGTCCATTGTTAGTCCTAGGTACTTCAGTCCAGTTGTGTCCAGTTGGTTAGTGTCCCTAGAATCAGAATAATAATTAAAACTGTAATTAAAAAAATAACAATATCATTGTGATACACAAAACAAAGTTTTTTTAATTTAACAGTTTTTAAATTTATTACAAAAAGTTCTTAATATATCTCATATGATTATAATAGTCATCATTAGTAATATCCAGACGTATAATAATTTCAAGGGAAACTAGTATAATCAGTGTCGGGCCGTCAATCTGGGGCCGATTTCATCGGTTATCTTGAAATCCCTTAATAGCGGGCCGCATTACACGACCGGTTCGATCACGACACCCCACCGCTTGACCGCCCATTATTCAATAATCCCGGCCCGTTCATGTTAATCGTCCCTAAGCCCGCTTCGCAACTTTCGAATAACTCATATCATGTGTTCTACCCTTTTGGGGAAAGCCATCAGCATATTGCTGTAAATTGCCCCTTTATGGCAGTTTTTTTAATCCAGCTTAAGTCTGAACATCGGTATTATTATTTTGTAACGAAATATCATATACATATTTTTAAACTGTAACATTTTTAACACTGTTATAATATCACATTTTTTTTATAATACACTTTTTGAGAATGTCGCGACAGCTGTTTCGCCAACCGATGTTGGCATCATCAGATGTTACAAAGTTGCTTGTAACACCTGATGATGGCGAAAGGATTATATTATAATAACATAACATAATGATTTTTTATCAACAAAAAATGTTGTATGATAATATAAAAAGAAATATATGTTAAGAAAAACACAAAGAATTCTAAAAATCGCCTTTGAAGGAAATTGAATAATATTCGTAAGGTATCAGTTTTCAATAAGATTTGTTCTAAAGGACAACACAGCTTTCCTGGAAAGCCAATCAATATTCATTCACAAAGGACATTTCCTTTGGTTTTCACTCGATGAGGAAGCTCTTATAGCCCTTACAATTGATCGACCTTTCGAAGGGACTATTTCCTCCTTATCTTTCTGAAGGGGTTCTTTTTCCACCTCACCAAGTAGAAATTGGGTATAAGCGTATGGAAAGTGTACTTATTCTAGTAACTTTTTATATAAATGGACCGTAGGTAGTAGTATATACATTTTTTTCATCTTTCTCGCTATAAAATCTTTTGCGAGTAGAACAAGAAATGAGGGTATTATTTGCAAACCTGGCAAACTCCATTATTAGATGTTTTGAGTAAATCGCAAAAAACTGATACGCTAATAAAATGCGGTTTTTTACGATATTTATTTTTTTCATCTCAACCAGTTAGTATTTTAAAAGTAATCAGTTATGAAATAATCATCATTATGTTGATAATTAAAGTAAAATAATGAATTTCATTTTTGGATTTTGCCAGCTTTGCAACACTCAAGTGTAGGTTGCCATGTTTGCAACAAACCCTATATTTTAATAGCAAAATTCTTCAGAATGAGGCCGAATTTGAAACTGAAAATCAATAAAAATTGTGTGCATATGTATTATGTATAAGACCCAATTCATATCTCACTTTTGATTGTTGGTGGAGTTTGCCGGGTTTGCAAATAGTACTCTCAAATGAATTGTGGACCTTAATACAAGATTTTCTTCAAAATATCTCATTTAAAATTAAATTAAACCCATACGTTTTTTTTACTAATTATGTTTGCACCAAATATTGTTTAAGGGGTAAGGGGAAGTCAGAGGTATGAAAAAAAAGTATTTTCAATATTTATTTTTTTGCCGGTTATTTAATTAATTTTATAAAACCAACATTATAAAATTATTAAATAATGTTTAAACTTAATTTGCCTAAAATTTAAAAAATAAAATAATTCGTACATGAAGTTATCGCCGTATTTGTTGGACCCTGTTCCATAATTGGTGCTTTGCGGTGACCATTATTAAATATATATTATTTTAATAGTTAATCTACTGCCTGATAAAAGCTTTTTTTTTCAAATAAATAAAAATGCCGGCCTTTGATAATTGACTTACGGATTTTCAGGAAAAAATGCAACAGTTAATTGTTTATAAAAAATAGAGTTTTTAAAAGAAAAAAAAAATACTTCGATCCGGCACGATATTAACTATTAATGTAATATATGTTTTTATTTCAATGATTTAAAATAAACCTGCAAGCAGTTATAATGGTCTCCGTATTATGAAACAGGATCCAACAGATATGGCGATAACTTCATATATAATTACAATATTATTTTTTTTAATTTGGGTCATTTCAAGTTAAAACATAATATTATATTTTAGGTTTAATTATATTTTAAGATTAGTATATATTAATATTTTGTGGATTAAGCAAAGTTATTTTCAATTTCCTACGTATATGTTACTGTATTCATATATATTATATTAAATATTTAATGTCCGCCACGTGAAGAGTCAAAGAAATCTACGTGCTTGCAAGACTCGATGTATGAATGTTGAGGATCGAGAAAGAATGACAGTAAAGAACGGTGTAGCGGTTCATTCTTTCTACCTACCCTTTCGGAAAAATAGCGTGATGGTTAGTTACTAAGTTAGTTAGTAAATATACATTAATCACATTTAGAGTGTTATACCTACCTAAAACATTCTACAGAAGATTACACTTTTTTATTCGTTTCCAACGAAGACTCTACAATCTAGTTCCGCGCGATCCCAGCAGTGTTACAAAAGGCTTTTTAATTCTCTAGTGACTTTTTGCAATAGATGAAATCACGTTTTTTGCTGAATCCTGGTGTTTTTCACGTGTACGTGATCCAACCGCGCGGCCTAGTTCAATCGATTGGGCGACACCGCTTAACATTTTCTGCCGCCTTTTTAGGTATACCAATCATTATAAAATCTTTCTTTAGCGTTGTAACCTTATTTGTAACTTGTAAATTTTATTACATCTTCTATACAAATATATTGAGTTGTCATGTAAGGATTCTTAATAAATAAATTAAACTTTAAGATAATCAAATGATTTTACATAAATCTCTTGGTGGATGTTCATTTTACATAATAATTAAATAAAACAAAGTTTTTAACTACTTCGATTTTTGGTTTAGGTTTCGCCACGCTCGCTGCCATCGACAGATTGGTGACACTTTTGCAAACCGAGTCCTTTATATACATACAGATCAGGGGTGGTAAACACGATTCTAAACAAAAATAATCTTCAAATATGTATGTAAAATTTACTGAATTAAATATTGGTATTACAGATATTTAAGAAGATTCATATTCAAACAATAGATTTTAAATTTTATTATAACTTACATATTTCTGTATAACGTTTGTTGGCATCGCCTTATTCAGTTTTCCCCATCCATATAACATGTTTACCACCCCTGATCTGTATGTATATAAAGGACTCGGTTTGCAATAGTGTCACCAGTCTGTCTATGCCAGCGAACCTGGCGAAACCGGTCGCTGTCGAAATAAAGACAAAAGTGGAAGTAGTTAAAAAACATCGTTTCATTTAATTATTATTTAAAATGAACAAGAGATCAAGAGATTTCAGTAAAATCATTTAACTATTTTAAAGTTTAATTTTTTTCTGAGGAATAAAGAATCCTAACTTGACATCTCAATATATTTGTATAGAAGATGTAATAAAATTTACAATTCATAACAAATATGGGTTCACAAAAAAAATAAAGGTCAATAAATTGCATTCGTCTGTTTATGTCAAATGTTTTTGTTTTCCACACCAAATATAATTATCATTCTAAAACCTATGTTATAAAAACAATGTTTTGATTTTATTAGCCTCATTCTGCTGAGAGGGCGGATAGAGTAAAAATCACAACAACTCAACAATACATTATGCGAAACAAATATAATAGTTCTACTTATCATGTGTTGCCGTGTATATATAAAGGGGTCATCGTTAGACGTAGAAAACACTTTTTTCTTTTAGATTTAGTAATTTTAATTATATCTTCATATTGTGATTACCAATGTTAGCATAAGATTACTAACAAGCCATTTTACTAACAAACCACCATTTTACTAACAATGCTACTAACATCATATTTTATGTAGTGGTCACGATACAGGCCATGCCTAGTGTGACAACTACAGACCATAAACTTTTTTGGCAACTTGTAAAATAAAACATGTAAAAATAAAAAAAATAAAAAATAAAAAAATATGAAATATGATTTTAAATTAGAATGATTCAATCAAATAAACAAACAAAATATTAATACATGCGTTTTTTTTTTGTTACAGGTAAGATCTTGATGGATTGGAGTTCTGGTTCTTCTAATAGTAAGTGATCACATACTAATGCTTTAAGTTAAAATTTGAGCATATTTAGAGCGTTTATTTGTTTTGAATGTAGCCAATAAGTAAGTAACATCAAAATCTTTATAAAATTTCATAATGTAATTGTAATTGTAATTATTACCAAATGTATTGAAGCTAAATTATAAATTAAAAGTTATGTCTAAACAATTTACTTTAATTACGTCAGTGTATAAAATAAATTTTTATTTACGTAAATGTACTTATTTTGTTTATTAAAACTAGCTTCTCTATCCTGCTAACGTAATATTTGAAAACAAAATATTCAAATAAAATAAGTAATATATTTTTTAAACAAAATTATTTTAATTAAACTTTTTTAAATCTGTTAACAGGATTTGATATGTGAACTTGTTTTTTAAATAATGTGATCATTGAAAAAATATTTTATATATAGATATAATTCTATGTAAAATTAATTTTGGATAAAGTATTTATAATTATTATACACTTTTCAGTAATAATTATAATCCGTTATTTAAAATACAAGAGCAACGATTCGTTTCAGATATTAAAACCTTACACATAATGTTTTCTTAGCTGACTTAAGTTATTGTTATTATCGAATGTTATGTTTTTATTAGTAATTTTTGTTATAAAAGTTTTATTAATATAAGATGAATCTTGTGGTTATAATAAAATATTAAAATACATTTATGTAAATTTGATTATTGAGAGAGTTAATGCATATATATCTAAAACATTCTATATGGTCAAACTTGGTGAAAACAATTAAAAAGCGAAGGTCGAACGTAAGTACGGCCTTGCTTTCGGTAAACTGTCCTATATTCTCAAGTCCAAGTCTCAGTGAGGACAACAGATGATTGGTGGACCAGACGCACCCTGGAGTGGGGAACGAGAACCAGCTACAGAAATTCAGGCAGACCACAAGCAAGAGGGTCTGAAGGCATTTAAAGTGATATGAGATCAATAGCATAGATTGGCGAGAGAATTGCGGAAGTCGGAAAGGAAGGGTAATGTCCGATACTGGATGACAAATGGCTGATAATGATGATATTAACATGTTAATATACAGTGTGATTAATGTAATTAAAAATTATAATCTGTACAATGATGTAAAATTCCATATTACATATTTAATAAGAATGAAAATGTCTGTTTTCTAAAAGTTTTATTAAAGTTCATAGAACTGACATTATTCGTTTACTATAAGGTATTATCAAATTTCATTAAATCCCATAAAATTTAAAAATAAATCTTCTAGTAAACGGATGTTTTAAAAAAGAATAAATGACATTTTATAAAAGCTTATCAAGGCGAAACATGTCATTCCCATTAAGTATAATAAAACTTCTAGAAAACAGACTTTTTAAAACAGAATGAATGACAATTTTTAATACTTTATCAAGGCGAAACATGTCACTTCCATTAAGTAAAATTAAACTTCTAGAAAACATACGTTTTGATTGGTATTAATAATCTCTCAATAAAAAATCTTGAAATGTTCATGAAAATAAGGTGCAAAAATACGGTCAGAGGGAAACGTGTTAGAAAAAAAAAGGTGATTTATATTAGAATTAACCTGATTTTCCTTATGTTCCCAAATACAATACTGAAACACTTTGTCTTCATTAGGACGCATTAGGGCCTTCGCGATGATTCAGTTGCTTGTGAAATGAACATGCCCTAATAATTAAACTGACCCTATTTTCTCTATCGCTTTTCTCATTACTCGCCTCACTTTTCATCTTAGAAAATTTCAAGGTTTATGCTTGCTAGTAAATATATAAAAATAATTGATTAATAAACAAAAGAGGAAAGAATTCTAATATTTGGTTGAAGTGAAATATATTTTTGAGTATTTTTTTCATTTATGAAACCCGTTTTTTTCGGTACCCTTTAAAAGTTGTTTAAATTTCTTGTTGTTAAAAGTTCATTTTATAAATTCGCTTAAGAAAAATACCATGTATATACTTTTTATTATTAAATAACTTGTATAATTTTGATTTATACAAATGTATTCATTTCATACTTAATTATAATACACATCGCACAAATGACGACCTTCGTGGCAGAGTGGTAAGAGCTCTGACTTCCAGACTGAAGGTCCCAGGTTCGATTCCCGGCAATGGCAGTGTGATTGTCACACTATCTTTGGTCTGGTGTAGAATTCACGTGACAATAAAATGGCGATAGATTGGCTATCACTCACATGTCACGAGAATCAATATAATAGCAAAAAAATAAATTATATACAGTAATTGGGTTCAAACGACCTGAACCCAATTACTGTATACAATTTATAAAATATAAATAAAATTAAAAAAAATTAGCTCAAAGTTTGTCGGTTTTGAATTAACGTCGCAGGGTCCTCACAATAAATATAAGTGTTAATTATATTGAGTTTTTTAGCGTTTCCATAATAACATAATAAAATATTAGAGGTTACCTGCACATTTGAATTCACTATACTAATTTAGATATAGTACTCAAAATTTTGGAAGAATTTTGAGTTTCTCAATTATAGTGTCGAGTCCGTGATATTAAATGTCATAGTATATAAAATTATATAAATTATAATTGATCAACAGCGCCCTGGAATATGGAATTAATATATCCCGACTGATTTTATTTTGTTTAATTATCCAAAATTGAGTGATCATTATCGATATTTTATTATCACAGATCTTATACAGCAAAGGCTTATTTTACTGATTTCTGATTCTCGGCTCTGTTAAATTTGGCCTCCTCCACAATAGTCCTCAATTGGCTCCTGTCCCTGGCCTTTCTTCTCTATTCTCCTCCCGTCCTCTTCGATGCAGTGAGCTCATTGTTTTTTGGTCTACCTCTTAGTCTCTTTTCACGCAGTACCCATCTGGACTTAATCATTGATGTTACATCTTTTATGTTTCACATTACCAGGTCACAGTAATCATCGTAGAGACAGAATCTCACCAATATTTCTAGGTCAATCAGTTCTCCTAGTTTATAACTCATTTTGATTCGGTAAGTCCAATTCACAAGTGTGACTAAAATTTTCTCAAAATTGTTCTTTCAAATTTTGACAGCTCGTTCTTGCATATGTATTATTTATCTCTCCCTCCCTCCCTCTCTCCCTCTCTCCCTCTCTCCCTCTCTCTCCCTCTCTCCCTCTCCCTCTCTCTCCTCTCTCCCTCTCTCCTCTCTCTCTCTCCCTCTCCCTCTCTCCCTCTCTCTCTCTCCCTCTCTCCCTCTCTCTCTCCTCCCTCTCTCTCCTCTCTCTCCCTCTCTCCCTCTCTCTCCTCTCTCCCTCTCCCTCTCTCTCTCTCCCTCTCCCTCTCTCCTCTCTCCCTCTCTCTCCCTCTCTCCCTCCTCTCCCTCTCTCCCTCTCTCCCTCTCTCCCTCTCTCCCTCTCTCCCTCTCTCCCTCTCTCCCTCTCTACCTCCTTTTCTCCCTCTCTCCATTTCTCCCTCTTTTTTGTTTTATTTGTAGGGATTATTTTACAGCAGTCTAACACATTACATCTTTGCTGGATCTTTGACTGCCATTTGGAGCTTTTTAATATGGTAATTTCCCGTTCCTTTCTACATGTTTGTATACAGCAGGTATCTCACGCTGTTTTAACCTGGTAGAATTCACGTGACAATAAAAAAGGCGGGATGGGATTTGCTACATATCACATGTCTTGAGAATCAATAGCTAAAAAGTTGAATACAGTAATTCTTAAATATGTGTTGTAAAAGTTTTATAAATTTGTTTTTGTTTTTCAACATTGTATCATAAATTATAGTGTAACGATCCATTTAAGCTATTATTACAGAGAATTTGTTGCACGAAATATATAACAAGGCATTGTTTGCAATCATCAAAGTATCCCTATATGACCCAGATAATGGTGGGCATTTAGGATCCACTCTATTATATGTCCGCTCTTCACTATGGAAGGTTTATTTCGTTATTCTACTTTCACTTCTGGGTCCTGGACGACCCAAAAGTTGGCCGAAATAGACTTGGTTAACTGATGTAATGGAAATAGTTTCGCATTCTCTAAATTGGATTTTACATGCCAAAAAGGCGCCTGCAATTTTTGATGTCAAAGAGATGTGAAAATGTGTATTCCTTTACCCCTGAGTAGTAAGATATTAATTATCATAATTGTTTTTAATTATTAATTGTATCTCGATAGAGACGAAGTTATAAATTGTTTTTGGAAGCAGAATATGGTGGTCGAGGCGTTTACATTAATAAAGATTTTCTGCTTAATGCTTACATATATTCTTAATAGATGGCGCTAGTGTAGATTGACCAAAAAAATGTGAAGTGTGTCTCAACATAGTAGCATAAAAAAATTGTGGTGGTCGTAAGAAGGGCGGAATGGGGAATGTTGTTAACATAAAGCGATCGCTTAACCCAACCAATGACAGGTAATAAGTCCTGTAAACGCCTCGACCACCATATTCTGTTTCCAAAAACAATTAACATCTTCGTCTCTATTGAGATACAATTAATCATTAAAAATTATTAATCCGCAATGGGTAAAATTCAGTATTTGTCTACAAGTATTTGTATACATTCAAAAACAAATTGCATAATTGTTTTGTTGAACCACTCATTACATCATTACAACGCGAGCTAAATCGATAGCTATTATATTGATTCTCTTGACATGCGATAGGTAGCTAATCTATCGCCATTTTATTGTTTCGCCAAATTTTGTGTACACCAATAGATGTCGCTGGTAGTCCAGATTTTGACATAATTTGGGATTTTCGATAAATGAGCCCCAAACATGGGGCCATACGCTATCTGACGATGTATTAAATGGCCCCACGGTTGGGGCAGTACGCTTGAAAAGGTTAATACTTTTGGTGTACACAGATAATGGTTAGTCCCTGACACATCAATTATTACAATGACGACCTTCGTCGCAGAGTGGCAATATCTATGACTATTACACGGAAGGTCCCGAATTCGATTCCCGGCAATGGCAGTGTGATTGTCACACTGTCTTTGGTCTGGCGTAAAATTCAAGTTGCAATAAAATGGTGATAACATGTCATGAATCAATATAATATCTACATAAATAAGTTGTATACACCAATTGGGCTCGCACAACCTGTTGTATACAAAAAATCGTAAATGAAGCATTCGTATATTATCTAATTAAATTAATTAATTTTAATGGAGTGAATGGCGCACTTACAGTTGTCATTGCAAACAAAAACCTATCCAAAAAAAGCTAAAATGGCAGTGCACAATGATCTTCTTGTACCGACCCTCATGTATGGAAGCGAAGTATAGAACTGGCAAAAGAAGGATGAAAGTAGAATGAATGAATGGAGAAGAAATTAGATTTCTTAAATAAATGTATGAATACTCTGTGTATGATAAAGTGTCGAATGAAAATATAATAAGTGAATGCGGTGTGAATGATGGTGTAATGAACAAAATAATGAAAGGATCATAAATATAGTTTGGACACATGGAAAGAATGAATAAAGAAAGAATGATAAAAAGTACATGTTTAGGGTGAAAATGGAACTAGAAATAGAAGAAGGCTCTGGAAATCGTGGCACGATCAAATAAATCTAATATTGAATGTCGGTCACGTGAGGAGAAATCGACGCGCGTGCATGATACGATGTATGAATTTTGAGGAAGCGAGAGAAATATGTCAAGAAACAAAAGTGTGGCAGTCCATTCTTTCTACCCCTACGAGAAGATGGCGTGTAATAAAGCATTAGTTTTTTCTCTAAATTAAATATTTAATTTTTCAGAGTACAATTATTTTTGTAACTTGAAAGAAATATTTGGTCATTTGGCATATAAAATTTTTCCCTTACGCAATTCACGTGTCTTGTATTAGGAGAATATTTGGTAACCAACCTATATAAAATACATCGCGCCTCTGCCAAATGGTGCAATATTTTGACCGGTGGCAGTTTAATGTACCAAATTTAACGTAAATTTTATACTCGAATAATATGGAAGCATTTGGGCTGTTATCTTCCTGGCAACACATGCGGCTCTACTTTTGTGCGAGAACGTCGTAATATCAGCTGGTGCAGGTAACCGGGGCGAGTAGTTCAAAGGCTTTAATAAAAGGGTATTCATTAACTCCCCTCCCCGTTGTTCTCCCCGCATACATTAGTGGTACTTTGAGGTGAGTTAGTGTAAATTAACGTGCAGTTTCTTACCTCCGTTAGTGTGTGTGCCGTCGCTGCCCATATTATTTGCACCACGTGATAATTACATATTTTGACTAATCAGAATATGTATGGAATGGACAAAATGGAATCGACAAAATTCCAATATGTATGGAAGCGAAGCATGGAACTAGCAGAAGAAAGATAAGAGCATAATAAATGCGGTAGAGATGAAGTCCCTAAGACGTTTTTGTGATAGAGCGATGTACGACAGAATCCCAGATGCTGATATTAGGAAGGAACGTAGAGCGAAAGAAGGTATTATGAACAAAATTATGAAAGGATCGCTGCGTTGGTTCGGACATATTGACCGCATGGGTGAAGAAAGAATGATTAAAAAAGTATACGTTAATGATGTTAATGGAGTAAGGACTCGAGGTAGACCGAGGAAAAAATGGCATGACCAAATTAATCAAATATTAAAGGTTGGTCATGTCGGAAGCCGGAAGAATCGACGTTTGTGTATGACTCGATGTATGAATGTGAAGGAAGCTAGAGAGGTATGTCAGGATTGAGTAGTGTGGCGGTCCATTCTCTCTGCCTTCCCCTGCGGGGAAACGGCGTGATGGTTTGTTGTTGTTGTTTTGACTAATCAAAACACCCAAATGTTTATGTGACGATACTAAATTAAAATTCATAAAAAAAGTGTTATGTGTGGGTCGGCGGTGTTACGATGCTGGATAAAGCTAGAAATTAGCATATCAGAGGTAGCCTAAAAGTCGCTCCTATAGCGGAAAAAAACTATGGAACGTCCTCTGCGGTGGTACGGCCATTTGATCAGGAGGGACAATGAATACATTGTTCACAAGACCATGCAACCGGAAGATCGAATGAGGGGACCAGTTTGGCCTCCTGCAATATGGATGTCCACAGTTAGGAACGCACTGAAGGCGGTGAGACTGAACAGCAAGATGACCCTGGATCGTGAGACTTGGCGGAGCCATATAAGATGACCGACCCCAATTATTGGAGAGAAAGAGGAATATCCACCTCGGAGTTCACTTCTTTTAGCTGATTGGCGGCCATATACAAAACTCGGATGTCCTGAGTGAAGTAGATCTATTTGTCCCTGATAATAACTTTCGTCAAAGACAGCACAGATTGTTTTATTTGCCGCGCTACACAACCAACCTGCCAATTGTTATGCCTGTGGGTAGGGCAATATTATTGCTAAATTGGGTCACCTTGGAGGTTGACATATTTCGTGATTGTGTGAGTTTCCTCAGGGATGCAATATCAATGTTATGATTCATTCTAATTCTTAATATTTTTATGCTTCTCTTATAAATTCGTACAATGTAATTGCAAACGATCTGGAATTATTTATCTGTAATGTTTGTGATTTTTATTCAAATAAATGAAATGAAAAAAAAATAACGGGAAATGGCTAGGCGAAAGAAAAAGAAGATAAAAAGTGTTAAGATGTAAACTGATGTTTTCATATAATTCTTTTTATGGAGTTTTATATCAGAGTTCAAGAAACTAGTGAGTATCTAAAATACTAATAAATTAGGGTGATTACTTGCAATAAAACCGAAATATATGCTTTCTATGTAAAATCTTATTTTGCTGAAATCATGCTTCAATTAGTTTTACTTTTAAATGCAATAGTAATATTATTACTCTAGTGAACCATTGCGATATAAAATGGATCACCTTCGATGAGTATAGAACAAATACTGAGGAGATGTCAGTTTATAAAAATCAAGAAGGCAGTGCTCCCCAATTACAGAGGTACTCTCTCCGGCCAATCACAGAGGTCGAGAAGGCAGTGCTCTTCAATTATAGAGGATTAGGGCCAGAATGTCGAGGTTAATTAAACAGGTTTCTTTCTTTCCAATTAAAGAGGTTTAGTACTTTAAAGGGGTGGGACTGGAATTTTTTGCCAATTATAGAGTTTTGGCAATTAACCATGTTCCAATTATTCAGTTTCTACTGTACCGGTGTCGACACGAAGTGTTACCAATTAAAAGTTCTGTAAATTTGTTAATTTTGATTTTTTTAATTTTAAAATTCAGCATATCGTAAAAACATTTCAATTTAAAAAATATAGATGTTATTGTTCGATGTAGCCACCTTTAGCGCGGATAAAAGCATCGAGTCTGTCCAAGAAAACTTCACACGCTGCACGAATGGGGGCTGATGGTATTATATAGGCTAATTTGTATAGCGCCGTTTTCGGGAATAGTTCACCTCAAGGGCGCTTTGACAATGTTTTTAGTCATAAGAGCTGCATATGACACTACCAATCAAACAGCCATTGTTTACATTTTTTGCGATATTTAGAAAAGGTGGGTTTTTAAGTGAGATTTAAAATCTGTCAGATTTTCAATGCATCTGAGGCTTGCAGGAAACATATTCCAGGCGGACGGACCTGCTACTGGAAAAGCCCGATCTCCAAAATTTCTCCAGGGGTTGCGCTTTAGCTCAACCTACCTACCTATTGCCGAGGAGTTTGCTGATTGAAGCGAAGATTGCCGCAAGTAAGGGCTATCAGCAACATAAAGCTCAGATATATAGGCTATTGCCATTCCATGAAGCGCTTTAAAAACCGTCTAGCATAGTTTACACACTTGAGCCAGTGAAGATTTGTTCTTCTCCTTCTTCTTTGCTAGCCTTCTTCCCTCCACTGCGAGATATAGGCCTCTTCCGATTTACTCCACTCGTATCTATCCTGCCCCCTTTGTATCCAAGATTTTCCAACCCTTTTGACAATATCATCGGTCCATCTCATCGGTGGCCTTCCGACACTTCGCCTATTTGCCCATGGTCTCCAACTGAGTATTTTGGGTGCCCATCTGATGCCACCCTGTCTAGCCAAGGGTCCAGCCCGGAAGATTTTTTAGATGTTATGAAATATGCGAGTTTTTTGGAATACCTTTTATAAGTCGTGCTGCCGCATTGAAAACAGATTAAAGTTTATTTGTTTAACAAACAATTTTAGCGCAATTTGATGAATTCTAGAATTTTGTAACATTTTTTATGCCAATATGTGAATTCAAACACTTTATAAAAATATTTCTCAATAAAAAGCTAAAACTATTATGTACTAAGTTGCTATTATTTTGGTCACGTCCTGTATGCCGTTTTAAACTTGCAGTAAGGGCGTCTTATCATAAACTGAACCACTCGGCGTGGTTATTTGATGACGTTAGCTTTGTTCTGTTGCCACTAAATTATTTAATATTCATTAAACTTGTTACCACCTCAAGCAGGCTGCATCCGATATGCCTACACGTGACATTACATCACGTAAATAAATAAAACTATGATGCCTAACTTCAATTTTATTTGATAAATAATAATATTCAATTTACTAAGTTTTAAAAATATTATTTTACATCATTTTTGTTACATAATAGAGTTCTAGTGCCAACCCTTATATAAGGGGATTAGTTGCAAACCTGGCAAACTCCATCATTAGATGTTTTGAGTAAATCGCAAAAAACTGATACGCTAATAAAATGCGCTTTTTTACGATATTTATTTTTTTCATCTCAACCAGTTAGTATTTTAAAAGTAATCAGCCATGAAATAATCATCATTATGTTGATAACTAATGTAAAATAATGGTTGATAAAATAAAAAAATGAGGTTGCCATGTTTTCAACAAACCCTACTTTTTAATAGCAAAATTCTTCAGAATGAAGCCGAATTTGGAACTGAAAATCAATAAAAATTGTGTGCAAATGTATTATGAATAAGACCCAATTCATATCTCACTTTTGATTGTTGGTGTAGTTTGCCGGTTTTGCACCCTCATATATGGAAGTGAATCTTGTAGCTGGCAAGAAAAGGATGAAAGTAGGATAAATGCTGTAGAAATGAGATCACTGAGAAGAATACCGAACGACGAAATAAGGAAGAAATGTAAGGCAGATGATTGCATCATAAGTTAAATTAAAAAAGGATCCCTGAGATGATTTTGACATATGGACGAGAGAACAATGGTGAAAATGTTGTATACGAGTAGTGTTAGTGGAAAGAGAAGCTGTAAAAAACCAAGGAAAGCATGGCACGACTAAATTAATCAAATTTTGAAAGGCGGCCACATTTGAAGTCGAAAAAATCGACTAGCGTGCATGTTACGATGTACGAATGTGGAGGAAGCTAAAGAGGTATGTTAGGACAGAACACAGAGTTTAGTTAGACGGAAGCTATTTATGTTGAGACATAAATAATTTCCGATTCAAGAATACAGTTTCTCTAGTTCAGATTTACTCTCAAAGAGTCACACGACAAGGGGATGTTTGTTTTTACTAGATAAATAAGTCAAGTCGCCTGTCGGTCATTCGACAACTTTTTTATATGGTGGAAATCACAGTGGTGTTATTCCGAACCCTTCAACAAAGATAATGAAACTGTTTCTTTGATACAAAAAGAGAGTGAGGATGAATATGATGATGAAAGCTCAAATGAGGATGATGAAGGATAACGAATCAGTCTTGGAGAAGGCCAACCAGTCCTTCGGAGGCCCTCAATTTTTTTCATTTGTACACAACTTTGTATTTTCCCCTACAATATCAGTTGGAGAAGGTGGTACTTTTCCCCACGCAGTACATAACCCAGATGTTAAATCTTCTGAACTTTGATAGTTGATAACATCTCCCTGTCCACTCTTACTCGCCTCAAGTCTTCGGTATTAGATAACCATGTCTAGCCAGGGAATTCTGAGCACTCGGCGATAGAACCACATTTCAAATGCTTCCAGTCTGTTCATTGAGTTGACTTTTAAGGTCCACGTTTCACATCCATAAAATAAAACATAACACACATAGCATTTGATCATTCTCTGGCGGAGTTTCGAATTTATTCCACACGTTTATATTAAATATCATACATATGTATATATTATGTTCATATCAATTCAAATAATAGCCATATATTCTCTAAAAAAGCAGAATCTTCAGCAGTATACATTAAGAGCGTACCATTTTTCGTTTAAAGATGAAATATTTTCATCTCTGTGCTTCGGATTCGAAACATTATTTTTCTTCAATCGTAAACGCGATTTTGCTTTTCATGCGGCCCTAGTATTCATGGAAGGATCGCTCAAGAGAGAGGACATAAAAGGAACATTACAAAAAGCCATCGGCATAATGTAAAGTACGGCACACACGATGAGTGGTGAAATATGGCTCGGGCGTATGGGTCTTACGAGTTTGGCCAAGTTTTAATACATTTCCCTGAAAAACTAATTGAAGCTTTACGTTTTTTAATATACTAAAGCAACCGTTATTTTGTTACGATACAAAAAACCGTTTTATATTTACAATACTTTGTACGTCAGATTTTTTATGTCATTAAATTATCATTAAAATTAATGTTCCATTACAAAATATAAAAATATAATTTCTACAAAATATTGATGTTAGTTTTTGTAAAACTCCATTATAAAATAAAATATAAACTTGATTATTTTGTCGGTTTTATATATTAATTTTTTAATTTATATATATTAAAATATGAATACTTGTTACAAATTTGTTTCGCCTTATTAAAAACTAAAAAAAATGTTTAAGAATCCCCTTGCGAGGTGAAACAAATCTGTAACGACGTCGACGTCCTTCTTGGCCGAGTGGTAAGTGCTTTGACTGACACCCAGAAAGCCCTGGGTTCGATTCCCGGCGATGGCATTATGATTGTCAAACTGCCTTTGGTCTAGTCAATAAAATGGCGATAGATTAACTACCTATCACATGTCACGAGAATCAATATAATAGCTAAACCCTTCACATCTAAGGATTAATTGTATCTCAATAGAGACGAAGATGCAAATTGGAAACAGAATATGGTGATCGAAGTGTTTACAGGACTTATGACCTGTCATTGGTTGGGTTAAGCGCACGCTTTATGTAACACAACATTCCCCATTCCACCTTTCTTACTAATTTTTGGAAGTTGTATATATGTAACACCAAACTTCATATATTTTTGTTTTAATCTACACACTAAATCCAGTATTCGTCTACAAGTATTTGTATACATTCAAAATGTTGCCTTCACATATATTTCTACAAAATAATAATAATAATTACTGCAATATGTATAATTTATTTTAAATCAAATATTTCAATTTTAAGCTCACCTTGCTTTCACTGTGTATTTTGTTTTATAAGTGTTTACAAAACATAGTATGTTAAAACGTGTGACCACAAAATAACAATTTATTAAAATTAATAATTAAATAAATATTTATTTAAAGTGATGAAATATCTAAAAAGAAAGCAAAGTTTTGTTTTCACCCCTTGAGATCTAGGAGTAAGCAGATGTAATAATAACGGATAATTTAAGAGGTTGCTCATCTTTCGTTCAGCATTCAGCGTTGGATAAAGTAAGTGAATCTTGAATAATATTGATATTGTTGTGTGTATTGTTTGTAATGCTTTCTCCAAAATGCGCTGAGGATGAAGAATGGAGTCAACACTTGCAGCAGATCGCTAATCGCAAATACATATGACACCCCCTCCGTACGACGTGATCAAAGCCTTGTTTCGTCAGATCATACGCTAAATCTGACAGTTGTTAAGCTATGAAAGTTGTCACATAAATCTTAACGATTTTTAAATTAAATTTTCTTTTAAGCACTCGATTTGTGATCAGATATTTTTAATTTAAAAGCATAAAAAATAAAACAAACAATTTATTTATGTTTTTATGGTTTCTTGAGCAATAAACTCCATATTAAATAATTAATACGAATAAAAACTTATCTAAAAATTACGTTTTATGGGAATAACATGCTTCAAATTAAATAGTCCATTGTTTTGGCCGAAACAATATGATACCTTAACATTTTAAACTGTTAACGAATAATCTTTTTTTTGTATAACAATTGTATTTTATTTTACGCTACAGCTGTTTCATTAATTGTAACACCTGATAATGTCAACATAGGTTGATGAAACAGCTGTCGCGTAAAATAAAATACAATTGTGATACAAAAAACAAAGTTTATTCACTAACAGTTTAAATTGCTTCAAATTGGTAAAATATTATCAAAAGACGTTTGGATATTAATTAGCAAAGCGAAATAACATCAAATACATTTGATAATGCCTTATCAAGGTTAAACATGCCATTCCTATAAAATGTAATGAAATTTCAAGAAAAATATAGTTATTTTCGAATTAGTAACTTTATATTATTGTATAATCACGAAATAGTAATTATAATTGAAACCAACTAGTTTTCTTAAACACAAACTTCATTGGAGCAATATAAGAACTTGTTTTGCCTTAATGACACTTGGGCACAAGCGATACGATGTGTAAATTTTTTATGTTAATATTTTATTGAATTATTTAATCATTTCATTTTTTACGTACTTTTCAGATATAATATAGACATAACGTATCTAGTTTTCATTTCACGTAAATATCAAAAATTAAAAAATAATCAAACGACTTAAATTATGTTTTGTAAGAACAAGATTTCCAGATTTTGCGTTTAATCTGATCAATATGAGAAAATAAAATCGTTCGGATGGGGTGTATCGTTAAAGCTTGTTCTATGTCGTCTGTCAATATATCGATGTGTTTGTTTAATTGTGTTTTGTGTTTAATGTGTGTTTTCTCTCTTTCAAGCATTCGTTCAACAGATATGTACGTATAATCCTACCTAATGTAATGCCACTACCACAGTATGAAATTTTAAGTATTTTCACTAATTTTATACTGAAATTTTAATAGTCCTAGGTAGTACGCATCAAAAATCACTCCACTCAACAATTTGGGTAGAAATTAACAACAACAAAAAATGTAATACAATTGGATAGTTCAAAATTTGCTTGTTTTAAATTATATACAATAGTTAGCAAACCTCTAAAAAAATGTATCACCGGTTTTATAACTAATTATTTGAAAATTTATTCACTTGCGTATTCCTTAGATACATTTGCATTTTTTTAAATTAAGCCTATAGGAATATTATCCATAGATTGGTACCGGAATGAAGCAGCATGTATCCAAAGGTATTTATAAAATTTAATAAAAAAAACAATACTTAATGAATATTCCTTAGATTTATACTTAAAAATAAGGTAGACTGAGATATAGTGTCATATTTCAAAAATCATTGGTAAATATTGTAAAATAGACTCATTAAATAGATTTTTATAACCCATTCTAGATTATTTAAATCTCTTAAAAATGTAAATTTTCTGTACAGTCAAAGCTTTTTAACGATTTTTCATGCAATTATGTAATTAATTGATTTAATAAATATGATAGTCAATGCTTACTTATAATATTTGCCTGATAAAATTAACTGTATTTGTATTTTATTGTATATATCAGATTTTTTTATATTTTGTGTACAGAACAAATACACAAAAATCACTTTAAACGTACATTTTGTTTTAACACAAATTTAAGTAAAATAATATTATATTTCTATACAAGACATTGAAATTATATATTTTTCATTATTCCATTGGTACACTTTTAATATGGAATTTAAAAAAATTAATGGACTTGAAAAAAGTAACAATTATATACCATTTATGTGATGTGAAACATACAGAAATTACATAATTCCAATTTTTATTAATTTCCTTAAAATTTTCCATTAATGTGTATTGTGGTTTCACATTCCCGCGTCCTATTTCAGTGTAAAAAAATATTTTCTGAAGAAGTACGTAAACAATTTGTGACAAAAACATGTTTCTGAAAAGTGCAAAATAAATAACAGTGTTCAAATTTGCTACGTTAAGTAGTTTTATATACATAAATTGACACATAAACCACATATTCAAAAAAACAAACATGTTTACTTGAAATGGTACGAGATTCCCGAGAAGTGCACCTGCGAGACCTACAGGACATTTTCAAGAACTAGAAGCTAAATCAGGTAAAATTATATTAAGCACATTTTTGAAATGGAAATATTTAGACATACTTTCATCCTAGATGCATATCGATGACCTTATCATATATATTTAGGCCTTCAAGCAAATATTCAATATAAAATAAAGTTATTTTGATGAGAATCTCTAATAAAAGTAAATAATCCACATGTTTTTACAGTTTTTAAATGAAAATAGTGAATTTATGGTACTTAAACGAAGCTAATTAAGGTACTTAAATTATAAATAATAAAAAAAACAGTGGATACGTGGAATATAAATTAAATAAACACAAAAGTCTGAAAACATGCGCACCATCTAAAAGAACAATTATTTTTATTTTTGTTATTTTATTTTATATCTTTGTATTTTATATTATTTGTTTTAGATTTATTTCGTGTATGTTGGACGACCAAAGTATGCGCGTGAGATGCCTATTGGTGGTGATGAGGTTCGCAACCCATCACACCGCGTCTCTCACTAGTGCGAAAAGAGAAGAATGGAGTGTTGCATCGGTTTAAGTGTGGCAGTCCATTCTTTCATCATACCCTTTCGGGGAGCCGGCGTGATGGTTAGTAGTGAAACGAAGCAAAATAAAAATGAGCTTTTTTATGTTTTTATCCTAGGGATTAGTTTGCAGCAAAGTCTAACATCTTTGCTAGTTCTTGTGATGCCAGTTGAACCTTAAATATGATATTTTTCCCCTGCTTCCCACATGTTTATTTCCATAATGTAATCTAGTGAATCTAATACAACAAATTGCTGTATTCACGTTAAATCATAGTCTTTAAAAAAATACGTAAACTTGCTTAGAACTCTTACTTGTCAAAATCATTTTATGCATTTTCGTTTGCTATGCAAAAATATGAATGCTAAATGGAACTTTTGTTGTATATTTCAAAACTGAGGCATCAAAGTTTAGGAAGGTGTACTAAGCTTTTTATCGTTAGACAAGTATATCAAAATGTACACCTAGCACTCACCACACAATTAGGTATAATACTCGACAGCAAAATAATGAAAGGAACATTAAAATGGTTTGGACACAAGGAAAAAAATGATGAAATAATAATGATAAAAAAGTATATATTAACGATGTAAATGGAACTAGAAATAGAGAAAGACCGAGGAAAATAAGACATTATCAAATAAATCAAATATTTAATAGAATGTGTCATATAAACATGCGTGCATGACACGATGTATGAATGTTGAAGAAGCGAGAGAAATATGTCAGGAAAGAAAAGTGTGGCAGTCCTTTCTTTCTGCCGAACCCTTAGGGGAGACGGCGTGATGGTTAGTTGGTTAGTTAGTTTTTTATCATTAATTTTTATTATTGACACCGACAACACTAATTACTTAAATTGGCACCGCGTTGTGTTTCTTTTTATTGATGTAATTAATAAAGTCAACATCGTAAATAATCTACGAAAACAAATATATGGTCCTTTATAAATTCCATTTATTTATCAACAAGTTTAGTTTAGATGTCAGTATTTACTAAAGGTATTTTTATGGTACTTTTTCAAAGGTTTTACAAAAAAAATTAATTACCCATTAGCATAATTTATTTTGAGAAGTATTAAAATCACGTAGGGAACCTTTTTATTTATTTGAATACGTTTAAGCGATTATACGGAAAAATTTTAATGTTTAGCTATTTATGTACAGTTTGTAAAAAATCTACAAAATTTACACGAGCAGAGCGGAATTTATTTTTGAACTATCTAACTAACCATCACTCCGTCTCTCAAAGGGGTTATTAAAACGACTAGACCACTTAGATAAACTTAAGACGTTAACACTGTGAAATTCCATAATGACGAATTTTTTTATGAATTAAGACACTGCTTTTTCTACTTTTGAGTTTATTTTTCTCGACATGTTTCGAAGGCTTACACCTTCATCATCGGGAGAACGACATAAACGTAACATGTACAGAAAAATAAACTCAAAAGTGGAAAAAACAGTGTTTTAATTCATAAAAAATTGTGTTAATATTCTTCTCTCGATTCCTCAGCGTTCATTTCTGTGACTTCTTATGTGGCAGACTTAATATTTTATCGTGTCATGCTTTCTTCTGTGTTTCTATTTATTTCTCGTATAGTTTGTAAAAAATATCTAATTTACATCGGCTTTTTTAACTGTATGCGCATTGGTGTTCTTCTACCGACCCTTATGTATGGAAGCGAAGCATGGAACTGGGAAAAGAAGGATGAAAGTAGAATAAATGCAGAAAAAATGAGATCTCTTAGAAGAATGTGTGGATACTCTGTGTTGGTGTCATGAACAAAATAATGAAAGGATCATTAAGATGGTTTGGACATATGGAAAGCATGAATAAAGAAAGAATGGTAAAAAAAATTGTGTTAATAATGTAAAAATATGTTAATGATGTAAATTGAACCAGAAATAGAGGAAGGCCGAGGAAAACGTGGCACGATCAAATAAATCAAATATTGAATGTCGGCCATGTGAGGAGTCAGATAAATCGACGCACGTGCATGACACGATGTATGAATGTTGAGGAATCGAGAGAAATATGTCAGGAAAGAAAAGTGTGGCAATCCATCCTTTCTGCCTACACCTTCGGGGAGACGGCGTGATGGTTAGTAAGTTAGTTAGTTTTATTTTACTACTTTACTAAAACCAAGAAGCTAATATGTTAAAATAACATATAGGATGATTTAAAAAGACATTTTCAAACTCACTCTAGATGGAATTTTTTTTTTTTTATTTATGATCGTTTTATTATTCAAAAGACGTCTCAAAATTATCTGAACAACAATATTGAATCTAAACTTTTCACTGTTGTAGTAAAATATGACAAAGCTATAAAAAAAGTTTTATAAATTAAACCAGCCGCTTTACGAGACTTGTTTACAAACATAGTCTGCAAAACCGCTTCCTATCGTCAAAATAGAGAATTTCTTGACATTTTGACATTGTTTCACAATTTCTAATTTACTGAACGAATTCAAGTCATATTTCTGTATAATCAATATTTGTTCCAAAGCTTCGCGGATTCTTTTAAAGCATAAATCGTATAATAAGCGAAATTTCGATGGCGTTTTGTAAAATTATTTTAATTTTAAAAAAAATTACGTGAATGTGTACTTATACTTGTATACGAATACTGGATTTCACCCACCGTGGGTTATTAATTGAATTGATAACCCACGGTGGGTGAAATCCAGTATTCGTATACAAGTATAAGTATACATTCACAAAAAAATATTGTAATCATATCTGGTCAAATTCTTTGGCATATAGATAGGAGTGACATCTCCATGCGGCTTATAACAATGCGCTAATGGCGGTAGCCTTTCACATTGTGTTAAAAAGACGTTTTGCTTAATGCTTAATAAACATAAATCTTCATAGATGGCGTTAGTATGTAGATTATATATAGAGTAATCTAAAAAACATTAACATATGTAATCAAAATCTTCATAGATAGCACATTGAAACTGACATGTGAAATCTGACATATATGCAACATATACACAACTTCCAAAAATTTGTCATACATGGTCACAAACAAAGGTGGAATGGGGAATGTTGTAATTACATAAAGCGTGCGCTTAACCCAACCAATGACAGGTCATAAGTCCTGTAAACACCTTGATCAACCATATTCAGTTTCCAATTTGCATCTTCGTCTCTATTGAGATACAATTAAATCGTATTTTAATTAAGTTTTTATAATTAATATAAATGAAAACTTCTGTCTTCTGGGAGTTTTATTAAGTTTTATATCGAATAAATAACATGTTTCGCCCTTCTAAGGCATTATCAAGTGCGGGATCGTTTATACACCCGAGTTAGTGCAACAGAATATGGTAATTACGTCAATTAAGATAGTTTACAATAGTAAAGAGGTGAAAGCTACAAACTACTGTAAAGCATTTCTTTTAATCAATTAACGATGATCTTCTTGGCAGAGTGGTAAGAGCTGTGACAGGCATACCGAAGGTCCTGGGTTCGATTCCCAGTGATTTAAGTGTGATTGTTACACTGTCATTGGGGTAGAATTCTTGTGACATTAAAATGGCGATAGATTAGCTACCTATCACATGTCATGAAAATCAAAATAATAATTTAAAATGAAATTGTGTACCGTAATTGGGTTCAAACTACCTGTGGTATACAAAAAAAATATGAATAATTTACAGTGCCTGTACATTTAAAGACTTCTTATTTACATTATACAAAAACTAAAGTACTAAAGGTAGATTAAAATCGAGTGTTTTCTTAAAAAACATATTTTTACAATTATTAATAAATTATTACGTTAATGAGTTTTTATTTGAAATATGTATTGAAATACTTTCATCTTTTTTTCATTTAGTTTTCGTTCCATAGACAAGAGTTGGCACTGGAGTTCATCCATTATGTTCTGTCATCTTTACTTAAGTGGATATATTCATATTTGCAGTTATGACATTGGGAGCGCCATTTATTTTGTTCCCATAAGAGACCACACTTAACATTTGACCATTTTCTGTCGAAACTGTTTTTTATGTTTTCTGTTATTGCTGAGTTGTTATTCTTCAACTTATTGAATGTTAAGGCATTAACACTGTGGAATCCATAGTAATTTACTTTGGGAATTAATTATACATTGTTTAGACCACTTTTTTAATAAATAAAAAATATTAAAATACACGACATGTTTCAGAGGATACCTCCATCTTCAGGTGTAAAAAATATAACAAAAACAAAACAAAGAAAACTAACTAACTAACTAACCATCACGCCGTCTCCCCGAAGGGGTAGGCAGAAAGAATGGACTGCCACACCTTTCTTTCCTGACATATTTCTCTCGCTTCCTCAACATTCATACATCGTGTCATGCACGCGCGTCGATTTCTCTGACTCCTCACATGGCCGACATTCAATATTTGATTTATTTGATCGTGCCACGTTTTCCTTGGTCTTCCTCTATTTCTGGTACCATTTACATCATTAACATATAATTTTTTTACCATTCTTTCTTCATTCATTCTTTCCATATGTCCAAACCATCTTAATGATCCTTTCATTATTTTGTTCATGACACCATCATTCGCACCGCATTCACTTCTTATATTTTCATTCGACACTCTATCATACACAGAATATCCACACATTCGTCTAAGAGATCTCATTTCTACTGCATTTATTCTACTTTCATCCTTCCTTTGCCAGTTCCATGCTTCGCTTCCATACATAAGGGTCGGTAGAAGAACACCATTGTGCACTGCCATTCTAGCTTTTTTGGATAGGTTTTTGTTTGCGATGACAACTTTAAGTGCACCATTCACTTTGATGCCTGCCCCAACCCTTCTTTCAATATCCCTCTCCACTCGCCCATCTCTTGTAAACATACTACCTAAATACACGAACTCAACTACTTGCTCCAAATTTTCACCATTCACGCTAATGTTGCAGACTGTCGTGGTTTCTTCCTTTTCAAAAATCATTACCTTGGACTTATTAACATTCATCATCAGATCATTTCGCATGCATACCTCATACATACAATTCACCAGGACTTGTAGTTCATGCTCGTTGTCAGCAAGTAGGACAGCGTCATCCGCATACAAGAGACAGCTTACTGACACTCCGCTCATTTTGGCACCTACATCCAACCCTTTCAGCTCTCTCATACAATTGTCCATATACAGATTAAATAACCACGGGGACATTACGCAACCTTGTTTGACACCTTTATTGATATCAAACCAGGCTGTAAGATCTCCATTTACTCTGACACTAGCAGTGCTTTCCGTGTATAGTGACTTAATGGCCGTGATCAGTTTTGTACTTATTCCATATTCAGACAATATTTTCCACAACTTTTCTCTATTAACGTAATCATATGCTTTTTGTAAGTCGACAAATGCACAGAAAAGTTTGCGATTTTTGGCCAGAAACTTCTCTGTCAATGTACGAAGTCCAAAAATTTGATCCATACATCCTCTGCCATTCATAAAGGCACCTTGCACATCCCAAACTTTGTCACTCGTCAATTTTCTTACTCTTTCTATTAAAATTCTGCCATAGACTTTACCAACGACACTCAAAAGACTAATAGCTCTGTGGTTTCCACATTCCATACGCGATCCTTTTCCTTTGTACAGGGGCATAATTACTGCTCTCCTCCAGTCTAGCGGCGTATATCCCTCCTCCAAGCACTGGTTAAATAACTTACATAACCATGTAGAAACCACTTCGCCACCGCTTTTAATAAAGTCTATGGCAATACAATCAAACCCAACAGCTTTTCCACTTTTCATTGCACTCACGGATCTTTTCATCTCATTCGTACTTATTTTTTCAATATTATCATTCATAGGTCCAACAAAGAATGACTAATAAAAACGCATTTAAAATTTGATACAAATATTTAAAATTAAAAATTAAGTTGGGCTATTTTTAATAAGTAAAAAAAATAAAAATAAATAATCAGATTCCTTCTTTTACTCCTTTCTCCTTAAATACTTTGTCTACATTTAATCTGGTCTAAACAACGTTTAATTAATTTCCAAAGTAGATTGTTATTCTTCAATTCATTTTCAACGATTGACAGAAGATTTTCTTTCGCGTTATGGTAATATTTTAATGAACGCAAATGAAAAGAAATGCCAAGCAGGTACTTCCACTTACACTTGAGAGTTCAAAGAAAACGCGACAGGAAATCTCCTACACGAGAACGCTTTTCAAAAGGCCTGATTATTTGGGCGAACTGTGCCCTTCCGGGTTGTCCTACTGCGGTTAACTTCTCAACCCGTGAGTCTCGTTCCCAAGTGTATATATTTTTTTAATCAACTCCCTACGAGAAAGTTTGTTTCCAGAAAAAATATCTAGAGTTTTAGGAAGTTTCATAAGCGAAACGTGCTTACTATGAAGAATTAAAACGATTAGTATAAGAAAAATATTGTAATAACAAGCGATCAAGATATTCGATTCGATAAGCGATTTAAAAAAAATATATGTTCTGCTTAATGCTTAATAAACATAAATCTCCATAGATGGCGTTAGTATGTAGATTATATAAAGAGTATTCTTAAAAAGATAAACATATGTAATCAAAATCTTCATAGATGGCACATTAAAACTGACATGTGAAATCTGCATAGGACTTAACATACATACAACTTCCAAAAATTTGACAGACATGATCATAAACAAATGTGGAATGGAGAATGTTGTTATTGCATAAAGCGTGCGCTTAACCCAACCAATGACAGGTCATAAGTCCTGTAAACACCTTAATCAACCATATTCAGTTTGCAATTTGCATCTTCGTCTCTATTGAGATACAATTAAATCATGAAAAAGTATTATACTTAAGAAATTGAAAATAACTTTATTTAATCCACAAAATATTTAAAAATATATTTAAAAAACGCGACATTTTTCGGAGGATTCCTCCATCTTCAGGTGTAAAAATACAATAAATCATAATAAATATAATAATTCATTTGATTATATTTTTACACCTGCAGATGGAGGTATCCTCCGAAAAATGTCGTATTTTTAAATATTTTTTTATATAATAATTAAATAAAACGATGTCTTTTAACTACTTTCACTTTTGTCTATATTTCGACAGCGACCGGTTTCGCCAGGTTCGCTGGCATCGTCAGACTGGTGAGACTGGTCTGTCGATGCCAGCGAGGCTGCCAAAACTGGACGCTGTCGAAATAAAGACAAACGCAGGAAGAGTTAAAAAAACATCGTTTTTTTTTAATAAATTGAAATTATAATATAAAATGAACTTCCATCAAGAGATTTTAGTAAAATCATTTGATTATCTTGAAAATATTTATTTAAATATTTTGGGGATTAAACAAAGTTATTTTCAATTTCCTAAGTATGGGATTCCAAAGTGTTAATTAATGCCTTAGCGTTCATTAAAAAGTAAGATTTTTAAATCAATTTTATTAAAATTTAATTATTATTGCGTTCGATATTTGAAATAAAAATACGTACCTTCAATAATATTTGACGTTTGAGAATCGGCCTTTTCCCTTGTAAGTATACTGGAAAAATAAATTTCCTTCCCCAAAACGAGATAAACCCGAGAGATGTCTCAGATATTACCGACTGGTGTTAATGCCGTATTTTTTTTGTATCTCCTTTAAAATTCAGATCCTAGAGATTTTCCGCAGGATGTGGTTAGGATTAGGGCGAGGGAGATGCGCAAAGTTCAACAATAATAAATTATACACAGTATTCTGATTTCAGGCGGAGGGATTTTCTCTTTAAATTTTATTATCATAAATAATTACTCTTTGAAATAAGTTCGTAATGTCTTTCCATGTTTCTTCTCGGTCATTACTCTCTAACGTAATTATTGGATTTTGTTTTTTCGCCTTGATTTAAAAAAAATATATGTTTTTAAAATGATTAATGATTGAAACATTTCCGAAATATACGAATAGTTAGTTTTGCGTTCTCTTTTCAAAATATTTAATGATACTCGAGCATAATATAGTTTTTTTACCATTTAATCCGTAAAAAAAACTAACCTAACCTAACCTCTTGAATATTTTAAAAAGTAATAGATATATATTATATTATACGAGTATATACATTAACTAATGAAAATAAAATATATCAAAATTATAGGCCTATATTTAAATGTATTTATTAAATAGTAGTTACTTAATTGTATCGTTTTTATAAAGAATTTTGACAGGTGTAAAAACAAATTTTTCATTTGTTCCGATGACAATTTGAATAATTTCTTCAATATTTTTTTTATGTTCTTGCTGGTTAAGTGCCTAATTACAGCTAATTTAAAAAACGGTGGATACGTGTAACATAAATCAAATAAACACAAAAGTCCGGATCGTCCATGTCAACAAGTGCAACATCGAAAAAAAAACATTATGTGTTATTACATTATGTGCTAAATTTAAAAAAAAAACGGTGGATTCGTGGAACATAAATTAAATAGACAATATGTGCACCATCTAAAAAGAACATTTTGTGTTAAATTATTATTATTTTGTTATTTTATTTCATATCATTGTATTTTATATTATTTGTACGCGTGATGGTTAGTTAGTTAGTTAGTTAGTTAATACGAATGAAAACATCAGTTTTTTTTTAAATATTGTTATTTTTCTTCTTTTTGTTTACTTTGTATATACAACACTATTAAAATTACATATCAGACATGTTTAGGACAAGCAGTACTTCTTTAGTGATACATATTATATAAATACAAATTAAAAATATTATAAAATCATTGTCATCATCACTGAAGAAGGACTGGTTGTCCAAAATATGTCTTCTATGTATTTTTTATAGTGTTGTATATAAAGCATATTAAAAAAGAAAAAGACAAATAAAACATCTACAACACGAAGAAAATATTTTTATTTATGTGAATGACACATTTCAGTTGTCTAAGGTATAATCAAATGTTTTGGAACATTTGATAATGTCTTAGATAGGCGAGACATATTATACACATAAATCATAATCAAACTTAGGAATGCAGACGTTTTCATTCGTAATAATGATTTAATATGTTTTAAATATAACATATAAATATTTTTTTCTCATCTCCTCAAAAACTTAAGAAAGCATTTCATTTATAATCCAATAATTTACTGTTTAAATAAAAGCCTGATTAAATTATAATGTCGGGTGGTGGTATAGGGGATAAAAAACTTGGCTCCTGATTAAAGGAACTCGGGTTCCTTCTTCATAATAATGAGCTATTTTCTGCTCATATTGAAGATTGTAAAATATAATTTTTGATAAACTTTAGACGTTATCACTGTGGAATTCCATAATGACGAATTTATATGAATTAAAACATTGTTTTTTCCACTTTTGAGTTTATTTTTCTCGACATGTTTATGTCGTTCTCCCGATGATGAAGGTGTAAGCCTTCGAAACATGTCGAGAAAAATAAACTCTAAAGTGGAAAAACAGTGTTTTAATTCATAAAAATTTGTAAAATATATTTTTTTATCATAGATTTAATTCTTTGGTGATATTTTGTAATAAATAGTTTTATATAATAGGCTGATTTAATTTATTTAAAAAAATATTAAAAAGCTAGAATGGCAGTGCGCAATGGTGTTCTTCTACCTACCCATATGTATGGAAGCGGAGCATGGACCTGGCAAAAGAAGGATGAAAGTAGAATACATGCAGTAGAAATGAGATCTCTTAGACGAATGTGTGGATACTCTGTGTATGATAGAGTGTCGAATGAAAATATAAGAAGTGAATGCGGTGCGAATGATGGTGTCATGAACAAAATAATGAAAGGATCATTAAGATGGTTTGGGCATATGGAAAGAATGAATGAAGAAAGAATGGTAAAAAAAATATATGTAAATGATGTAAATGGAACCAGAAATAGAGCAAGACCGAGGAAAACGTGGCACGGTCAAATAAATCAAATATTGAATATCGGCCATGTGAGGAGTCAGATAAATCGACGCGCGTACATGACACGATGTATGAATGTTGAGGAAGCGAGGTCAGGAAAGAAAAGTGTGGCAGTCCATTCTTTCTGCCTTTCTGAGACGGCGTGATGGTTAGTTAGTTAGTTTTTTTTTTTTTAATTAAAAAAAAATTAATTACAAACCAAATGAAATTTTTGCATAATCTCATTATAAATGGTATGAAGTAATAGGCTGATTTCATGAAACAAAATCACGGCGACATGAATTATTTAAATTACAAATATACTCGGGCTCTTCGCGATATTTAACGAGCAAACGCTGATGGTTAACCCAAGAGACAAGATTATGTAAATTCGGCTTTCCCCCGCGACAGAGAACCAACAAAAATTAGGTTATGTAGGATTGCGAAGGAATTCTCGGTTATCCGTTGTTGATGACTGAAATAAATAAAAACTCAAACGATTAATTAGCTGAAATAAACGTTTGATTGTTGATCAAGTATTCAATAATTTAAATATGCAATTATATAATAATATAAACGCGATTGTTTAATTTGTTTTAATTAAAGAGATTTATATTTATCATACAAAATATAAAATTATAAATATTAGTACTGTTAAAATTTACAACAATGTTATAATATCACAATTTCTTTTTATTTACCGAGTGTCGCGCCAGCTGTTTCGCCAAACGATGTTGGCATCATCAGGTGTTACAATTAACTGGTTTGGATTTGGATTGGTGTTTATTGTAACACCTGATGATGCCAACATCGGTTGGCGAAACAGCTGTCGCGAAATGTCATTAAATGAAAAGAAATTGTGATATTATAACAGTGTTTTAATTTTAACATTAATAATGTTGAAGTATCATAGTGTTTCGGCCAAAACAATGGACTATTTAATAAATATTAATTACAAATTCGTTTCGCGTTGCGAAAACATTCTCACTGCCACTAATATTTCATTTATTTTTCATTAATATTTATATTTTTGAATAAATAAAAATCTCTGTGAAACCAATTAAGTAATCTCGTTTATTTATTTATTATTATTATTATTTTTTTTTTTTTTTACGTATAGAACAGGTTGCTTGAACCCAATTACAGAATACATTTTTTTTAAGCTGATATATTGATTCTCGTGACATGTGACAGGTAGCCAATCTATCGCCATTTTATTGTCACGTGAATACTACGCCAGACCAAAGACAATGTGACAATCACACTGCCATCGCCGGGAATCGAACCCAGAACCTTCGGAATGGGAATCAGAGATTTACCACTCTGCCACGAAGGTCGTTTATATTATTTAATGGAGTTTTCTTATTATTCTTCGTCCTCGGCCTATCCCCGTCCACTTCTGGACAAAAGCCTCCTGAATTTGCTTCCATGTCACTCTGTCTTGTGCAGACTACATCCAAGTTATTCCGATATCTGTTCAGATCATCCTTCCATCGTAGTTGCGGTCACCTTGCACTTCTCTTTGCCATCCACGGCCTCGGAATCAGCAGTTTTCTTGTCCATTTTTCATCTGAGCTTCTGGCTACGCGACCGGCCCATTGCAATTTTAGAGTCGCCACCCGGTGAATGATGTCAGTGACCTTTGGTTTTTCTCCTACCGTATCGTTTCTGACTCTGTCTCTTAGGCTTATTCCTAATATGGCTCTTTCCATGGCTCTTTGGGTCACTCGTAGTTTCTCGATTAATTGTTTTCATTATTTAAAATGAACTTCTACCAAGAAATTTCAATTTAAAACATTTTATGATTTAAAACCACAATCATCAATATATAATATTTAATATGCAATAAAAATCTGAACGTCTGGTTTTAGAAGTTTAATTAATTGTATATGAACGACTTATTATGCTATATGGTGTATACTAACTATGTATATATGGTCGGTCGATTGGAGAAGATAATTAACTCAATATTCCACTTAGGTTTATGGCTCCGGGTGGTTTCTGGTGTGCTCATGTGTCACACCAGAATATTACATCGAGCTGTCGAAACTGATCGAAGCCACATACCACAGTTGAATTAAACTAAATATATACTACCTAAACTAACTAAACTAACTAACCATCACGCCGTTTCCCCGAAAGGGTAGGCAGAAAGAATGGACTGTCACACTTTTACTGATGCATCCTTCTCTTTTCGCCCCGCGGGAGACGCGGTGTGATGGGTTGCGAACTAAAGAAAAAAAATATTATTTTCATTCAAAATACTTAAATATCCAAATTTTAAAGTATATATAAAATGTATTGTATGTGTTTATCTGGGAAGCATATTTACAGGAGATGAAGAATGGAGAAAGATATCGTAAGGAGGGTTGTAGCTGGAAACAAAATAAATGGTGCACTCAAAGTCATTACTGCAAATAGAAATATATCGACCGAAGCAAATATGGCATTGCACAATAGAGCTCTAGTCGCGACCCGTATGTATAGAAGTGAAAGTAGGATTAATGCCGTAGAAATGAGGTCACTAAGAAGGATGTGCGGAAAAACAATGTATGATAGAATAAATATTCTATCTATCTTCTAGTTATTATACTGCCCTGATGAAGCTTGGGTCCAAGCGAAACTAGTTGGCATCAATATAATTACCCTACCGTGGTTAAATACAAAGTTATTTTATTTATATAATTATTTAAAATGTCTATCCACAAACTGAGTGCTTTATATGAAGAATTAAATATTCTATCATACATTGTTTTTCCGTTTTTCATTGTTTTTCATACATTGTTATAAATATAATGATGAAGCTGGAAAGGAATGTAAGGCAGATGAATGCGTAATAAATAAAATTATGAAAGGGTGACTAAGATGGTTTGGACATATGGAACGAATGGATGAAGGAAGCATGGTTAAAAAATGTATACAAGTAGTGTAAATAGGAATAGAAGTCGAGGAAGGCCAAGGAAGACATGGCATGACCAAATTAATCAATTGCCGAAAGGCGGCCATGTTCGAAGTAGGAACAATCGACGAGCGTGCATGTCACGATGCCGAGAATTGTGCCAGGATAGAAGACTACCTCTCCCTACCTTTCCCTCTCTGCCTACCTCTCCCGGGAAACGGCGTGATGGTTAGTTAGTTAGTTCGTTTATAGTGTAGCTTAATCAATGATTAGAATTCAATATGGAAAAAGCGTATGGTTTGTGATGATTTTATTATATTATTAGGGAATAGTCTCCGACGAACTTCGTGGTCGAGTGTTCAATTCCCGGCGATGGCATTGTGATTTTCAAACTGTCATTGGTCTGCTGTAGAATTCACGTGACATTAAAATGGCGATAGATTAGCTACCTATCACATGTCATGAGAATCAATATGATAGCTATATCCTTTGCAACGAATTGGCTCAAGCTTTAAAGATTCAAATAAATAATAATAATATTAACATGGACGAGTTATTTATTATCAAATTAGGTCAAACGAAGAGGAACAGGTTTCACGACAATTTTATAAAAATATAATATGTTAATAAAACAAACTAACTTAATAACCATCACGCCGTCTCCCCGAAAGGGTAGGCAGAAAGAATGGACTGCCATACTTTTCTTTCCTGACATATTTCTCTCGTTTCTTCAACATTCATACATCGTGTCATGCACGCGCGTCGATTTCTCTGACTCCTCACATGGCCGATATTCGATATTTGATTTATTTTATCGTGCCACGTTTTCCTCGGTCTTCCTCTATTTATGGTGCCATTTACATCATTAACATAAAAAAATTACCATTCTTTCTTCATTCATTCTTTCCGTGTGTCCAAACCATCTTAATGACCCTTTCCTTATTTTGTTCATAACACTTTCATTTGCACCACATTCACTTCTTATACTTGCATTTGTCAACATTCAATATTTGATGTATTTGATCTTGCCAAATTTTCCTTGGTCTTCCTCTCTTTCTGGTTCCATTTACATCGATAACATATAATTTTTTTACCATTCTTTCTTCATTCATTATTTCTATATGTCCAAACCATCTAAATTATCCTTCCATCTAAAGGTCATTAATAATATGTTGATAATAGTGTTCTAAATCAAAATGTTAATTATGTAAGATATTGTATCGTAGTGGTTTCGCAAAAACAATTGACTATCTGAAAAATAATATATAATATTATATTATGGTATAATAAAAAATAATCATTTTGTAAAAGTTAACTTGAGTTATATCAAAAACTTATCTAATTTAACTTCTAGTGACAAGAACGGATTTTCGTATGATAAAAGAAATCTCATATCACATGTAAGTGGTTTTTTTTTCTTGAAAGTTCAGCCATTTTCTCACGTTTATTGTTTTTCTTACTGCCTCCTATGCTAAGATTTCAGTGAGTTTTATAATCTGTTTTCTGATTTTGGTTCTATTCATATTTGATATTTTAAACATATTTATCTCAATATAATAGAAACATCAAAATATCCACAGAAGCAAAGATGGCAGTACACAATGGAGTTCTAGTGCCAACCCTCATGTATGGAAGTGAAGCTTGGAGCTGGCAAAATAAAGACGAAAACAGGATATACGCCGTAGAAATGAGATCACTAAGAAGAATGTGCGGGAAAACGTTGTATGATAGAATACCGAACGATGAAATAAGAAAGAAATGTAAGGCAGATGACTGCATCATGGATAAAATTAAAAAAGGATCCCTGAGATGGTTTGGACATATGGAACAAATGGATGAGAGTGGAATGGTTAAAAAGTTGTACACAAGCAGCGTGAGTGGAAAAAGAAGCCGAGGCATGACCATGGCATGACCAAATTAATCAATTTCTAAAAGGCGGTCACATTCGAAGTCGGAGTAATCGACGTGCGTGCATGGTACGATGTATGAATGTAGAGGATGCCCGAGAGGTATGCCAGGAGAGAACATTGTGGTGATCAATCCCCTCTGCCTTCCTGTTAGTTAGTTAGTTTTATAATAAATGAATGCAGTGCGAATGAAAGCGTTATGAACAAAATAATAAAATAACAATTAAGATAGTTCGGACACATGAAAAAAAATAATGAAGAAAGATTGATAAAGAAATTATTTCTAAAGGACGTAAACGGAACAAGAAATTAGGTGAGCGTGAGAAGTATGTCAATAAAACACAGTGTGACGGTCCATATTTTCTGCCTACCGATGGTTAGTTAATATTTAAACTAGTGAAACGCGATTAAATTTTTAATTTTCAATCCTAGGAGTTTCTTTGCAATAAAATGTAATGTGATAGTTTTCCGTTGCACTCCACATTTTTGTATACAGACGGTTATTTGAACCAAATTTGATTAGTAGGTAATATATCACCATTTTTATTGTCACGTGAATTCTACCACACCAAAGACAAAATGATTTGTTTTTCACACTATCTTCGCCGGGAATCAAACACGAGACCTTCGGTATGGTACTCACAGCATTTACGTATCTGCCACAAAGGTCGTATTTTTTAATTAAATTATCTTAAAATCCATTGTTTTGGCCGAAACACTATAATACTTTAACATTTTAAAGTGTTAAATTAAATAACTTTTTTTTTGTATCACAATTGTATTTTTTTTTATGCGATAGCTGTTTCATCAACCTATGTTGATATCATCAGGGGTTACAATAATATATCAAATGTCAAATTTTCGTGATTTTTCGAATCTTTGTGTGTATTTGTTTCTATGTAAATTCTAATAATTGCTTCGATATAATTTTGAAGTTCTTGTTAATGTTAGCTTAGGTACCTATATATTTTTATTAAAAGAACGGTTAGTTACTATGTATAGGAGAAAATATTAAAGGTGGAAAATATAGTAATAAAATAATAATAATAATAAAAATACAGTAATTAGAAGGAACAATTACACATAGCATAGAGTCAAAAACGATGAAACATTATAACTAACTAACTAACTAACCACCACGCCGTCTCCCCGAAAGAGTAGGCAGAAAGAATGGACTGTCACACTTTTACTGATGCGGCACTCCATCCTTCTCTTTTCGCTCCGCGGGAGACGCGGTGTGATGGGTTGCGGACCTCATCGCCACCAATAGGCATCTCCCGCGCACACTTCGATCGACCAACACTCACAAAATAAATCTAAAACAAATAATATAAAATACAATGATATAAAATAAAATAACAAAATAAAAATAATTTAACACAAAATGTTATTTTTAAATGGTGCACAAATTGTCTATTTAATTTATGTTCCACGAATCCACCTTTTTAATTTAGCACATAATGTAATAACACATAATGTTTTTTTTTTCGATGTTGCACATGTTGACATGGACGATCCGGACTTTTCTGTTTATTTAATTTATTATATGTTACACGTGTCCACCGTTTTTAAAATTAGCTGTAATTAGGCACTTAACCAGCAAGAACTTTAAAATAATATTGAAGAAATTATAATATTGAAGAAATTATAATGAAACATTATAAATTATAAAAAAAAAGATAAACAATAACATAAAGTAGATTACATAAATAGGTAAGGTGACAAAAGTTGAAGGTAGTATTATTATTATTTTGGATTAAAAAAATCACGAAAATTTTACATTTGATATATTATTGTAACCCCTGATGATGTCAACATAGGTTAATAAAACAGCTTTCGCGTAAAATAAAATATAATTGTGATACAAAAACAAAGTTCTTTAATTTAAGAGTTTGATAACTTAAAATCTTTAATTTAAATCAATAAACTTTCTTTTATATCACAAATTCTATATTATAACTAACTAACTAACTAACTAACTAACCATCACGCCGTCTCCCCGAAGGGGTAGGCAGAAAGAATGGACTGCCACACTTTTCTTTCCTGACATATTTCTCTCGCTTCCTCAACATTCATACATCGTGTCATGCACGCGCGTCGATTTCTCTGACTCCTCACATGGCCGACATTCAATATTTGATTTATTTGATCGTGCCACGTTTTCCTCGGTCTTCCTCTATTTCTGGTTCCATTTACATCATTAACATATAATTTTTTTACCATTCTTTCTTCATTCATTCTTTCCATATGTCCAAACCATCTTAATGATCCTTTCATTATTTTGTTCATGACACTATCATTCGCACCGCATTCACTTCTTATATTTTCATTCGACACTCTATCATACACAGAGTATCCACACATTCGTCTAAGAGATCTCATTTCTACTGCATTTATTCTACTTTCATCCTTCTTTTGCCAGTTCCATGCTTCGCTTCCATACATAAGGGTCGGTAGAAGAACACCATTGTGCACTGCCATTCTAGCTTTTTTGGATAGGTTTTTGTTTGCGATGACAACTTTAAGTGCACCATTCACTTTGTTGCCTGCCCCAACCCTTCTTTCAATATCCCTCTCCACTCTCCCATCTCTTGTAAACATACTACCTAAATACACAAACTCAACTACTTGCTCTTATTATATATTTTATATATATTTTTGTAATACCTGAGAACGTCAACATTGGTTGATGAAACAGCTGTCGTAAAGTAAAATAATTACAATTTGTGATATAAAACAAAGTTTTTGAATTAACAGTTGTAAAATGTTAAAATATCATAATGTTTCGGCCAAAACAATGGACTATTAAATCAATAAAATAAATATAGTTGATTTTCTATTTTCTAGGCACTATCTTTTAAGATAAAATGATTGTGGTGACCTTAAGTGACTTCAGAAACCCTATTAAAGAGAGAACATATTAAATAAGCGTGTTTAAATTTCAGTTTAATTAGTAGAACATTTATTAGAGCGTGAATTTCAAAATATGAAAGCTTCCGTTACAATGAAATCTTCTTACGTAAATAAAATCTTGTATTTATAACCCACCTTACGTGTTACACGTAAAATCCGTTAACCGGTTAAAGCGTAATTCGGGTAATCCGCAACCGGATAACAGGGAGCACACTGTAATAACATTTAAGGGTGGATGGGACAATTTAAACACCCCCTCCATTTGTGATCTTTAGCCTCGATTCCAGTCCCTTTGGGTAGGTGTCGGTTTGAATATCTAATTTTATTGAATACTGTATTTTATCTGAGAATAAAAATGTTTGTTCTCTGCTCGAGATGTTGATTTTTGGGGAGGATTTCATCCTATTTCGCCCTCTCGGGAGTCATATTTAGGTGTGAAACTTGTCAACTTAAGTGTTGCCGTGTAACTTGAGTGCTGAGAAAACCATCGTGGTACATGTTTAATGTATTTTAAAATCTTATAGTAATAAGGTGCATAATGGTGTTCTTGTGCCGACCCTTATGAATAGAAGAGAAGCATGGAACCGGCAAAAGAAGGATGAAGTAGAATAAATGCAGTAGAAATGAGATCTCTAAGACGTATGTGTGGCAAATCTCTATATGATAGAGTGTCAAATGCAAGTTTTAGAAGTGAATGTGGTGCGAATGAAAGTGTTATGAAAAAAATAATAAAAGGGAAAATAAGATGGTTTGGACACATGGAAAGAATGAGTGAAGACAGAATGGTAAAAAAGGTATATGTAAACGGCGTGAACGGAGCTAGATGCAATAGAAATGAGATCTCTTAGACGAATGTGTAGATACTCTTTGTATGATAGAGTGTCGAATGAAAATATAAGAAATTAATGCGGTGCGAATGAAAGGATCATTAATACGGTTTGAACATATGGAAAAAATGAATGAAGAAAGAATGGTAAACAAATTACATGTTAACGATGTAAATGGAACCAGAAATAGAGGAAGGCTGAGGAAAACGTGGCACGATCAAATCAATCAAATTTTAAATGTCGGCCACGTGAGGAGTCACGTGCATGACAAGATGTATGAATGTAGAGGAATCCAGAGAAGTAATCCAGGACAGCACAGTGTGGCGTTCCATTCTTTCTGCCTACCCCTCCGGGAAAACGGCGTTATGGTTAGTTAGTTAGTTAGTTTTTAATGGGTCATATGATATATGTTAAGTAACTACTTTTCCTTGACAAAGAGTATACTGGGTTTTTCAACAGTTCCTACATTACGATAGATAGAAAATAAGGGTTAATAAATAGAAAATTAGTAATTTTTTAAACAAGTTTTAAATTATATTTGAGTTAAATTACTTTATTTATCAATTCATCTTTGATTCCAAAACAAATTACAATTAACAACAATATGAGTTGAACCCCGTTACATTTGCGATGGTTGCTTCTTCTACTCTTATCTTCAATTAATGTTATATGTTCTATGTCCTACCCCTAAAGACGCACATATTACCCTTGGCAATAGTTTCAGACATCTCTTTTCGTAAGTCCTGCCGCACGTTTGAATGTCCATAGTTTGTACAGGATGTTTCAAAATTGAAGAAAAATATAATATTTAAAAATTAATTTCTTTAGTACCTTTTGTCACTCACATAAAATATATTAAAAACTCTGAAAAACGACTGTACTCATGAATATAATTTTTATAGTTCTAGTATGTTTCAAATCATAGCAAAGATTTGTAATATATTGTAAAAATAGACGAGTATGTATACCCTAACTACAAATTTAAATTTAAAAAAAAGAACCAAACCACCGAACTACCTGAAAGAATAGGACTAGGCTCTGCTGCCTTTGGAAAAATAACTGAAGGATTAATTGTATCTCAATAGGGACGAAGATGCAAATTGGAAACAGAATATGGTAGTCAAGGTGTTTACAGGACTTATGACCTGTCATTGGTTGGGTTAAGCGCACGCTTTATGTAATACAACATTCTCCATTCCACCCTTCTTACGACCAGCGTGTCTGACAATTTTTTGGAAGTTGTATATATGCAACTATGCAACACCACACTTCACATGTTCTATTTCAATCTACACACTAGCGCCATCTATGATGTTTGGATTAAGCACTAAGCAGAAGATCTTTTTATTAACGTAATGTGAAAGGCTACTGCCATTAACGTATTGCTAGATAACGCCTTGAGATGTCACTCCAATTTATATGCTATTTTTAACTTGGACCAGTTTTTGTTTTTACAACAATTCTTTTGAAACTAACCACCCACCCTGTCTGAAAAGAAAATTGCTAAATATGTGTAAATTTTCAATCACATACAGTTTAAAGACAACTTCCCTCACATCGAATAGTATCATTAAACTTTAATGCGCAAAACGATCCCTAGAGAGATCCTTAAATGACGAATTGAGACACTGAAACAAAGTTGCCAACATTATGGATCATACATCTAAATTGAAGTAGCAATGAGCTGGACATCGAAGGACAGACTAAAATCTTTCATATTATTACAAGTATATTCATAAGACAAATTATATAGAGTTTCTTATCTTCCTTAAGCCGAACCATTTCTTATGCATTCTGTAATATATCTGTTTTCAAAAAGATGCCTTAAACTATAAATATGTTTGTTATATCTTTTGAGACAAATAAACTGATTTTATTTGATATAGAAATATAAATATATCCAAAGAAGCCAAAATGGCAGAACACAATGGAGTTATAGTGCCAACCCTCGTGTGTATGGAAGTGAAGCTAGCTGGCAAAATAAGGATGAAAGCAGGATAAACGCCGTAGAAATGAGATCACTAAGAAGAATGTGCTGGAAAACGTTGTATGATAGAATACTGAATGATGAAATATGAAAGAAATGTAAGGCAGATGACTGTATCATGGATAATATTAAAAAAATGATCCCTGAGATGGTTTGGACATATAAAACGAATGGATGAGAGTAGAATGGTTAAAAAGTTGTACACAAGCAGCGTGAGTAGAAAAAGAAGCCAAGGACGACCGGGGAAAACATGGCATGACCAAATTAATCTATTACTAAAAGGCGACCACATTCGAAGTCGGAATAATCGACGTGCGTGCATGAATGTAGAGGAAGCCCGAGAGGTATGCCAAGACAGATCATTGTGGCGATCCATACTCGCTGCTTACCCCTTCAGAGAAATGGCGTGATGGTTAGTTAGTTAGTTATTTGATTTAAATGTGGCCAGATAGGGCGGTATCAGATAGACACCAAAAATACTTTAATGAAGGCCTTAGACAAGGAACAGGAATGTCGGGAGGCAACCTAAAAGATAGACTGATAACATTGCCTGATAAGCTAGGGAGACCTGGATGCGGAAGGGAAAAAACAGGGGCGAGTGTATAAAAATGGAAGAGGTCTTTATCCGGCAGTGGAGGGAAGACAGACTAAAGAAAAGATAAGGAAAATGAAGTTAGATAAAAGCACTTAGTTTTTGGCGTGAAATGCTAAAAAATATTTTTAAACACTTTTCTACAAATTCTTTCACCACTTTATATTTGTTTTATCAAACTTACCAGTTTTGCTCCCACCAAAACTTCACCGGGGCTACACAACAAAAGAGTTTTATTTTGTTATCCTAGTGGATAACCTTGTAAATCGTTTGGTTTGATAAATATGTATAAATAAAGTGGTGAACAAAACACGTAGAAATTTATTTTTAAAACAATAACAATAGTGAAATTACTTAAGGAACACTGTGTTGTCGTGTGTATTTCAGTACGTATATACGAACTTACTCACAACAACGTCCATTATTTAAGTAGGGTAATGCGTAATGGAATGGTAATAGTGAGCAGAGAGGAGTGACAAGATGGACAAGGAGAATAAGTTATTCTTGTTGATAAAACGGAAGAGTCATTTTATTCTCGTGGAGATATTTTAGACAATGAAATTTTGTCAAAGCAAGTCTTATTATTTTAGCAAGTAGTGGGGTTCTAGAGCCGACTATTATGTATAGAAGTGAAGTTTGGAGTTGGCAGAAGAAAGATGAAAGTTGGCTAAATGCCGTACTTGTGAGGTCACTATGAAGAATGTGCGGAAAAACAATTTACGATAAAATACCTGTTGATGGAGTAATAAAGGAATGAAGGGCGGATGAATGCGTCCAAAACAAATGTAAGAAAGGGTCACGGTAAGTTTTGGACCTATCGAACGAATGGGTGAAGAAAAAAGGGTTAAAAATATATATACAAGTAGTATAAAGAATTCGAGGAAGGCCAAGGAAGACATGGCATAGCAATTACTGAAAGGCAGCCATGTTTGAAGTAGGAACAATCGACAAGCGTGCATGTCACGATGTGTGAATATAGAAGATGCGCAATAGTTATACCTCTCTACGACAACCCCTTATGGTCATTATTATTATCATAACCACACGAAAGTTGGAGACAGGAACGATCTCCGAAACTTTGGTCCTGAAGTACGAGTAACACATATTTTTCCTAAGATCCCAATGAACACATTGCAACCAACCGTGAAAAACTACGCAATCATTTAACTTAAACTCTGGATAGAAATTCATTTTAAATAACAATTTTAAAAAGATAGTGTGCTGTCGAAATAAAGACAAAAGTGGATGTAGTTGTTAAAAACGTTGTTTTATTTCATTATTGTTTACTAACTAACTTACCATCACGTCGTTTCCCCGAAGGGGTGGGGAGAGAGTATGAACCGCCAAACTGCTCAGTACTGTAATACACCCCTCTAGATTTCTCTACATTTAATACATACATCGTAACATGTACGCTCGTCGATTTTTCTGTCTTCGAATGTGGCCGCCTTTTAGTATTTGATTAATTTGGTCATGCCATACTTAATTATATTTAAAAAAATTAATTGAAAATTAATTAAATGACTCTTCTACAGTGATAACATAAATTTAAAACTCCGCCAGAGAATGATTAAATGCTATGTGTGGTCTGTTTTATTGTATGTATGTGAAACTTGGACCTTAAAAGTCAACTCAATGAACAGATTGGAAGCCTTTGAAATGTGTCTCTAACGCCGAATGCTCAGACTCCCATGGTTACAAATACCGAAGTCCTGAGGCGAGCTAGAGTTGATAGGGAACTGTTGTCAACTATCAAGGTTCGGAAAATTTCACATCTGGGTCATATACCACCTTCTCCAACTGATATTGGAGGGGAAAATTGAGAGACGCCAAGGGCCCGATAGGAGATAGATGTTCTGGCTGCGAAACGTGAGGGAGTGAACCGGTATTAGAAGTGTGGAGAAGCTGTTCCGAGACAGGTTCGCCGAGGTGATCGCCAACGTTGAGAGGTACCCGACAGAGCACTTGAAGAAGAAGACGAAATTGAAAAAATAAGAAGCAAAAGAATATGTCAGCACTTTCACAGCATAACATATGTTCGTACCTAAACATTTAAACGCTCAACTTTCTAACAATAAACTTTTAACTGGAATACATTCGCTCTGTGATCCGTGAATGTAACCGCGTAGTAGTTTCATAAAATTTTCGTCAAACACTTTGTATGCGGCTTTCTACTCTTCCTTTACTTCCACCCTTTTTCTTCTTAAACCATTGGGCTCCACGTCACGTGTCCACAGGCAAAGTCTACTTGAGCTAGAAGCAATATGTCACCACGGCAATGCACACCCAACAAAAATCTTTTAAACGAACACTTAAAAATTTTGTTACATACGAAATGTATACAGTATAATGTGTTTTAGTGAAGTGTACTATACCGCAAAAGCGAGACGTTATATTTAAGGTAGCATATAAACGTACAATAAAATGTACAGAACCCATTTCTGCACAACGCAATTTGCCGGCGATCTACAGTAAGCTTGACTTAATCTCTATGATACATCCTACAAATCACACAATAAAATTTTATAGAAATATTTAGGCTATGAACATTTCGTCAAGTTTACTATATGCCGGTAGAAAATTGCTCGCTACAAAATGGGCTCTGTACATTTCACTGTACGTTTATATGCTACCTAAAAATAAAACTTCCCGCTTTTGCGGTATAGTACACTTCACTAAAACACATTATACATATATTGTATAAATTTCGTATGGACTTAAAATATAAATAATTACTTCCATATTTAGCACAACTTTGTATTATGGATTCATTGAACATTATTTATTTCTTTGTTAACAGCACCTACTTTCTTAAAAAATTCAATTAATATACAAACATTTTTCGGACACAGAAGCCTTCAATCAAAAATTCAGTTAATATACAAACATGTTTCGGACACAGAAACCTTCAAAGTTTTTTTGTATACACAAAATAAATATTTAAACAATTAAAATTATTTTTTCTAATATTTATGCATTTGTTGAAATCATTTTTTTAAGTAAATATTAAATAATAAATAAAAATTCTTATTGGAGTCCAGGTATAAGAAAATAAATAAATTATTGGAATTAAATTTAATTTTTTTTTATTATTTATAACATTTTCTTTATTTTTTAATTTCGACAATTTCAAGATTACTCAAATTTATATATCTATTATTGACTAATTAGCTAACCATCACGCCGTCTCCCCGAAATGGTAAGCAGAAAGAATGGACTGTCACACTTTAACCGATGCGGCACTCCATCCTTCTCTTTTCGCCCCCGCGAGAGATGCGGTGTGATGGGTTTGCAAACCTCATCGCCACCAATAGGCATCTCTCGCGCACACTTCGATCGTCCAACGTCCACAAAATAAATCTGTTACAAATTGTCCTCACTCTTTGTCTCACACGTACACACTGCCGGCGACATGGTACAACGGTGAAGTACCTTAGCAGACACAACACATATCACATTCATTACCCTGAAGATGGAGACTGCAACGATCTCCGAAACGTCGGTCGAGAAGGAGTTATCACACGGTGTTACCCAAAAACACATCAAACATAATAATTTAAAGTTCTTATTGGGATTCAGGTAATTACTAACAACAAAGGAAATAAATCAAAGATTGGACTTGACGTTAAATTTATTTGATTATTTATAATATCTATAACATTAACATGAAAAAATTCTACTCCATTAACATTAATGAATGAATGGTCTTATTCAATTGGATGATTTGCGAATTCTGAGAAAAAAACTTTGTATTTTAATTTTAATTGAACATTTTATTCAAAGTATGAAGACACCGAAATAAAGACACTGAGGACGATAGCAGGCAAGACAATCAGGGATCGCGTGAGGAACACCAGAATAAGAGAGATATGTGAGGTTGAGGATATTATAAGATGGAGCAGACAGCGAAAAAGGGACTGGTACGGTCATGTTCAAAGAATGGACTCCACCAGACTCCCCTATATTGCATTGCATAATCAACCTCATGGGACTCGTCCTCGTGGAAGACCTCCTAAAAGGTGAAAGGACAGCTGGGAATCTACCTCACAGGAAGAAAAACTCTCTGGAGAACAGACCACATAGATCTACAATAAGGAAGAAGAAGAAAAAGAAGAATTTTAATACAGTCAGTGTTGTTAACAAAGAAATTAACATAAATAATTGTTCTATAAAGAATTAACTTGGAAGATTTTTGTCGAGTCTACATTGCCGCGGTGACGGATTGCTTCTAGTTCAAGTAGGCTCTACTCCTTATCTTCCTTCCCCGTCCCAGCTTCCCTCGGAAATGGACCTCACAGTTTCGCGCCCAACAGACGGGACTTCCGGTGAGGCGCCATCTTACTCTCAAGTGTCGGTAGTTATTGTTATAGAACCATTTGTTTCTTGAAAGTTTCATTTTGTTGGGTAGGGTTAGTTCGTATTCATAAGTGTCTCTCTTATACTCGAAATACTTCGTTCTACTTTATAAAGTAACGATTTTTATAATAATTAAAACATAATCATTTGATTTATTAAACGCTAAGGCATTAACACTCTGGAATTCCATAGAAATATACTTGGAAATTGAAAATATTTTTTTGTTTTGAATGTATACAAATATTAGGTCCTTACATATGAAATTGGCGTTTTGCCGTACTGGCAACTTTGATCTCAAATATCTTCTCTTTGGTTAGGAATTCCAAATTCAAATTTATACAGCTATTTACAGTTTGTGTTTCGAAAATTATAAATCATTTGTTTTTTCCTCAATTGTTTTTTTTTCTTTGCGTCACTCGGACTGCGGTGAGCTTCAATTGGAATGTCTAAGACATCCACCGTACTCTCCGAACCTTGCCCCAACAGATTACTATTTTTTTTCGAAATTTGGATAACTTCTTGCAAGGGAAAAAATTCAACTCCAATGGGGCAGTCCAAACCGACTTCAAAGATTTTATTGATTCCCGTCCGAATGGTTTTTTTAGTAAAGGGGTCGATGAACTACTTATGAGATGGCAAAAGTGCATAGATAGCAATGGTACATACTTTGATTAAATAAATATATTATATTTAAAAAAAATCAACTTTATGTTCCTCCCATACAAAACGCCAATTTCATATGTAAGGACCTAATACTTGTAGACAAATACTGGATTTTACCCATTGCGGGTAAATCATTGAAGGATTAATTGTTTCTCAATAGAGACGAAGATGTAAATTGTTTTTGTAAGGTGTAAACAGAATATGGTGGTCGAGGCATTTACAGGACTTTCGACCTGTCATTGGTTGGGTTAAGCGATCCTTTTATATAATACAACATTAATGTTATTCACGTATATGTACAAACTTTATTATTACATAAAGCGATTAACCCAACCAATGATAGGTCATAAGTCCTGTAAACGCCTCGACCACCATATTCTGTTTCCAAAACATTTATATCTTCGTCTCTTTTGAGATCCAATTAATTCAAAAATAAGTTTGTTTAATCCACAAAATATTTTTTAAAAATACCACGTTTTCAAAATCCTCGGAATTTTTAAAATTCCAATGTTTGATATTCCAGTACGGCGTTCTTATAATACTTTAATACTTTACCCATCTTTTCGCGTTTTTTTATGATGAAAACAAACAAACAAACCATCACGACGTTTCCCTGAAAGGGTAGACAGTATACACAAAATATACACGATACACACAAGATTGAACTAAAATATGGAGGTATCCTCCGAAACATGTCGTGTTTTTTTAAATATTTTTTTTAATATTTTATTGATCAACCAAAGTTATTTTCAATTTTCTAAGTATACTTCCTTTTGATTTATTTTTAAACATTGCATCCTTTCGATATAGGTATATATATAAACATTATTTTAGGAATCCACGTGCGTGTATGACTTGCTGTATAAATGTGGAGGAAGCTAGAGAGGAAAGTCATGATAGAGTAGTGTGGCGGTCCTTTCTCTCTGTCTGCCCTTTCATTGAAACGGCATGATGGTTTTTTTGTTTGTTTCCATTATAAAAAATCATGAAATGGTGGGTAAGGTATTTAAAAATTATAAGAACGCCATACTGAATATATTAAATAATTTTGAAAATTCCGTGTTATTTGAAAACGTGGTACGATCAAATAAATCAAATATTGAATATCAGCGACGTAAAGAGTTGGAAAAACCGAGGTGCCTACATGACACGATGTATGAATGTTGAGGAAGCAAGGGAAATATGTCAGGAAAGAACCATTAGATGGTTAGTTGTTTTAATCACTATTTTGTTTGTCTAATCAAAATAAATAGTACACTAACTGCAAGAAACATATCGACTAAAGCAATGATGGCAGTGCACAATTTAGTTATTGTGCCGACCATGTATGGAAGTGAAGCTTGAAGTTGACAGAAGAATTCAAATAGGATCAATGCCATAGAAATGAGGTCTATAAGAAAAAAATGAGGAAAAACAATATATGATAGAATATCTAATGATGAAGTAAGAAATGAATGTAAGGCGGATGAATGCGAGATAAATAAAATTTAGAAAGGATCACTTAGATGGTATGGACATGTAGAACAAATGGATGAGGGAAAAATGGTTGAAAAGATATATGAATGTAATGTGACCAAATTAATCAATTACCGAAACGCAGCCATGTTAGAAGTAGGAACAATCGACGAGCATGCATGTCTAGACTTGTGAACGGAGAAGAAGCGTTAGAATTATGTCAGAATAGAACATTGTGGCGATCCATTCTCTCTGCCTACCCTTCCTGAGAAATGGCGTGATGGTTAGTTAGTTGTTTGTTTTAGCGTCTTGCCCGTGTTTGGTTAAGATAAATATGCAAAGCTCTAAAATGTAAAGCAGCGTCACCTGTTTATGCTATTTAAAATTCCATACGGGCTGCTTGACCATCATTTGCATACGGAATTCGACAGAGAATACAAAATTTTTTACCGTTTCCAACAAATGCCACAGTTCACTAATTCGTGTTGGATAAGTTTTTGTTTACTAGCAACCTTTGTGAGATGTTTATTGCGACTAGGCGAAATGAATACCAAAGTGGAACATTGATTTCTTTGTTTCTTTGTTTATACGACAATTGTAATACTATAAAATAAAATATGGAAGGTGAAAAACCAACGAAGATTCATATCTTTCTTAATAATTATTATTATTATTTTCATCTATGAAAGAGCTGAAAGGGTTGGGTGTAGGTGCAAAAATGAGCGGAGTATCAGTAAGCTGTCTCTTGTATGCGGATGACGCTGTTCTACTTGCAGACAACGAACATGAACTACAAATCACACTGCCCTCGCCGGGAATCGAACCCGGAACCTTCGGGGTGGCAGTGAATGCACTTACCACTCGGCCACGGAGGTCGTCAATTATTGTTTAATAGGGCGGACACCACAAACACAAAAAACGCGCTTAGAGTGTAAAAAATGAAGACGCCCAGAAACGTATCTGGCAAAATACTACGAGATAGGATTAGGCACGCAAGGATATGGGAGTTATGCGAGGTCGAGGATGTTGTTAGGTGGGGAAGGCAAAATAGAACATACAAGTATAAGCACGTGAGAAGAATTGATCTATCCAGACTCCCTCTCATTGTTTTACACGGCCAACCTCAAGGTAGACGACCACCAAAGAGACGACCACCAAAGAACGATTTTACTCTTAAGAAATAAGCCACAATACCTACAATAAGCAGAAGAAGAAATATATATCAAATATTAAATATTGGTCACGTGAAGAGTCGGTGATACATGCGAAGACGTGCGTACATGACAGGATGTATGATTATCTGGAAGCGAGATAAGTACCTACGTAAGGAACGAACAGTGTGGCGGTCCATTATTTCTGCCTACCCCTTCGGAGATACGGCGTGATGGTTAGTTAGTTTATTTTACAATATTATACCAGTTAGGCTTAAATAAAGTTATATATTAAAAGAAATCGTGGATATGATAGACATAGGCGGTACTCCTATAGAAGCCCAGGCTTGCGTAAGAAATTTTGTATCAAACCCCCCATATGTAAGCAATCGTGCCACCGCATAAACCAACAATCCACCAAATCACCTTGCAACAATGTTCCCATCAGACGTAAGACAAAAAGCCACAAGAGCTGAAACTCTGTAAGCCAGGTAGGTTTTGATTCAACATTTCTTATGCAAGCCGGGCTTCTGGGCTTCTATGGGAGTACCGCCACTGATGATAGAATATCGAAAGACGAAATAAAGAAGAAATGGAAGTCAGAAGCAGATGATTGCATCATAAGTAAAATTAAAAAAAGGATCCCTGAGATAGTTTAGACATATGGAACGAATGGATGAGAGAAATATGGTTAAATGTTGTATACAAGCAGTGTTAATAGAAAGAGAAGCCGTGGAAGACAAATAAAAGCATGGCATGACCAAATTAATCAAATACTGAAAGGAGCCACATTCGAGGTCGAAAAAATCGACGAGCATATATTATAATAGTAGAGGAAACTAAAAAGGTTTGTCAGGACAGAGCAGTATGGCAGGATATCTTCTCTGTCTGCCCCTTCTGGGAAACGGCATGATATTTAGTTGGTTTTTAAAACTCGCGGATTTCTCACGCCATATAAAAAGAATGACTACCCGTCCAGAGGCTGTTCATCGCGTTTTATTTTTCTTTTTATTATTTAAGCATCTGGGGCGTGCGTGATATGGTGTGAAAATTTAAACGCCGCTCGGAGATGATTAATCTTCAGACATGCTTTTGAGTCATGTAACTGTCGTCACACGTAATGTCGGTAAAATGATACATTGGACTCTGCAACATGACTTTGCTCATAGGTCTTAGTGATTTGAGAAGTGTCAAGTGGCAACAAATTAACATATAGTTTTAAAAATTCATCTTCTTTCTCCTAGTCATTCATTTATCATTTCATCATCAGCCGTCTGTCATCCACTGCTGAATGTAGGCCTCTCCCAAAGCACACCACCCTGTCCATTGCCACTCCCATCCATCTATGTCCAGCAATCCTCTTCAGATCTTCAGTCCATCGGGCAGGGGGACGTCCAACTCTGCGGAATCCTGTACGCGGTCTCCAGAACCCGTCTCCCCATCGGCCATCGGTTCTCGCCCATCGCCATTTCAACCCGCCCATCCTCAGAGCCACTTCAGTCACCATGGTTTGTTGACGAATGAATGAGTAATTTTCCGTTAGTTTCGTTCTCCTAGTCATTTTCTGTGATTCGGGGTCGGCTCACCTGATTTAGCTCCGCTAAGCTTTACGATCCAGGCTTATCTGACTATCTAGTTGCAGCATCTTCAGGTCGTTCCTGACTGTGGACATCCACGTTGCACGAGGCCGACGCGGTTCCCTTCCTTCCGTCTTTCATTTGCAGGGCCTTGTAGATGCTCTTTGTACCTTCTGCTCACATATCCATACCATCAAAGACGACTTTCCCTATCTTTTCCTGTTATTGCGGCGACTTTTAGACTTCCTCTGGTATTCTCTTTTTTAACTATTTCCAGAATTTTCATCCTCGCGGCCCAACTCAGCATCTTCATTTCTGCCACTTGTAGCCATCGTTCTTCTTGACGTCTTGCAGTCCAACAATCCCATCCGTACAGCATTGAAGGTCCTACGGCGGTTTGGTATACCTTTCAATTGATTGCACGGGTACTTAACTGTCACAAAGTCCTCCTGAAAGGGCATGCAATTTAAGCTATCCTGCGTTGATTCTATAGTTTTTAAACGATCAAAAATTACTGCGATTAAAAGATATGCTACCCAGTTCTATATTTTCTTTCGGCTCTTAATAAAAGTCCCTGCTTAAGATACAATGTTATCACAAAACATTCAAAATGAAATATTTTAAATATGTTAAAGCATTTTTCTGTATATCCACATCTCAAATGCCTTGCTGAAACATTTGAACTCATAGAATTTATAATTTAATTAGAATTCAGCATCTTTTCTGCTATAAATTGCATGATAATCTAGGAATCTCTCCCAGGTCTTTAATCTTCGCGATCTAATCAAGCTTAATGGTTTGCCAGTAACTTTGATAGGGTTCAATTTAGAGCTTATTCTGGTGAAACTTGGATGAATACACCGTGCGCAAGTTATGCAAAGCGCTGAATTGATTGTTTACCGAAAGTTCTCGCGTTGTCCCGTAAAAGAGAGTTTATATTAAAACGGATATTTGTTCCTTAAATAGAAAGGGGTGCTCACTCCTTGCGGGAAAACCCATTCCTCTAAATCAGAGAGCGGTCCCCCAAACTTTGAACCTGCTTTCTTTTATTAAATTTTTATAAATATGTCAAATATAAATTTGTTTTTGAAGCTAACACAGAACTACCCACTTTGATAGAGTTTACTGTAGAATAGAAATCTTTTAAATAATAACATGAAACTAGCTTTCTAACCATCACGTCGTCTCCCCGAAGGAGTAGGCAGAAAGAATGGACTGGAACACTTTTCTTTTCTGACATATTTCTCTCGCTTCCTCAACATTCATACATTGTTGCATGCACGCGCGTCGATTTGTCTGACTCCTCACGTGCATAATGGTGTTCTTGTACCGATCCATATGTATGGAAGCGAAGCAAGAGACGGCAAGAGAAGAATGAAAGTAGAATAAATTCAGTAGTAATGAGATCTTTCAGACGAATGTGTTAATACACTGTGTATGATAGTGTCGAATAAAAATATAAGAAGTGAATGCGGTGTGAATGATGGTGTTATGAACAAAATAATGAATGGATCATTAAGATAGTTTGGACACACGGAAAGAATGAATGAAGAAAGAATAGTTAAAAAAAAGTATATGTTAACGATGTAAATGGAATAAGAAATAGAGGAAGACCGAGGAAAACGTGGCAAGATCAAATAAATCAATTTTAAATATTAAGTTTTATAATTATACATTTACTTATTAAAACGAAACAAAACACAAATCCGTCATTTTTATATAAAGTTAATACATAAACATGTTTTTATGGAACCTGATGCTATCAATATCAAAATTTGGATTCAATGAAGTCAGGTCAAACCTTAAATTTTAAATTATTAGATTTGCGGAAAGTCAAAATGTTGGTGACGACCTGCCTAAATGGGATCCACTCTCGTGGACCCCCATCATGAACCCCCAATTTGTTTTTAATTGACACGGACCCTATGTAGGTTGGTTTCAAATCAAATCAGTTTATTTCTCAAAGATATTACAAACAAATATTAAAGTTCAAAGCATCTATTGAGACGTTTTGCCATGGTTGCAATTACACATTTTAAGTCCTTCGACAAACGTTGATTGTTTGTCGAACTTGTTTTGCAATTCATGGATTTGTTGCAACAGTTTCTTGCACGTTAGATCGAGACCGCGTTCAGCAGACAAATTGCTCTTCCCACCGTTGCCACCAAAAGCAGATTGGTTCTGGCGGCCGGTAGGTAAAACAATTTTTTGCTGTCGCTGACGAAGATATCTATCAGGGACGAAAAGACCAACATCCTCTAGCACGGCAGATTTCTCGAAATATCCCCTGATTAATTTAAAGAAATGGGTATTGAGATGCCCATCTCTTCGAAGCTGGCCCATCTCTTCGAAGCTGTAAAGAATTGGTTCCGAGCATTCCCAAAAAAAATACCGGGGGTAGAGTCACGGATAGCTACCATACTCCCTCATATAGAGATACCCCAGAATTTTTTTAATTCGATTCCTTCGATCGACCCTTGGGGGTCGATATATCCCATTTTTACGGCATTAATCCTTCTTGGCCGTTCAAAATGTAGTTCTGGTCTCAACCCTTATGTTTGGAAGCGAAGCATGGAACTAGCAGAAGAAGGATGAGAGCAAAATAAATGCGGTAGAGTTGCGGTCACTTAGACGGATGTGTGGTAGAACGATGTATCACAGAATTTCAAATGTTGATAAAGGAAAGGAATGTAAAGTGAAAGAAGGTATTATGAACAAAATTATGAAAGGATCGCTTTGTTAGTTCGGACTTATGGATGGAGAAAGAATGGTCAAGAAAGTATACGTTAACGATGTAAATGGAGTTCTGAGTCGAGGTAGACGGAAGAAAACATGGCATGACAAAATTGTTCAATTTTTTTAAGTTCGTCATGCAATATGTCGGAAGAATCGACGTGCGTGCATGACTCGTTGTATGAATGTGGAGAAACTAGAGAGGTGTCAAGATAAGGTAGTGTGGCGGTCCATTCTCTCTGCTTACTCCTGCGATGAAACGGCGTGATGGTGTGTTCCGTTGTGTTGTTTATGTAAATCCTTCTTTTGGCAGCTTCAAGTGTCACTTCCATACATAAAGATTGGCGCTAGAACTTCATTATGTTCTGCCTATGTGCCGATTATATTCTGCTTTCTAACTTTCATTTATAAAATATGATAATAACTTTATATATTCAATATACATACAAAAATACAAAAACCACAATCCATTAAATTTAATAGTATATTTCCAAATTTAACATGTTGGTCTAGACACCTTGAGGGTACATAACCCGTAAAAGAGACTTAATAAGCCGGGACCTTCCAAATAACTGGAATGCTACCCCTAATCTGACGGATCTACCCTTCCTGTAATATTATCTTGCATACGAACACGTATTAACGCACCTGTTACTCAATTTAGGGGGTCGTTTCTTTGTTCCGTGACACTTTTATTTTAAAATAATCTGCCGCTGTATTTTCAGAGGATTTTTAGTTGAAACCAAAGCTTTTGTCACATCGGTATAAAATACATATTACGTAGTGCAAGTTTTAAGTGAAGCGTCCACCACATTTTTGTATTCAACATTCATTCATTTCTCGGCGCTACATCCCGGTGTTGGACTTCCTCCACAACGGCCCTTCACTGACTTCTTTCCCTAGCCATCTCTCTCCATTCCCCAGCCCCTTCCATTTTCTCCAAATCTTCTTCCACGCAATCCGGCCATCTTTCCTCGGTCTGCCTCTTGGTCTCTTTTCTCGGGGCACCCATTTGGATATAATTTGTGGTGTTCTACCCTCTGGCATACTTTCCACATGGTCAGCCCACCGTAGGCGTTGAGACTTACAAAATCTCACTACTGTTTCCTGGTTAATCAGAACTTCAAGTTAAGGTTTTTTTAATTCTGTAAGTCGCATCAGCGTGAGTCCAAAAATTTTCCTAAGTATTTTCCTCTCAAAAATTGCCAGCCTGCCTGTCTCTCTCTGCGTTATAGACCATGTCTCACAGCCGTAGGTGACTACCGGTCTTATGAAAGTCTTACATACGAGTATTAAAAGTTTGGTACGTAATTTTTATATTCAACAGGATATTTAAACCCAATTAGTGAATACATTTTTTAGCAATCGATAAGATGCTAAAAAATGTATGAAATACAAAGCGAATGGAGCTTTTAAAAACAATTATTGAAAACATGAAATTTTCACTTAAGCAACTTGAATTGTTCACAATGGAGTGTTAGTTCCAAGCCATAGGTATAGAAACGAAACATGGAACTGGAAGAAGAAGGATGAGAGCGGAATAAATGCAGTGGAGATGAGATACCTTAGACAAATGTATGATAAAAGGATGTGACAGAATTTCGAATGCTAATATCGGGAAGGAATGTACAGCAGAAGAAAGTTTTATGAGCAAAATTATGAAAGGATCACTGTGTTGGTTTACTAAAAAAAATCGCTGCTTCTCATGACATGTAAAAGGTTGGCTGATCTATCACCATTTTTATTATCATGAAAATAATTTAAACAAAAAAGGGAAATTCACATACATAACTAAGTATTCAAATAGTATAACATTTTTTTCTGAATACATAATATAATACAAAACTTCAACTCTCAAGTAAGTCTGACATTTCATAATTTTAACATTTTTTGTATTAACCTTCATTGTTGAAAATCTTCTAAGCTCGCAGTCTGTTCAAATATTCAAAATCCTTGAACTTTCATTTTTAGGCAAATTTTCATTTAAAATGTATGCTCGAACGATTTCAACCGACTCGACTTAATCATAAATGGACGTTAAATCATTAGCTTTTCAAATATGTAAGATTGAGCAACTTTATTTCAGACGAGAAGCTATATGAATGAAGAATTAATGTGCTGGAGAGAGAAAGGGGACTATCTGTTTGAGCTGGAAATTCAATACTTATCGGGACGTTGCTGTCTGTCAGTCAAGGGAAGTGTGCGAGCTTTCTAACGCTATCGCTAAGTGTCTATTGATCCGAAGGCTAACTGCAATGATTGATCACTATTTGCTACTTTGATATCGGGTAAATCTCTACGTGACATGTTACGGAGTAAAACGTTATACTAATATCTAAACTAGGTGAGACCAATTTAGTATATCTATTGAAAAAATATGTATTTTGGATAAACTGGTAAAGTCAACACTGTAGAATTTAAAGATTAATTGTATCTCAATACAGACGAAGATGTAAATTATTTGGAAACAGAATATGGTAGTTGAGGCGTTTACAGGACTTATGACCTGTCATAAGTCCTGTAAATCCTTAAAAAATGATTAACCCGCAATTGGTAAAAATCCAGTATTTGTCTACAAGTATTTGTATGCAAAAAAAAACAAATTCTATAAAAAATTTTTGAATTTATAATGACGAATTTGTATATGAGTTAAAACATTTTAAATAAACTTAAGTTTATTTAAAATGCTTTTATAAAATGCTTATCGTCATATATCGTTATAAATTTTATAAAACGCTTATCGTCATTGTTTAATTCCACAGTTTGCCTTAAGGCATCATCATCATCAAGTAGTCTGATTCCCCTATTACAGTTGTTGATGATGAAGATATTGTGTAAAAATAAATATATAATGAGCAAAAATAATAAAGGAAGCTATATCTCTATTTACGCCAAAAACGAAACCCTACAATGAAAGCACACAATGTCTGTTTATCCGTATATATTTCTGCGGCCTAACATTAACGGCCACATCTGTCGTTAGAGAGTCAAGAGTATGGGAATTCGCCTCTCGGCTGGACGATTTACTGTTTAAAATACGGTGCGCAGTTTCCCCATTTTTTTGTAAACACAACCGGATACAATGCAGGCTAACTCCGGCCTCTGTCTTCTGTTTGAAGGAACCCATTTTTCTCGCTTTCTGCCAACTTTTATAGAAAAAAAAAAAAAAAAACAGGTGGAGACAACTGTGTTCGGCTGACTCGTCTGACTTTTTATTCATACAAAATTTGCCATGGATCCGAAGTTTGCATTTTGTATTTATTAAATTTTCTGAAAAAATATTGGGTTTCTTTTTCACTCTTACATAAAATAAGTGTAATATTTAAATAAAACGATGTTTATTTTATTAACTAATTCCACTTATTATTATTATTCTCATATTGTTGAAAAACTCTTTATATCATTACAGCGCAAGCCACATCGATGTTAAAGAACATCAAAGAAAACTAAAACTAACTAACTAACTAACCATCACGCCGTCTCCCCGAAGGGGTAGGCAGAAATAATGGACTGCCACACTTTTCTTTCCCTACTTCTCTCGCTTCCTTAACATTCATACATCGTGTCATGCACGCGCATCGATTTCTCTGATTCCTCACATGGTCGACATTCAATATTTAATTTATTTGATCGTGCCTCGTTTTCCTCGGTCTTCCTCTATTTCTAGTTCCATTAACATCATTAACATATACTTTTTTACCATTCTTTCTTCATTCATTATTTCCATGTGTCCAAACCCTCTTAATGATCTATTCATTATTTTGTTCATAACACCATCATTCGCACCGCATTCACTTCTTATATTTCCATTCGACACTCTATCATACACAGAGTATCCACACATTCGTCTAAGAGATCTCATTTCTACTGCATTTATTCTACTTTCATCCTTATTTTACCAGTTCCATGCTTCCATACATAAGCGTCGGTAGAAGAACACCATCGTGCACTGCCATTCTAGCTTTTTTGGATAGGTTTTTGTTTGCGATGATCATCAAACCCTTCTTTCAATATCCCTCTCCACTCGCCCATATCTTGGAAACATACTATCTAAATACACGAACTCATCTACTTGCTCCAAGTTTTCATCATTCACGCTAATGTTACAGATTGTCATGATTTCTTCTAAAGATTATGTATGGAAAAAATTATCTCACTGTAAAAATACTTCTGTTTGATAAAAATATATGTTTCTTTGAATTGAGACAGCAAATGTTTTCCTAAATAAATATAAACAAGAACAAAATAATGGATATCTCCAAAATAGTCGAAATTATTCTGGAGCACATGACATTTGACATCTTGTCAACCGGTGTGCGGTTCGATACATTCTTTATCCTCGGAATATTTCACGTCAGACGATCGTCAGAGTAGATAAAAGTTCAACCTACGAATACGTATTACGCCTGGAGTTATGAAACCCTTTTTGCGTATTTGAGCCGAAGGACATACAAACAAAATACGTGGTTTTTCATGTGTATTTAGGAACAAAATACTTAACTTGTAAATACAGGTGAACTACTTATTTATCATACAATTTTCTTTTGATATTTAAATATTGTTTCAACCCATTAACTACCAAACTTTTACTGAACATTCTTAGAACTACTAAAACATATATTATTTTATTCAAGTCAATAGTTGTACACAAGCAGCGTGAGTGGGAAAAGAAGCCAAGGATGACCAAGGAAAATCACTAAAAGGCGGCTACATTCGAAGTCGGAATAATCGACCTGCGTGCATGGTACGATGTATGAATGTAGAGGAAACCCGAGAGGTATGCCAGGACAGGGCATTGTGGCAATCCATCCTCTCTGCCTACCCCTCCGGGGAAATGGCGTGATGGTTAGTTAGTTAGTTAGTTAGTTCAAATCAATGAACAGAATAGTACGTAATTATGAAATTAATATCTCTATAATTGAAAAAGGATTTTCTTCACAAAAAATATGATCGTTAGTTGCAATCTATTATTTATATAAAAAAAAAAAAAAAAATGTATTGTTTCTTGAACAATGATGTAAAACTCCATATTAAATAATCAAAACGAATGACATTTGACAATGATTTAGAAGGGGAAAACATGTCATTCCCGTAAAATATAATAAAACTTCTAAAAAACTGACGTTTTCATTCGTATTAATTTAAAATGTTAATGTTCGTGTTCGTGTTAATCTAAATTCTCCGAAAGATATGCACCGATTACTTTAACATTTTTACACAATGTTGCATTCAAATACGCGCGTGTTTTATTCTGGGTATCGTCTTCTTGGGAGATCAAATCAAATCAGTTCCGTTTTTTATCTCAACTGACATTACAAACAATATTAATGAATAAGGCATCTAACTAAATAACTAACTAACCATCACGCCATTTCCCCGGAGGGGTAGGCAGAGAGGATGGATCGCCACACTGGCCTGTCCTGGCATACCTCTCGAGCTTCCTCTTCATCCATACATCGTACCATGCACGCACGTCGATTATTCCGACTTCGAATGTAGCCGCCTTTTAGTAATTGATTAATTTGGTCATGCCATGTTTTCCTCGGTCGTCCTCGGCTTCTTTTCCCACTCACGCTGCTTGTGTACAACTTTTTAACCATTCTACTCTCATCCATTCGTTCCATATATCCGAACCATCTCAGGGATCCTTTTTTAATTTTATTCATGATGCAGTCATCTGCCTTACATATCTTTCTTATTTCATCATTCGTTATTCTATCATACAACGTTTTCCTGCACATTCTTCTTAGTGATCTCATTTCTACGGCGTTTATCCTGCTTTCATCCTTCTTTTGCCAGCTCCAAGCTTCACTTCCATACATGAGGCATCTATCAAGCATCATCTGGTTCGACATTAGGAAGACAAGATACTATCAAAAGTCAAGAGTATTTTCCTTATGAACAAAAAATAATAATTTTTAGTGCCTACTTATAACAAATAGCACAGGTTAATTTTTTAATTAGAATTATTGTATCGAATTTTAAATGGATTTTTTATAAGTCTTTCATTGTTTAGTTTTTATTATATTATATTTTTACACCAGATGATGGAGGTATCCTCCGAAACATGACGTGTTTTATTTTAAAATAATAATTTGGAATAAATAGTGGATTAAACAAAGTTATTTTTACTTTGGAAATTAAAAAACATTGTTTAAACCACTTTTTAATAAAAAAAAATTAAAAAACACTACTAGTTTCGGAGGATACCTCCATTTTCAGGTGTAAAAATGTAACAAAAACTAAACAAAGAGAGACTAATATAAAACGCATTTTAAATTCGATACAAAAATTATTAGATTACTATGGAATTCCACAGTGTTAATGCCTTAACATTCAATAAAAAGTTATTTTTAATTTCCGAAGTATATTACTATGGAATTCCACAGTGTTTTGATGCCTTAGCGTTCAATAAGTTGTTCCTAAATTTAATCGTCTACTAACTTTGTACATAGACAATGGTGACGTGAGGGTTAATGTAATGCATGGTCTTGTTGAGACGTTGTTTCTGGCAGCCGAAGTTATTGCTTTTTGAAAACCGATGCTTGCTTTTGTACGAAAGAACAAATTACTTATCGGAATAGCCTTTATCAGAATGAAGCTAATGGAATACAAAATTGAGGTAACCGGATTTTCTTTGATCGTATAAATTCGTTCAATTTATCTTGCAAATCACCATTTGTGAGAAAACTACCCATCGTTATTATATTCAAAAATGAATGGACTTCATATATCGATGTCTTTCTTTCATAACTTAATATGATTTATGCAAACGTATTACTAATAATGATGGTTGAGGTTTTAATTTAGTAAAACTCCATTATAAATTTATATTAGTTAACACGATTGCTAAGTGGCCCGGCCCTACTTGGATTTAATTTATATATAATAAATTATAAAAAATATATTTCAAGGATTAATTGTATCTCAATAGAGACGAAGATGTAAATTGTTTTCTGGGAACAGAATATGGTGGTCGAGGTGCTTACAGGACTTATGACCGGTCATTGGTTGGGTTAAGCGATCGCTTTATGTTAACCACATTCCCCGTTCCACCCTTCTTACGACCACCACGTCTGACAAATTTTTGGAAGATATAGCAACAATGTTGAGAAACACTTCACATTTTTTTTAAGTTCAATCTACACTAGCTCCATTTATTAAGATTAGGTGTAAGCATTAAGCAGAAAATCTTTATTAATGCAATGTGAAAGGCTGTGCAATTATACAGTGCTAGATAACGCCTGGAGATGGCTCTCCATGTATACATTCAAAATGAATTATATAAATTGTGACAAATTTGTTTCGTCTTGCGAGGACATTCTCAGTTTAAGGATGCCCTCGCAAGGCGAAACAAATTTGGCACAATTTATATAATTTAAATAAATTAAATCCGAGTAAAACCACTAAACAATCGTGTTTACTCTTAAAAATTTGTATTATTAAATACTTAACAATTATACGTATATTATTTCTTAATGGAATGTTAGTTCCAATCCTTAAATACAGAAGTAAAACATGGAACTGGCAGAAGAAGGATGAGAGTAGAATAAAAGCAGTAGAAATGAGATCTTTTAGATGAATGTGTGACAACAGTGATGGAGTTTCGAATAAAAATATAAGAAGCGAATGCAGTGTTAATAAAAGTGTTATATGATGAAAGTGTGTAGATATATACTAGTAGTGTGAATGGGAAAATAAGTCGAGAAAGGCCAAGGAAGACATGGCATGACCAAATTAATCCATTACTGAAAGGCGGCCATGTTCGAAGTAGGAACAATCAACAAGCATGCATGTCCCGATGTGTGAATGTAGAAGAGGCGCGAGAATTATGCCAGGATAGAACAATGTGGCGATCCATCCCCTATGCCTACCCCTCCGGGGAAACGTCGTGATGGTTATTTATTTATTTATTTATTAAGGGTAACATATAGCGATATCAATAACATACATACAATACAACATTTAAAATAATTAAAATAAGGCCAATTACATGCTATCACAAATATAAAATAATAGTTTACAATTAACAAATGTGAAACGAGATTGATGTTAAACTGAGACAAAATGAGGTATACATAATGTTAAAGAGTTAAAATACTTATAGTACTGGAAATAAAATATAAAATTAAGATAAATAAAAGTAAAAAAAAATGTAATATACGATTATTAAAATATCATGTAACATCGTGGTCATATACACGCCGAAATGTTGCTCCGACCATTTTCTTAAAATTTCGCTCGTTAGTAAGTTAAAAATACGTTGATGAATTATTTTTTCTATATAAATCTTTACCCAAGTCTACAATACCTCAGTATTAGAACCCCCGAGGCTCAACAAAATGAAAAGTAATACTTTTATTTTGCGTCAAAGTTGCCAACTTGAATTAATCTGCGAAGTTTTTTAATCTCCTTACTAATTTAATACCTATACCGTAATTAATTTTCTAATTATTTTGAGAACTTGACCCATTCTAATGCACGGCGCCTACGTTTTACGTCCACCTGGACTACGCTACGTGATAATAATACGCGTGAAGAAAGTTCGTTTTACATTTATGTAACTAGCACTTAAAAGTATTCTTGGCTAATTAGAAAGAAGGGTTGTTGCGGGTAACAAAGCGAATGGAGCTTTAAAAATAGTTATTGCAAACAAGAATTTATCAATGAAAGCGAAAACGGCCGATCACAATGGAGTTCTGGTCCCAATCCTAATGTATGGAAGCGAAGCATGGAATTGCAGAAGAAATATGAAAGCAGAATAAATGCGATAGACATGAGGTCCCTAAGACGTATGTGTGGTAGAACGATATGCGACAGAATCTCAAATGCTGATTAATTATCCCTGCGACAGCGCCGACATAAATTCTTCTTTGCTCCGTCACGCAGAACCAACCGGCCTTTGGTGATGCCGGTAGGAAGAGCAATTCGGATGATGAATCTAATCGTCTCGGATTTGGACATTTTCAGTGTCAGTGAGGCAGTATTCATTAAAAAAAATATTACAAATTCTGGAAAGAGTACTACCTCACTGACGTCGACATATTTGGATTCCTTCTGATATGTATGATTTTTTTAGTTTCATGTTGTTTTATCTTATCTTTGTAACACCGTTTTGTGTCCAAATGAGTCGCCTAAATGTTTTTCGTTTGTTATGTCTCATTTGTGTATATGTATAAATAAATAAATAAATAAGAAAGGAATGTAGAACGGAAGAAGGTATTATGATCAAAATTATGAAAGGATCGCTGCGTTGGTTCAGATATATGGGGCGCATGGATTGAGAAATAATGGTTAATAAAGTATACGTTAATGATGTAAATAGAGTACGGAGTCGAGGTAGACCGAGGAAAACATGGCATGACCAAATTAATCAAATGTTTAAGGTTGGTCATGTTAGAAGTCGGAAGAATCGACGTGCGTGTATGACGCGCTGTATGAATGTGGAGAAACTTAGAGAGGTATGCCAGGAAAGAGTAGTGTGGCGGTCCATTCTCTCTGCCTAGATGGTTTGTTGTTGTTGTTGTTTGTTAATTAGATTTACATACCTTTTGTACGAAGCACTTAATTAGTGTTATAGAATTTAAAAATATATTTTGAATCACTTGAGCACTTTATTTTTATAACTAACTAATTATCACGCCATCTTATCGAAGGGTTAGGCAAAAATTCTGAACTGCCCCACTATTCTTTCCTGACATACTTCTCACGCTTCCCCAACAAATCATACATCATTCAATATTTGATTTATTTTATCTACTTCCTCTATTTTTAGTATCATTCACATCGTTAACGTGTACTTTTTACCATTCTTTCTTCATTCATTCTTTCCATGTGTCCAAACGATCTTAATGATAATACAATTATTTTGTTCATAACACTTCATTCGCACCACATTCACTTCTAATAATTTCATTCGACACTCTATCATACAAAGTATTTTATTTTATTTTTATACCATCATTTTTTTTTTCTAAATGAGATCTCTAAGACGGATATGTATTAAATCTAATAATGACAGAGTGTCAAATGCAAGTACAAGAAGTTAATGCAGTGCGAATGAAAGTGTTGTGAACAAAATAATAAATTGTTCATTGGGATGGTTTGGATATATGGAAAGAATTAATGAAGAATGAATATTTGTTAACGATATAAACGGAACATATAATAAAGAGGAAGGCTGAGGAAAACCTGGCATCATCAAATTAATCCAACTATAAATGTCGGTCATGCGAGGAGTCGGAGAAATCGACGTGCGCACATGACACGATGTAAGAATCAACCGGCCTCTGGTGATGTTTATGTGGAGAGCAATCAAACTGCTGAACTTGATCGCAGAATATCTCATTTCTCTTGTGTTTGTTATATTTTACCTGTTCTCAATAGATGTTCTCAATAGATTTAATATGTTTTGAGAAATTAATTTTATTTGATTTGAATGTTGAGGAATCAATAAAAGAATGCTAGAAGAGAACAGTATATTGGTCCATTATTTCTGCCTACCCCTTCGGTAGACGGTGTGATGATTAATATGTTAGTTAGTTAATAAATGCAACAGCTTACATGTGATCTATTAGCCTGCCATTATAATCTATCGACACGTGCCGCAACAAGTACTCGGTATCTTCAATCTCTCACACGTGTGCGATGAACCAGATAAATGTACAGATTAACAAGCGAGACGCCTTAAATGTGACGTGGGTATTCTCGAACACTATTTCGTTATTCGTACGTATTGTAGAACCTTTGGCGTTCTTAAGAGATTCGCAAAATCCTTTCCAATTCATTACCTATATTATAATACATTAGATTAAACCACAGATATGGGCAATTGATTGATTAAACCACTTTTATATCCTATTTTCATCTCGGAAAAGCACATTGAATTTAACATTGTAGGACAGAATTGACAGAAAGGTTATTTATTGTTTCTTGATGTAAAACTCCATATTAAATAATTAATACGAATGAAAACGTCAGTTTTCTAGAATTTTTATTATATTTTAAATGAATGGCATGTTTCGCCCTTCAAAGGCATTATCAAATGTTTGATTATGCCTTAGAAGGGCGAAATATGTCATTCCCATAAAATAAAATAAAACATCTAGGAAAAACTGACGTTTTCTGTTTTTCTTTCTTATTCACTTTGTACATACAACAGTTTTATTAAAACTGACGTTTTCATTCGTATTATTGACATAAAGGTTATTTATTGTTTCTTGAAAAAATATATATAATTTCTTCTATATTCGCGATAACTTTTTGTTGCGGATTCATTGAAAAATCCTCACTTTTTTAACTTTGTACGCAACACACACTTCATTACAAAAAATATAAATTAAAAAACCAACATTTTTCGGACATAGAAGCCATTCATCAATGATATATGGTAAATATTATTTAAATATTACAATTACACTTTTTTTTTTAAATCATGAATTGTGGTCAGTTTTGATAGATACGTTTGTTTTTTATATTTTATTTTTGTAATAAAGTCCTTGTTGTGTAGAAAGTAAAAAGAAAAATAAACGTTTGGCAGTTATTATTATTATTATTATTATTATTTTGTTGAATCGCTCTTAGCATCATGACAGCATGAGCCAAATCGATGTAAGAGGTATTATGCTATCATAGTGATTCTCGTGATATGTGATAGGTATCTAGTCTATCGCCATTAAATTGTCACGTGAATCCTACACCAGACCAAAGACAGTGTGACAATCACACTGCCCTCGCCGGGAATCAAACCCGGAACCTTCGGGGTGGCAGTCAATGCACTTACCACTCGGCCACGAAGGTCGAATTATGCATAACTCCATATAAAATAAGTAATACGAATGAAAACGTCTGTTTTATAAAGTTTTATTATTTTTTTTATGTGAATTAAATGTTTCGCCTGTCATTATTTAATAATGCATTACCCAGGCAAAACATGTCATTCACCTAAAATACAATAAAACTTATAGAAAACAGACTTTTCGTTCGTATTGATGACATGAAGATTATTTAAAGATTTATGATATTATAATATGGCATAGAAACCAGAGCTGACACAGTTAAGACCAAAAACCTTCTGGGAAGTCTGAGATGAGAGTACTGCTAACTATATTAGGGAGGATTCTCAAGGACAGTGTTGGAAACCCTAAAATATTAGAGACCTGTCAGACGGAAGACGGTACTGGAGAGACCACATGGAAAGTAAAGGTGATGCTAGAATTCCCCGGGTGGTTGCCCACAAAATACCTGTGGAATACTAAAGGAAAACCACCAAAAGATAGCTGGTGTTTCAGCTCCCAAGAGCATAACTTTAATTCAAAAACAGATTAACGATCAAGAATAAGATTAAGACGTAGTTTCTTGCCTATGTTTAATACTATTTTTGTTATTTTTCAACGGCCGTTCAAGCAGTTGTTGAATAAACTTATAATATGTTTAAAATGAAAAATAATCTTACTTACTACTTCGGATGAATCTTGATTTTGAGCTTTCTTGGTGATGTCATTCCAAGCTTCTCGATCCTGCGCCTTTTGCTCCGCCAATTCAGCCAGTAACGTTATCCATTAGGCGTTGTCTAGGATTTCTTATAGGTATCACCCCAGATGGTCTTGACACGTACAGGGCGTCGATTGCTCAGGTTTCTCCTAAACATACGATTATTTTCAATGCATAAATGTTTACGTTTGTTAGCACCTTCAAGACGGACCTTGCAACTATCTCCAAAACTTCAAAGTTAATACCAAGATTCATGGATACTTCCACTTCGCTGTCGAAATAAAGACATTATTTCGACAGCGACTGGTTTCGCCAGGCTCGCTGACATCGACAGACTGGTGAGAGACCACTCTGGAAACATAACAAACATTATTAATGTTAAAATTTAAAACACTGTTATATTATCACAATTTATTTTTATTCACTGAGTTAAATGTGAATAAAAAGAAATTGTGATATTATCACAGTGTTTTAAATTTTAGCAGTAATTATGTTGAAGTATCATAGTGTTTCTTCCAAAACAATAGACTATTCCATAACAAACATAGTGATTTTGATGATAAATATGTTTCTGTGTGTCTTTTTATAATTTATTTGAGTGACATGTTTCGCATTACTAGGACATTATCAAATATGAAATGAATCAAACGTGTATCTCTTTATTTACTCCAGACAAGATGTCACTACCCTTAAATTTAATAATACTTAAATCTAAGAAGATTTAAATCATTGTTAAGAAAAAATAATACAACATGTCATTTCCGAAATAATTAGCCGAAGAAATATTATGAAACTCCTACAAAACAAACGTTTTAATTAGAATTAATTTTAAAATCCGTCAATGTCATAATGTTCCTATTGTAGAAAACAAACAATTTAATTATTAATCATTGGGTAATGTACATTTATTTATTTTAGTTTAAAAAATACTAACTTAGGGTTGTCATAGAAAAAATATGCATATTTGAAAAGAATGAATGATTTTTAACGAAACATTGTCAAAATTTTCATTTATTATAATAATGTCACTCCCTTAAAATGTAATAAAACTTCTAGAAGACAGACGTTTTTATTTGTATTAATTATCAGTATTTGTAATAAAGCAAATTTTATTGTGGTTGCAAATTTATTTATTTACGTAATCATGTTTGCTGATTTCGTGTTTTCGTCGTGCATTCGTTCGCTCACCTCGCCACGAAAACCGATGGCAAATAGTTTTATAGAAACGGTTATAACGAGATTTGCTTTTTGAATAAAAATTCATTTCGACTTACACGATACCCAAAAAGCACACAAATAGCCGAACAAAATATTTCTGTCGTGTCGGGAATTTTTAATACTGTAGGCAATCTATTCGAGCGACATGCCAGTCTCAATGCAGTTGAACGGGGGTGAAGGGGGTGGATGGGAAAACTAAAACACAGGTGTCGTTTCGGTTGCCGCATTGAAACCACCCCCTACCGCCCCCGCAACCTTCGTCTACCCTAAACCAGGGGTAGCGAACTCTTTGCTCGATTATTTATTCATTACGCAAATGCCTCGTTGGGAATTGTAGCTTGTCCCTGCCCTGACTTGCTCGCTTTTGTTTTATACTATGTGTCAATGCGTTGACTTATGCTTCAAACGGCCCCGACAGAAAACTAGAATTACATTACTTTAATTTGCTTTACATAATTTTACATATATTGTATACATCGAAACGAGAGCTATCACCATCAGAACAAAAAGTCTCCAAAGAACCACAGAAATGAAGACTCTCCGATCCGTTGCGGGAACGACACTCCGAGACAGGATAAGAAATTCTCAAATAAGAAAGATCTGTTATGTAGAAGATGTCGTGCGATGGGGAAGACTGAAAATACGTTACTGGAGAGAACATGTGGAAAGAGCATATTTAAAAGACTGATCAATATAGCCGCAAATAAAGTACCAACAGCTAATTGACCGGCAGGAAGACCACCTAAAAGATGGCAAGACAGTTTGACATCTGTATCCCAGGAACAGGCTCCGAGAAATAACAGGACACAGTCCTAAATAAAGAAGAAGAAGAAGAAGTATACATCTTCTTCTTTTTTTTATTGTTTTGTCACACCTCCGTGGTGCACAGGACCTCAAATATTCTCATCCACCCGTTTCTATCGCACACCTGATGCTTTACACTACTCCAAGGAAGTCCTTACTTTACCAGGTGGCTCTAGGTCTGCCTCGCTTCCTTTTGCAACCCACAAGGGACCAGTATAGTACGCCCATATACATAAACACAAATAATGATTACTGTGATTAAATCACCGTTTTTTCACATTTGATTATTCATTTGATTTGATAGCAGGCAAGACACTGAGAGATCGCGTGATGAACACCAGAATAAGAGAGATATGTGAGGTTGAGGATATTAAAATATGTAACAGACAGCGAAAAAGGGACTGGTACGGTCATGTTCAAAGAATGGGCACCACCAGACTCCCCTATATTACATTACATAATCAGCCTCACGAGACTCGTCCTCGTAGAAGACCTCCTAAAAGATGGAAGGACAGCTGGGAATCTATCCCACAGGAGGAGCAACACTTTGGAGAACAGATCACATAGGTCTACAATCAGGAAGAAGAAGAAGAAAAAGATTATTTTTCTTGTTTTTGTTCTAGAAGGAAAAATTTATCATCAAGAGAACGATATAAACCTACATGGTTTATACTGTTTTCCCGATGATGTTAAAATAAAGCCTCCGAAACAATATATTTTTAAAAAGTATTCCAATTATCATTATTTTATTGAATGTTAAGACATAACACTGTGGAATTCCATTGTAATAATATTGTTATTGAAAAAACAACGCTGTCTACATTCCACTTTAATGAATTAAAATTATATTTTACAGTAAAATAAAAATATTAACCACGACATGTTTCGGATCTGACCTCCATCCTCTAGTGTTAATATATTCCTAAACTCTAAAAAATAGACTTATTATGTAAAGATAAATTATTATAACTAATCCTTCAAATTACGAGTGACAATTATAGTGGAGAAAACACACATTTACATATCAATACAATACACTTGAAAAATACATTTTAATTTAAATATTTATAATACCTGAACTAACTGCTTTTTGAACTAATAATTGAATAATATCAGTGGTTCTTATCTTGGAGTCCCCCCCCCCCCTGGGAGTGCGGGAAGAATTTTTGGGGGTGCGAGAGAAACCCCTAACAATATAAATTATTAAATATCTTTTTTTTTTTCTTTTTTTAATAACACAATATTTGAAAACTACAGTAGTCCTTCCAATGACCTTTTTTTTACTCATTTGAGAGAAAAGACAAAAAAAAAAAGAATCGACTCACTTTCCTGAGCAATCCGTTCGGCTCAGATCTCTGAGATGATTCATTTTGCCCACCCCTAGTGCGGAGAGTTATTTTCAGATTCAAAGGGGTGCGTCTTATTTAAAAGTTTAAGAAACACTGAATAATATCGTTATATGTTCCGGAAAAAAAAATTAACGTGTGAGTAATATAACAAATCTTTTGTGAATATGTTGCAAGCCTACGAAATCTGGTGCCTAACACATAAACCGAATCTGACACGAACAAATTTAGTTCTATTTTATTTCAAAATCATTTTTACATACTTTTCGTTTTACGATAAGTCATAAAAACGTCTGACGTATGCATCGGCTCGAGTGATTGCAAAAAAGGGTGCACGTGCCCCTGTGATTTGAAACCCCTGGATTAAAACCCCCACCCCACCGCCACCACCTTGAATATTTAATACTCGCCTTTTCAAAGTAAACGAATACCAATGTACAGATTATTCCGAACTGTTGCTGTTCTGTAGTCAGCTAATTTTAAACAGTTTGTGGCGTAGTGATAAAGCAAAGATTAACCGACTGCCTGAACACTCAATCCACTAAACTCTGATAGGAGTATTTTCCTCAAAAATCTCCGCATAATTTAGTATTAAAACAGATAGTTTGTGTTTAGCGATAAGGGAAAGGCAAACATACAAAATGTGCTTCGTGTAGTTTTACATAACTCGTAAAATATAACAATTTAAAGATAAAGATGTGAATATATAACGTATTTTTTAGTAAGTGCTGATGTTTAAAGCATAGTTTTTAGGTTATATGTTATTTCAAAAACGATTTTTACGTTCGCTTTACGTATTCTATATTGCTTTAGGTTGGAAAAGTTCATTCTATACCCACGGTGCTTTACTCAATATAGTATCTGGATAAAATAATATTTATTATGTTTTCAATTGATATAAGTGCGATGGGCGAGAAATTTGAGCAAGTTACCGAATTTACGTGTCTGGGAAGCATGTTTACAAGAGACGGAAAAATGGAGAAAGACATCGAAAGAAGGGTTGGTGCTGGGAATAAAATAAATGGTGCACTCAAAGTCATTACTGCAAATAGAGATATATCCACAGAAGCAAAGATGGCAGTACACAATGAAGTTCTAGTGCCAACCCTCATGTATAGAAGTGAAGCTTAGAGCTGGTAAAAGAAGGTTGAAAGCAGGATAAACGCCGTAGAAATGAGATCACTAAGAATGATGTGCGGGAAAACGTTGAATGATAGAATACCGAACGATGAAATAAGAAAGAAATGTAAGGCAGATGACTGCATCATGGATAAAATTTAAAAAGAATCCCTGAAATAGTTTGAAGATATAGAACAAATGGATGAGAGTAAAATGGTTTAAAAGTTGTACACAAGCAGTGTGAGTGGAAAAATAAGCCGAGGACAACCAAGAAAAACATGGCATGACCAAATTATTCAATTACTAAAAGGCGGCCACATTCGAAATCGGAATAATCGACGTGCGTGCATGTTACGATGTATGAATATAACGGTAGCCCGAGAAGTATGCCAGGACAGAGCATTGTGTCGATCAATCCTCTCTGCCTACCTCTCCGGCGAAATGGCGTAATGGTTAGTTAGATAGATAGTTTATATGCATCATGCGCACGACTGTCGCAACAAGAATGAACTCGCGCGAAACTGAAGACTCCTCTAAAGAAAATCAACAACAAAAACAGACCATCACGCCGTTTCCCCGAAAGGGAAGGCTGTTCATAACTGTAAACTGTCGATTAATTTTTGTTTTAATTGTCTATAAAATAAATATTATTTCTTCTATAGTTTTAATTGTTAAACAATCGTCGTAAAAGAATAAAAAAAATTGAGCAAGGAAGGTACGATTTCTAAAACTAATAATTTTATCAACTGCATATACACTCGTTTTATTCATCATTCTAGTTTACCACCGCATTATCGCAGAATCCCATAAAACCAATTTCTCTTCGCCGATTCATAAACTTCAATTTTGAAGCAAAGCTTTCCATCTCCGTTTTGTTTGAATGGACCCACGTATCCCCTATTTAGGTCTACTACATTTGCCCGAAGGCAAACAGGGCGACAACGGGATGCTGAATGTAAAGTCTTATATGTATTCAACATACAGAATGTTCGGTACTTGTAAAAACTGATATACGTTTTTGAACAACTGACTAACAATTTTCTATTGCAGTTGCAAAAAATCATTATGGCAGTATTTTGGCAAGTGTAGAAATTAGATATTGCCCATTTCGAAGATAGAATATTACTTATTCATCCTAATAAAGCTGTCTTAATATAAGTTCTCCCAAAAACGGGGTTAAAAATTCAGCACAATTATTTATACGATATTTATGAAACATACATTTTCGTTTATGGCAATCTGCATATCTTTTTTTGTATCAGATCACAATTATATACGGTAGGTTTTTAAAAGGTTTGCCACTTACTTCGGGGGTTTTATTTTTAATAAATTTAACCCTTTACATTTTTTTTTTTTTTGTTATATTATTGACTGTCGTAAAATGTGATAGGTAGCTTATCTATCGCAATTGGGTTGTCACGCGAATTCTACACCAGACTAAAGACAGTGTGACGATCCATTGCCGGGAATCGAACCCGGGGCCTTCGATATGGCGGTCAGAGGTCTTAACACACTGCCACGAAGGTTGTTTCCTGGAATAAATCCAATCAAAGTCCAATTTATTATTCTATCAAAAATTTGATATGGGAATTAAGAATAAATAAATTGTCATGTCTAACTAAACAACAATTAATAGATTTACCCACCTATTCATAAGAAAAAGGAAAATCATGAAATGAATTTTAAACAAGTATTATTCACCCTGTATTTTCATACGTAACGTGTACATACGCTCATTCCATGAAAAAGAATGTATTAAGTGTACGGGTGGATATGGGAATGTACGTGCCTACTCATCTGTATAAGTATGACTACAACAAAACTTCGTAGATAGTAGGTTATACGTATAAGAGTTTCAAGTGGTCAACAGACAAAGGGTAAAACGTGATGAACTTTTAAGCGGGGGTGAACGAACAACGTTTTGAATCGCTAATTTAACCCTCCTTGTAACATGAAACTACTATAAACTTTTAATATATAAATTCTGTATACATGTTTACACCTTCTTCTTCTTCAGTGCCCTGTAGGGTCCTTCAACGTTGGCGATCTCTGCGCCGCTCGGAACAGCTCCTTCACACTTCGGATGCTGGTCCACTCCCTCACGTTTCGCAGTCAGGACGTTTGTCTCCTACCGGGCCCTTGGCGTATCTCAAATTTCCCCTCCAATATCAGTTGGAGAAGGTGGTACTTTTCCCCACGCAGTATATGTCCCAGATGTGAAATCTTCCGAACCTTGATAGTTGATAACAGTTCCCTGTCAACTCAAGCTCGCCTCAGGACTTCGGTATTGGTAACCATGTCTGTCCAGGGAATTCTGAGTATTTGGCAATGGAGCCACATTTCAAATGCTTCCAGTCTGTTCATTGAGTTAACTTTCAAGGTCCACGTTTCACATCACAGTGATTTCATTTTATTAAACGTAGCTCTTGCTGCCTCAATTCTGCATTTTATCTCTATATCTGTTTACACAATACATGTATAAAAATTGTATAATAATGTATTATTTACGGATACTAATCATTTTCTGTGTCTTCTTTCGGCTGACCATTTCCCGCTATTTGGGGTCGGCTCTCCTAATACGGCTCCGCCAAGTCCCGTGATTCTGGATCACCTGGCTGTCCAGTCCCAGCGTCCTCAGGTCATTTCTAACTGTGGACATCCACGTTGCAGGAGGCCGACCAAATCTCCTTATTCCATCTTCCAGTTGCAGGGCTTTATGGATTCATCGTCCCTCGCCATACCACCGCAAACGACGTTCCCTAGCCTTTTAAGCTATGGGAAAGACCTTGAGGCTACCTCTGATGTGGTATTTTTAAGCTTTATCTAGCATTGTAATCCCGCCGACTCACATAAGCATCTTCATATATGCTACGTGTAGCCTCTGTTCTTCTTGACGCCTTTCGGCCCAGAATTCCGATCCGTAGAGTATAGCATGTCTTGCAACGGTTTGGTATACCTTTCCCTTCATTTGGACGGGTATATTGCTGTCACAAAGTACTCCTGAAAGGGCACGTCATTTAAGCGTGCCATCATTAGTAATCACAGTGTGTATTTAATATTTCGTAATTCTTTAAGAAGTTTTATTTATGTATGGAAGTGAAACATGGAACTGGCAAAAGAAGGATGAAAGTAGAATAAATGCAGTAGAAATGAGATCTCTTAGACGAATGTGTAGATACTCTGTGTATAATAGAGTGTCGAATGAAAATATAAGAAGTGAATGCGGTGCGAATGATGGTGTTATGAACAAAATAATGAAAGGATCATTAAGATGGTTTGGACATATGGAAAGAATGAATAAGGAATGAATGGTTAAAAAATTATATGTTAACGATGTAAATGGAACCAGAAATAGAGGAAGACCGAGGAAAACGTGGCACGATCAAATAAATCAAATATTGAATGTCGGCCATGTGAGGAGTCAGAGAAATCGACGCGCGTGCATGACACGATGTATGAATGTTGAGGAAGAGAGAAAAATATGTCAGGAAAGAAAAGTGTGGCAGTTCATTATTTCTGCCTACCCCTTCAGGAAGACGGCGTGATGGTTTTTTAGTTAGTTAGTTAGTTAATTTATTTATATAGGTGGACAAGTCTACTCTATCCCTATAGTTTTAGAGGTAAAATACTGAACCCTGAAATCAGACGCTGGACACAGCTTATATAATAATAATAATAATAATAATAAATTGGATGATTTATAGAGCGCCATCGACCGTGTCGCCAAACTAAAGTGGATGGAATAGATGAGCAGGACATGTTGACAGACAAGGAGTGGATTGATCAGCACCCAGAGTCTTAATGTGGTGACCAAAGGAAGGGAAAAGAAAAAGAGTCATTGATCGACTCCAGAAAAGACGTACTGATGACACAATTATAGTCAAAGGAACATTATAGATGGATGAGAATGGCACAACAAAGAAAAAAACAGACTATTTGAAGAAACCTTGAAAGAGACTATTAGAAGAGACCATCCAGCAGTGGAGGTATGACTAGAGAGAAAAAAAAATCGTACCTTTCACTCATACTTAATATGACTCATTTGTAGTCCATTGTTTTGACAGAAATACTATGATATACTCTCTTTTTATAATGTAATTGCAAACGATCTGGACTTGTATGTCTGTAATGTTTGTGATGATACTTCAAAATTATAAACTGTTAAAATTTTAATGACATCTGTTTCACCAACCGATGTTAGCATCATCACAATATTTTTTCGTTGATTATTTTTCTACTTGATAATTTGTTAACAGCGCCCTTGATGCGATGAAATCGTGAATTGGCGCTTTAGAAATAATCCAATTTATTATTATTTGATATGAATGTTCATTTGATATGTATCTACCAAGGTAAAACACTGCAATCTCGGATTACTTTTTACAAAACAGATGTTTGCAGTACTATTAAACACTTTGTATAGAAGAGTATGGAGAACAAAAATTATTAATTTCAACAAATTTTCATATGCGAGTACAATAACACACATTTAATTTTATCTGTAGCAATGATTTTATTGAACATTTTCTTTAGCCATTCTACTGAAAAGCAGTTGATTAACTTTTTCCTTGAGCATAATAATTTCCTTTTAGTTTCCCTTCTGAATAAATTCTCTTGTATTAGTTGGAAATTGAAAAGGGATCCCAAAAGATCCTTGAAACGCAAGTAGAAGTTCGAAACAAGGAAGGTTTATTCGATTAAAAATGTAGTGACTTATATAGCATGAAAACTTAACTCATGATATGACCCGTCTAAAATTGAAAAATATTAAAGGATCACATTTAATATATATGGGGTAAGGTAAGGTATTTTGGCAGTATAGGTAATTTGGCAGTACTTTCTGAAACACAATCGTACTGAATAACCTAACGCTATGTAAGCTTCGGGAACTCACCAATAGATGACAAAATATCTAGAATTAGACGAATAAACTTCAAAACACAGTTATCACACGCGCCTCCGCTGGTACAAAACATCGATGTGCGAGTCATGTTAAAACATATACTGCCAAATTACATTACCTTACCCTATATTCAAACATGTATTTAAAAAAATATTAATAATATAAGAAGAGAATGCAGTGCTAATGAAAGTGTCATGATAATAATGAAAAAAACATTAAGGTGGTTTGGACACATGGAAAGAGTTAACGTAGAAAGAATGATAAAATAAGTATATGTTAACGAAGTAAATAGAACTAGAAATAGAGGAAGACCAAGGAAAACGTGGCACAATCAAATAAATCAAATATTGAATGTCGACGTGCGTGCATGCATGAGAAATCGACGTGCGTGCATTACACGATGTACCATATGAATGTGGAGGAATCGAGAAAAGTATATCAGGAAAGTAAAATTTGGCGGTCCATTTTTGATGAAAACAAAAAAATTTTCATACAAAATTTCTTTTTTGTTATTTATTTAGTGTGTTTCCACTTGTGTTTACCGTAGACCGGTTTCGGCAGCTCGCTACCAGAAGATGGCAGTAAGCTGCCGAAACCGGTCGACGATAAACACAAGTGGAAGCACACTACATATATAATAATAAAGAAATTGTGTATCAATTTATTTTGTTTTCAGTATTTATTTGTTCAAAACACCTTCATTCGCACTGCATTCAATAATTTTCATTTCCGTATAAAACGTAATTTTAAATTTGATGTGTTAATATATGAATGACATAAAGTTATAATTTCTACATATATTCAGGGACATGGTGCCATGTTGAAACTTCCCCATGTACATATAAGTGGTTTATATGCAAAAAAAATCTCACACCGCGCATGTATACATAAGTTACGGAGATTAAATTAACATTAGCAATGTCCACATACTCTGGATTCATGACAGAATATGTTTTCGCGCGCTTATTTTCAGTCCTTGAATTTTGAAAAGGTTAAAGCTTGCATATTCATTTAAAAAGATATAACAAAATTAAGTATATGAGCTTAAAAGCTTATCGAATATAAACTGTTCAATTATAAAACTTTGTTTTTATGTATCACAATTTTATTTGTATTTTTCGCGACAAAGAAATTATATTATATTACATAAAAAAAAATATTCAAATACGAATAGAAAAAGTACACATAAGGGTTCGAAAAATCACGAAAATTTAACAGTTGATATATTATTGTAACACCTGATGATGTCAACATAGGTAAACGAAAATATTAATAAAATAGTGGTACATAAAAAATAGTTTTTTTTTAATTTAACAGTTTATAATGTTGAAGTATCATAGTGTTTCGGTTAAAACAATGGACTATTTATCGAATAAACATGAAAATCATGCAAAAAGATAATCACACAATTTCTTATATCAACAACAACAACAAACCATCACGCCGTTTCCCCGTAGGGGTAGGCAGAGAGAATGGACCGCTTCACTACTCTATCCTGGTACAACTCTCTAGCTTCCTCCACATTCATACAGCGAGTCATGCACGCACGTTGATTCCTCCGACTTTTAACATGACCAACCTTTAAAATTTGATTAATTTGGTCATGCCATGTTTTTCTCGGTCTGCCTCAACCCCGTACTCCATTAACATCATTCACGTATACTTTCTTAACCATTCTTTCTCATTTCGTTTTAAATGTACTATAACGTTATTTAAAAAGGCGTTTATCGAGCAACAACATTAAGTGAAAATGAAAAAGCGTACTCCGCTTTCATTGAAGTAAAAGCAAATAAAGAGAATAAATAAATACGACCGAATCAAAAGTTTTCCATTGAGTGGAAAAGTGAATACCATCCCTTTAAGCATATTTTACCCTTTGCGATAGTAGTTTGTATTTAGCCCTGTCTCCCGGGCAGAGAATCCCGCACAAGTCCCCAGGGAGTGCAAATCCTTTCACTTCCCTAACTCGCCTTATTCAATGTTCGCCTCTCCTTCACCGCGACATTCTTCTGCCCGATCCGGGCGCAGCTCCCAGGGCTAGGACTGTTTATCTCCTAAAGTGACAGTTTAAACTACTTGATTTGGAATTAATGACGTTCGAAACAAAAGAAATAAACATTATATAATATGATATGACGTAAAATGGAACTAGAAATAGAGGATGACAGCGGAAAGCGTGGCACGATCAAATGCATCAAATATTGAATGTCGATCACGTGTGTCGGAGAAAGCGACGTAATTAGGCGATACAATGTATTAATGTTGAGGATTCGAGAGGAGTGTGTCAGGTAAAAACCAATACAGCTAACCCATTCGGATAAACGGCATGGTTAGTTAGTTAGTAAGTAAGTTATATTAGAGTAATTACTTAAGTATTATTTTTACTAAAAACGTATACATAATTGGATTGGCTAGAAGTATTATTTTATTTCATGAGACTGTATTTTTTTTCATGAAACTGTGTTTTCTAGAAGTGTTATTTTATTTCATGGGACGTGCATTGTTTTTCTTTTAAATATTTGACAATTTCCTAACAAAGCGCAATATTTCAATATCATAAAATAATTTAATTTAAGTTAAATTGTATTTATTAGAACATGTGTTGTGTACATGTGTACTATTTCAAGTAAATAAATAAATAAATAAATAATATAATAAAACTTCTGGAAAACTAACATTTTAATAGATATTTACAGTGGACTTTAGCAATATTGTTCAAGAAACAATAAATAAATCGATATAAGTTAATATAGTTATCTCTTCAAAACATGTCAAGAAACATAATCTCAAACATTGAAATAAGGTTTTTTATTCACAAGTGTTCGTAATTTAAAGTGAGAAAAGATTCTGTATTCTAATGTGGAAAGATGTCCTCAAGAAAACTAGAACTGGGTGTGTAAAAGATGAGTTATAGTTTTACTTGGCGTCATCAGGCAAAGTTTCTTCTTATTCAGGATTAATTATAACAAACCCCTGTCATATTCCGTTGGCTCTGGATTCTGGAACTAATTTGGGCTCATAAATGATTTAATTTATGTTTATTCCCCAAGTTCTTCGACACAGGGTGCTTCTCATTCTGAGCTTCTTGAAACTATACTTATTGAAACATTTTTGTAATAGTATGACGGTCCATCCTCTGTACCTACCTCTCCGAGAAAATGGTGTGATAGATTGTTAGTTAGTTCGGTACTTATTTTGGCAAAAGATCCCAAATGCAATTTTTATAAAATTGAGTTAAACATTTTTTTTTTTGTTATGGAACTTAATAAATTTGTGCTGTTTTGATGTTGAAATTATATTAGTTTTTCGTTTCTCCACGTAATTATTGATATTTTTATTGTGTTATTTTATTTTATGTATTGAATTTTATATTATTTGTTTTAGATTTATTTTGTGGACGTTGGACGATCTAAGTGTGCGCGGGGGATGCCTATTGGTGGCGATGAGGTTCGCAACCCATCACACCGCGTCTCCCGCGGGGGCAAAAAGAGAAGAATGGAGTGCCGCATCGGTGAAAGTGTGGCAGTCCATTATTTTTGCCTACCCCTTCCTTTCTTCATTCATTATTTCCATATGTCCAAACCGTATTAATGATCCTTTCATTATTTTGTTCATAACACCATCATTTGCACCGCATTCACTTCTTATATTTTCATTAGACATTTCTAGAGATCTCATTTCTACTGTACTTTCATCCTTCTTTTGCCAGTTCCATGCCTAGCTTCAATACATAACCAGAAATAGAGGAAGACCGAGGAAAACGTGGCACGATCAAGTAAATCAAATATTGAATGTCGGCCATGTGAGGAGTCAGAGAAATCGACGCGCGTGCATGACACGATGTATGAATGTTGAGGAACCGAGAGAAATATGTCAGGAAATAAAAGTGTGGCAGTCCATTCTCTCTGCCTACCCCTTCAGGGAGACGGCGTGATGATTAGTTAGTTAGTTAGTTTTATAAAATACAACGATTGGTTGCTGTGACAATTTTTGACTTATTGTCGCAACACTCAAAAACGAATTATAAAATATTGTGATATCATGACAAATGTTTAAGTATCATAATGTTTCGCCCAAAACAATGAACTATTCAAATATTGAAATATTTATTCCTACTAGAGGGCTATTTAGAAATGTTTCATTCATAAAAGAAGCACATTGAAAGGTTATATTTCATACTAAGGGAAAAAATACTTTATTTGATTCCACTTACACTTGATGAAGGGTCAAAAGAATTCGTAGAGTCGGCAGGCTGTCATGGTTCCAAAATGGTAAAAGTTTTTACAAACTTAGGAAGAAGAAGCATTTGTCGGAAGGATCTGAAATATTACATATAGAAGATTTAAAAGGTTTAATAACAAACTGCTATTGATTCAAGAATATTTCGTATGTTTACAGTAGTATGCAAAACGACTTTTTAAGATAATCAAATGATTTAACTGATATCTCTTGATGGAAGTTCATTTTAAATAAATATCGACTTATATCGAAATGTTTTAGTTAAATTCTTACATACGGTAAAGTTAGATTAACTAGATATATTAGAAATAAATTGACTCAAATACACTCCTGATAACGATCTTAACGATCCATTATTATTTGTATATTCACCTTATGTAAATAATCAAAAAACTTTCCGAGAAAAAATTACTGACAAAACCTTGTTTAAAAATTATAGAAGCAGCCCTGGACAAATTAATGGATGGAAAAACCAATGGGGGGCACAACCTTAGGACCAAGATATATATCATATTATTCTTAAATTCTGTGGGATAATGTAAATACATGTATTCATTTTTTAAATAATATTTATAGATATATCAACTGTTTTCAAAATAAATTCCATTTTTCTATAAAATAAATCTATAAACATAAGTATTTTAATATTATTATTGTACAGATTCATGTAGACGAAAGACGAAAACTGAGAAAATAAATTACAGAAAATATCACCAGAGTAGGTACTTTTCATTGTCGATGTTAACTAACTAACTAACTAACCATCACGCCGTTTCTACGAAGGGGTAAGCAGAAAGAATAGACTGCCACACTTTTCCTTTCTGACATATTTCTCTCGATTCCTCAACATTCATACATCGTGTCATGCACGCGCGTCGATTTATTTGACTCCCCGCGTGTCCGACATTCAATATTTGATTTATTTGATCGTGCCACGTTTTCTTCGGTCTTCCTCTATTTCTAGTTCCATTAACATCGTTAACATATACTTTTTTACTATTCTTTCTTCAAACCATCTTAATGATCATTTCATTATTTTGTTTATAACACCCTCCATTCGCACCGCATTCACTTCTTATATTTTCATTCGAAACTCTATCCACAGAATATTCGCATATTTGTCTAAAAGATCTCATTTCTTCTACTTTCATCCTCCTTTTGCCAGTTCCATGCTTCGCTTCCATACATTAGAGCCGGTACAAGAACACCATTGGATAGGTTTTTGTTTGCGATGACAACTTTACATGCACCATTCGCTTTGTTGCCTGCCCCAACCCTTCTTTCAATATCCCTCTCCACTCGCCCATATTTTGTAAACATACTACCCAAATACACGTACTTATCTACTTGCTCCAAATTTTCACCATTCACGCTAATGTTGCAGACTGTCGTGATTTCTTCTTTTTCAAAAATCTTTTTTTATTGACGATGTTAATTTTAAATTTTCCGTTTACATAGTGCAAACATTTTTTCTGGGATCCCTGTACAGAACACAAGCAGCAGGGCTAGCGCTTTGGTGGTATGATACAAGAATTTAAATACTCTGAAATATGCAACCTTGGAATAAGGGGCAAAAGGTCTTATTAAGGCGAACTCTAGACTTTTCATGTGAAATTACAAGATTTTAAATGTTTTATGCTAAGTTCAACAATTTTGATTCGTTCAAACTTTTTGGGATTATCAGAATTCCAAAGTTTAAAAAAATTAATTCCCAGGATAAACTTCTAGAATAACCCAGAAAATATATAATAATAATATTAATATATAAATATTTTGAACATAATTATGTATGAAATAAAACATTTTAAAACTTTGTTTAAACGCTTCTGTATTTTTAAACTACTGACCAGTTTCGCACCAAGCGCAACTTTCGTCAGAGCGCAACTAATCGATAGTGCTAAAAATAAAATTATGTTGAAATAATATATTCGAATGTTTCATTTATTTTTTAAATTGTCAAACCACATGATAAAATTAAAAAAAGGATCCTTGAGATGGTTTGGACATATGGAACGAATGGATGAGAGAAGAATGGTTAAAAAGTTGTACACAAGCAGCGTGAGTGGAAAAAGAAGCCGAGGACGACCGAGGAAAACATGGCATGACCAAATTAATCAATTACTAAAAGGCGGTCACATTCGAAGTCGGAATAATCGATGTGCGTGCATGGTACGATGTATGAATGTAGAGAAAGTCCGAGAGGTATGCCAGGACAGAGCATTATGGCGATCCATCCTCTCTGCCTACCCCTCCGGAGAAATGGCGTGATGGTTAGTTAGTTAGTTAGTTTTATTATAGCCAAATATTGAATATCTTGTATCGTTTTATCACAACATTATGTTTGTACGGCCTTGTTTAAAAATCGATAGACGACAAGTTTTCAGCATTAATGTGTATGAGTTTTTATTCACGTTAGAACGATGAATGTCCCTCGCTAGGTTCGTGATGGCACCGTGTTTATAGCGTCTGCGTTTCCTTTCGTGTTGCCATTAAATGGCGGATGGAGTTATCATTTGCGTTCTCTGTATATCTAACTCGTATCTGTGTAGAACACACGTTTGTACTGCCTTGCACGTTTTATCTTAGTGAAATAATCCTTATAAATGCGCATAATTAATCTTAAAAAAAATCATCCTAAAAACCAACAGCTTTTACTCTAATGATGAAGGCACTCTAATATTATTATTATTATTATTTTTATTACTATGTTGTTGAATCGTTATTTCATGACAGCATGAGCCAAATCTATGTAAAGGGTATTATTATAGTGATCATGGTGATTCTCGTGACATGTGATAGTGAATTCTACACCAGAACAAAGACAGTGTGACAATCACACTGTCCTCGTCGGGAATCGAACTCGGAACCTTCGGAGTGGCAGTTGATGCACTTACCACTCGGCCACGAAGGTCGTCAATAGTGATAATAGTGATACCAGTAAGGATAGTTATCAAACTGTTGAACTGAACAAACTGCTGAGATCGATATTTTTCAAATTGATTAAGCAATGTTCAAAAGGAAAATACTTCAAATATTTAAAATTATTTAGCCTCACAAACGTCCTACTTGTCCATATGTTACTCTCTAAAAATTGGTGTCTTAAATGTAATTATTTATGTTATGTCTGTTGAAATTAAAGCATTAAGCATTATAAATTGAAGAAAACATGTTTTTAACACTTCTTTTAAAAAATCATTAAATATTAATAAATTTAAACGTGTGTTCTCTATAAGTTTGATTATAGTAATACTTTTAAACATTGTAAGGGAATAATTAATTAAAAAGCAAAAATATATAATATATCAAAATAAAATAATTGTTACGGAGTTTTACACTATTATTCGAGAAAAAAAAGTATATTTATAAGAAAAAATGGGTCATAATATACATAATTCATAATAGTAAACACGATCATTTGCCTTTTTTTTATATACTTTGTATATACAACACTAACTTTAAAAAAAATTAAATTACATATCAGACGTGTTTCGTAAAACCGATCCTACTTCAGAGATACATATTATAATATTATTTTTATACTATTTTAAATATGTATCTTTATAATGTGTGTGACTGAAGAAGACCTGGTTGTCCGAAACAAGTCTGATATGTTATTTAAAAAAATTAAGTTAGTGTTGTACATACAAAGTACATAAAAAAAAGACGAACAATACATCTACAACACAAAGTATGGCGAACATAGAAGAAAGTAAACACGATTGTTTAGTGGTTTTACTTGAATTTAATTTATATAAATTTAATCCAAGTAAATCCACGAAACAATCGTGTTTACTATTATATTATAACTTAATAATGAGAGTTTTACAAAACTAATACCTCAACCATCAATAATAAGAAATACAAAAACAATATCTTTATATCTTGTTATATCAGTGAAGCATAAATTTTCAAACTTGATACTAAACTTTGCCACGAAATTCATTAATGTATTGGATATATCAGATATTTTATATGGTTATTTTGACAAAGTTCGTGCCAACTTTTGATTTGTTTACTCACGTAAAGAAACCGCTGAAAGTTTTCCCTAGTTCACAAATACTAGTCAATTATAAAGCATCATCATCAAATTCTCATTACGCATCATCTTGATTTCAAAATATTACAATATTATTGTAATATTTTGAAATCGCCAAACACAATATTTCTACTTTGCAATAAATCGAATAAACCTATTTAATATTTTTACTATAAATATACAGATGAGTGATTTGTCTGTAAATTATCTGCTTTACGCGGACGATGCCGTTCTCGTTGCAGATAGTGCGGAAGAATTACAAGTCTTGGTGTCGAGAATGTATGAGTGTCGAGAATGTCGGAAAGTCAAAAGTGTCTGAAATATAAGTGTGAACGATGAAAACTTGGAACAGGTGAGGGAATTTGTGTATTTAGGTAGCATGTTTACAGCGGATGGCCGAACGAATAGTGACGTTGAAAGAAAAGTTCGTGCGGGTAACAAAGTGAATGCTTTTAAAATAGTTATTGGAAACAAGAATTTATCAATAAAATCGAAAACGGCCGTTCACAATGGAGTTCTGGTCCCAACATGGAAGCATCGAACTAGCAGAAGAAATATGAGAACAGAATATATGCGGTAGAGATGAGGTCCCTAAGACGTATGTGTGGTAGAACGGCGTACGACAGAATCTCATATGCTGATATTAGAAAGGAATATAGAGCGAAGAAGGTATTATGAACAAAATTATGAAAGGATCGCTGCGTTGGTTAGAACATATGAAGCGTATGAGTGAAGAAATTATGGTTAAAAAAGTATACGTTAACGATGTAAATGCAATACGGAGTCGAGGTTGACCGAGGAAAACATGGCATGACCAAATTAATCAAATTTTAAAGGTTGAAGTATCGACATGCGTGTATGACTCGCAATATGAATGTGGAGGATGCTAGAGAAACATGTCAGGATAGAGTTGTGGCGGTCCGTTCTCTCTGCCTACCCCTGCGGATAAACGGAGTGATGGTTGGTTGTTGTTGTTGCACGAAAATCCATTTGTTTTTATTTGTTTTGATTTTAAAACTCTTAGTATATATTCAGTATTTTTAAAACCCAATTCAAATTATTTATATTTATTTTATCTTGAGCAATAATGCAAATCTACATATTTAAAAAAAAAGTACTTATGGAAACGATTGTTTTAAATTTATTATAATATTTAAAGAATAATTAAAGAAGTACCTGAGTACTCGCATGCATGACAGGATGTATGAATGTTGAGAAAGCGACGAGGTCCATTCTATCTGCCTATCCCTTCGATGAGACGGCGTGATGGTGAACCCGTTAAAACTGGATAATATGAAAAAATAATTAAATAAAAATATAATTTAACTATTATTAAAATAAGCTTAATCATAGATTTTTCTTTAATTTATAATAGTAAAAAAAAATTATAATTAAAAATAGAATCAATGAAATAATAAAATACGGTAGTTCTTTAAAAAATACACCATGCTGTGAAAAAAATAGTTTTTTTTAAAACGCTGAAGGCTGAGTTGATTAATTCGACAGCTTATATAAAAAAACATACTTTAAAAAATCTAGGATTTATTATAATATTTCAATCAAGATGTAGATTATCAAAGAATAATATACGGTCAATATATCAAAGAATGATATATGATATACGGTGGTAGAAAATTTTTCGAACCAGTCGCATATACGAGTATCATAATTAAACTTATTTTTATATAAAAACATAACTTACTTACCATCACGCCGTCTCGCCGAAGGAGTTGACAAAAAAAATAGACTGCCACAGTTTATATGCCACATATATCTCTCTTGCTTTCTCAACATTCATACATCGTGTCATGCACGCGCGTTGATTTCTCTGACTTCTCACGTGGCCGACATTCAATATTTGATGTATTTGCCTCAGTTTCCTTCTATTTCTAGTTCCATTTAAATCGTTAACATATATTTTTTTTAACCATTCATTCTTCCAAGTGTCCCAACCATCTTAATGATCCTGTCATTATTTTGTTCATAACACCATATTTGCACCGCTTACACTTCTTATGTTTTCATTTGACACTCTCTCATACACAGAGTATCTTTCAACATTCGTCTAAGAGATCTCATTTCTACTGCATTTATTCTACATCCATCCTTCTTTTGCAAGCTCTATGATTCGCTTCAATACACAAAACTCGGTACAAGAACACCATTATATACCATATAAAAACTTAACTTACTAACCATCACGCTGTCTCTCCGAAGGAGTAGGCAGAAAGAATGGACTTCCACACTTTTATTTCCTGATATATATCTTGCTTCCTCAATATTCATACATCGTGTCATGCACGCGCGTCGATTTCTCTGACTTCTCACGTGGCCGACATTAAATATTTGATTTATTTGATTGTGCCACGTTTTCCTCGGTCTTATATAAACTTAATACAGATAAAACCTTTTTTATTAATTAATCATAAATAACATATCTATTTTTACTCGAATGATGATATTAAACTGTAATTATTGCTGAATATGCATTGATAACTGCGCTAGACTGACCATGCATTAAGAACGCTTGGGACTATTTCAAAGTTTTTTTTTACTCTCATCTGACATAATAAAAACGTTGACACGGAGGTCATAAGTAATGCTTTAAAAACTCCTTAAAAGCCAACCTCCAAATTACTAACATCGTTTGTAAATACTGGGAAAAGATTGCAAAATACAGACCTTGATGGAGAATATCAGTACATTAAGACACCAAAGACTTTGAAGCACAGCGGAGAGATGACGCTGCAGAGAAGAAGAGACGAAAGGAGAGATCACCGGAGGCTTGACAATTCCACTGCCAACGTCTTCCCCTGCTCTAGATGTTCAAGAGTGTGTGGCTCCAGGATTGTACTGCAGATTCACCAAATTGGATGCAACCAACGTGAAGTGCAGTCGATGATATTAAAAACTGAAATCAAATATTATTCTACATTTTATTATGTATATTTTTAATATGTTGGCCTTGCTGTCGCATTTTCAAATTTAAGTGATCTAGTTGCAACCCGTAAAATATTCACGTAAGTAAAGATTTTCTACCCTTTAAAAATTTGGTTCACTGTACAATCGTAATCAGTAAAAAGTTTTAAATTTTAATGCAAATCATTATTTTTCATACACGTTAAAAATTTCACAATTTGCCAAATCAAATTGTTCCAAATCCGAACATTTTTTTTAATGATACACAAAACTTTACCGGGCATGTGCATGCATTTCAAATTAGTTTCGGAGAGAATCGAAGTATTCTTCTATCGCTCTCTTGTATTCGAAGTATTCTCGCACTCTTCTTCATGACATCCGCGTTTTTGTCTATTAATATTATGATTATAACAACAACAAACCATCACTCCGTTTCCCCGTAGGGGTAGGCAGAGAGAATGGACTGCCACAATACTCTATTCTGGTACACCTCTCTAGTTTCCTCCACATTCATACAGCGAGTCATACACGCACGTCGATTCTTCCGACTTCTAACAAGACCAACCTTTAAAATTTGATTCATTTGGTTATGCCATGTTTTTCTCGGTCTACTTCGACTCCGTACTCCATTTACATCATTAACGTATACTTTCTTAATCATTTTATCTCCATACATGCGCTCCATATATCCGAACCAACTTTTCATAATTCATAATTTTGTTTCATTTTTCAATGAAAGCGAAAACGATCGTTCACAATGGAGTTTTGCTCCCAGCTCTAATGTATGGAAGCGACGCATGGAACTGGCAGAAGAAGGATGAGTACAGAATAAATGCGGTAGAGATGAAGTCCCTGAGACGTATGTGTGGTAGAACGATATACGACAGAATCTTAAATGCTGATATAAGAAAGAATTGTAGAGCGGAAGAAGGTATTATGATTATAAATATTCAAATACTTTTTCGTATAATTACGATATTCGGGTTGCCAAAAAAAGGCATAAAAATACAGCAACGTATCAGATAACGATCGCGCCATTTTCTATAAAAAAAATTATGATATTCGAAACTTGAAATTTTGTCTTTAAAATATACGTGCGATAAAATACACGCAATCTCGTAAAAGAACACACGAGTCGAGTCGACGAGAATTTTCATTCTCCTTGATTAATCTCAAAAACTCGAAAACCCTTGCCACCCTTAATCCTTTATTGCGCATCCTCGAGGAGTCTACAAAACAAAGGATTCTCCGGAAACGGAGAGGCCTGACGCGAGTACATCTGAAGAGTGTTAAAAAAATCACCCTAAGAAAATATTTCTCTGGAGAGGGAAAATCTGCTGTGGAAAAACGCTTTATTCAACTAAAAAAACCTTTGTTGAATAACGCTTTTAAATTATAAATGCTTTATGGATGACAAATATAATTAATTTAAAGTTACGACAAAGAATAGTCGGATGCTATGTTTGGTCAATGCTGTTATACGGGGTGGAGTCATGGACCCTTTACGTCAATGTTATGAACCAATTGGAAGCCTTTGAGATGTGGATACACCGAAGGATATTACGCATCTCCTGGACTGACAAGGTCAGCAACACAAACGTTCTCCATAGATCCAGAGTTGACAGAGAGTTGCTGAGCAACATCAAAGTCCGTAAGGTGTCCTACTTGGGCCATGTTCTGAGAGGCGAAAAGTACGCACTATTACATCTGATCTTGGAGGGTAAGATTGAGGGTCGAAGAGGTGTTGGGAGAAGGCGGGTTTCCTGGCTAAGGAACATCCGAGAGTGGACGGGGCTGAGGACCGTGGGGGAGCTGTTTTGAGCTGCCCAAGACGGGGAGGCATACTTAAGGGTGATAGTCAACGTTGGGGAGACCTGACAGGACACGGAAAGAAGAAGAATATGACAAATATATGGTACGTTTATAAATGCGTTGGGCCCATAATGACATACGGAATCAAAGCAAGAGCAGACACTGTCGGAACCAAACATCTCTTAAGAGTAGCAAAAATGAAAACATTGCAACCTATTGTGGGGAGAACCCTTAGAGATAGGATACCCAATGAAGAAATTCGCAAATCCTGCAAAATTGAAGACACAGTGAGATGGAGTAGGCAGAGAAGACGATTTTGGAGGGACCACATCAAACGAATGGATCCAGCAAGAATTCCTAATATCGTGATGCACGAGACTCCAGAGGGCCGTCGACCACCAGGACGACCACCAAAGAGATGGAGAGAAGGCTGGTCGTCTTCATCACAAGAAGAAAATTGATATCCTGCATAAACAGATCGCAAGATCTTCAAACAGAAGAAGAAGAAGCATGTTACGATGTAGATAAGCTAGAGAGCTATGTCAAGTAAGAGCAGTATAACAATCCATCCTCTCTGCCTACCACTCAAGAGAAACGGCGTTAGTTAGTTAGTTAGTTTAACATTCATATCTAATTTTGTTATCTGTGAAAATGGCAATATTAGTCAAAATTTAAGAACAGATAAAATACAAATGTAATATACATAATTTAATTTAAAAGTACTTAGCTCTTAACAATTTGATCTTAAAGCGACCAGTTTTATGCAATGGAAGCATTTTATGGGAGGCGATAAGCAGTCCAGAAGCATTTAAAGGTCAGGGTTGATCTCGAGGTCAGCTTCTATTTCTTCTCTCATAGCCATTTTCCATTTTCCAAAACAGCGCCAGAATTCTCCAGACGATCTGGAAGTCAGCAGTTCATTAAAAAAATGTTTTAAAATCATATTTAAACTTGTCTAAGGAACTGTGCATAGAATTAAATAAGTGTTAACAATATTTCATGTGGGCTATATTTTATTTAATCAGTAAAACAACATAACTGTATTCAAGATATTAGTTACTACTTTTTCAATAATTCCTCGGCATAAGCAGTAATAAATATCAAAAGGTATGAATGCGTAATACTGTTAGTAATATATTTTTTATAGATATCAATTACAAGTCCTACGAACTACTGTCAAGTTCTAGTGTCAATAAGTATGCAATCGAAGTATGCAATAAGTATGACCTTGTGATGAACGTGTCAAAGTCTAAAGTTATGGTATTTGAAAAGGAAGAATGTAAAACGGATTGTGACATAAGTGCGAACGGTGAGAAATTACAGCAAGTTACCCAATTTGTTTATCTGATAAACATGTTTACAAGAGATGGAAAAAGATATTAGAAGAATGGTTGGAGCTGGAAACAAAATAAATGGTGCACTCAAAGTCATTACCGCAAATAGAAAGAAATATATCGAATGAAGTAAAGATGGCAATGCACAATGGAGTTTTAGTCCCGACCCTTATGTATAGAAGTGAAGCTTGGAGTTGGCATTAGAAGGATGAAAGTAGGATAAATGCCGTAAAAATGAGGCCACAAAGAAGAATGTGCAGAAAAATAATGTATGATAGAATATCTAATGATGAAGTAAGAAAGGAATGTAAGTCGGATGAAAGCGTGATAAATAAAATTAAGAAAGAGTCACCAAGATGGTTTGGACATATGGAACAAATGGATGAGGGAAGAATGGTTAAAAATATATATGCAAGTGGTGTGAATGGGAAAAGAAGTCGAGGAAGGCCAAGGAAGACATGGCATGACCAAATTAATCAATTACTGAAAGGCAGCCAGGTTCGAAGTTGGAACAATCGACGAGCGTGCATGTCACGATGTGTCAATGTAGAAGAGGCGCGAGAATTATGCCAGGATAGAACAATGTGCCGATCCATCCTCTCTGTCTACCCCTGCGGGGAAACGGCGTGATGGTTAGTTAGTTAGTTAGGTGAAATATTAATTATGAATATTACGAAACTGTGCATACAACAGCCGCTCGAAAGAAGTGAACATCCAAAAGAATATTCAGTTTTCTCATATTGACTGTATTCTTACTTCCTTACTACAAAATCTGGTATAAAAATCCATGGATAATAATTTTCCATACTCCCTAAAATACTGCATGAACTTCTTCTGCAATCTCTCTATTATCAGAGAAAATCGAACTTCATACGGCGTCTGAATAATGGAACCATATTCCAACCAGCAAAGAGTTATAGTAACGTATATAGTAACTAACTTAAATAGGATATCAATATATTGTACATGAATATGCCATATATTTCAAAGAATGTATACGAGTATACTCAGTAACTTAATCGCCTGTATTATACGAAAAATCATGTCATTTCTTATGGAAAACAGAAGAAACACATTAAGTGAACTATACGATTGTGGTATGTGAAGACTAAACGATATGTTACAAAAATATTTCCAGATTTAATGATGTCGCAGCTCTTTGAAACTTTTTTAATCCATTAGAAGTCACATGGAAAACATTATAAAGTACTTGGAAAATTTTAAAAACGATTTAATATTTTCGTATTTCTGTAGTTTAACTCAAAAGCAAATTTCTAGATTCATTTAAATTCTTTGTATCCCACTCCCAACAAACACTATCAACATATACGCGATCAAAACAAAAATATTGCGCAATTAAGTGTGCAATACTCGTGTGGATGAAACTTTTTTAAATATTGCGCAATGATTTCGGACTTATATACAATAATTCCCAGGTAAAAACTATTTTATTTTACCACGTTAACAAATAAAATATTTTAAAATTATAACACAACACTTTATTAAAATTAAAAATCAATGTTTCGGGACACAGAAAATTATTAACAGTTACATATATACAAAATAAATATTTTTGAATATTGAAGAAAATCACATTTTACGTACTTGTTGTGAAATGCGATGGAATCGACATTTACACAGTTGGTAATTTAATATATAAAATAAAACGAAATTTCTACATGATTTCTAGTTTTTTTGATATTTCCTCCGTTGTCGTATTCACATGGAATGGCTTTTAATGATAAAAGGTGGAAAGTTGTTTAGTAGAACAAGTCCCATTTAACCATTTTATTATTACACATTGAGGTTAGAAAAAAATATGAAGACTGCTTACCTTTCAATTCCTATTCGACATAGCAGCCAACACATCCTATAGTAATCCTTTATCCAGCCCATCTCAGCCCATCCTAATCTAGCATGTATAAAGAGCTTGGGTTCTTTGTAAACGTTATACAGCTCCTCATTGTAGCTCATTCTCCAGGTTCCACCATCATTCAAGAGCCTCACGATTTTCCGTAACACGTAAACGTAATGGTCTACGATTAGCACCCATATGTCTCTTTTAAGATCGAACTAGTTTGAATCATTCGAATCATTTGGAAAACTTTAAGGGTAGCGTCCGCACACATAGCATACAGAGCCGATTTCTGCGATTGCAAACTGATTACATCGGCCATATACATATGACGTCAGCGAAGCGAAAGCAACATGTACCGACAGAGTACTAGTTAATACTGTCCGATGTGCCGGTCGGTAGGTAACAATTTATTGAATTGACTTTTTTTTATTGCTGCATCGGTGAAAGCGTCCATATTTGCTGCACATGGGTTACACACGTAATATAATTTAAATGTGGTGCAACAATATACTTGATAGTTAACTGTGACAGTTGTAGGAGCAGTTTATTAATTTTATGGTGAAATTTGTTGGTTTTTTGTGAGATTCAAATGGTTGTTTTTTTTTGGGTTGCAGCGTTTTTTCATTTGATTTAGCTGGTGTGTGTGTGCTCACGAGAAGCAATTACCATTAACTCTGGGATCTTTGATAACCTTCAAGTGGGGTGAAGGCATTTTTACGTGTAGCTCTTTTACAGAGATAAGTTTTCTTTCATTAAATAAAAACAATTTTCATTTTTGTGATTTTAAAACTGTGTTTCAGAGAATATATAATATTCTTCTTCTTCTTCTTTGCTAGCCTTCTTCGCTCCACTGCTGGATATAGGCCTCTTCCAATTTCCTCTACTCGTCTCTATCCTGCCCCTTTTGTATCCAAGATTTTCCAACCCTTTTGACAATATGATCGATCCATCTCATCGGTGGCCTTCCGACACTTCGCCTATTTGCCCATGGTCTCCAGCTGAGTATCCTGGGTGCCCATCTGTTGCCATCCTGTCTAGCCAAGTCTCCAGCCCATTGCCATTTCAATTTTGACACTCGGTCCATGACGTCAGCCACCCTGATTTCTTCATTCCTTATGCGGTCACGCAAGTCCACACCAAGTATCTGTCTTTCCATGGACCTCTGTGTACACCTGAGCCTGTGGATACTTTTTGCTGTAAAAGTGAGTAATAATAGTGTTTTAAATTTAAACATTTAATATGTAAAACCTGCTTTAAAGCCAATTTTAAAATACAGTCATCTTTGCATTTTAAGATTTTTATTTACTCAGATAAATTTTGTTCTATTTTACAAAGCAGTATTCTTCTTCTTATTTTTCTTCATATAATCATATTCCAGATCAACGATCTGTTCTTAAACGAGGGTTACCCTCTTTCAAAGCGAAATACCAGCTACCTTTCCATATTTTTGACTCTCTTCCTGGCAGACGATGTCCCACGGTATATTGTGTGTTACCATATGAAGAATTCTTGCATCACCTATCTTATCTACCTGGTCTCTCTAGTGCCGCTGTCTCTTTTATTTCAAAGTTATCAACATTTTCAATAAATGAAAATGAAAAAATGAAATGAAATTTTTCCCTGAAAGTCTTCCCTGTTGTATTATAGTTTGCAGTACTCTCATCTTAGACGTTCGAATAAGGCTTCTAAACTATATCTTACTATATCAGCCTCAGCTTTTTAAAGGTTGGTCATGTCAGAAGCAGGAAGAATCGACGTGCGTGTATGACTCGCTGTATGAATATGGAAGAATCTAGAGAGGTATGTCAGGATAGAGTAGTGTGGCGGTCCATTCTCTCTGCCTAGCCCTGAGGGGAAACAGCGCGATGGTTTGTTGTTGTTGTTGTATACCAGCCTTAGTTTCTATACCATATGTTATAATAGACCTGACACATGTTTTATAAGCTCGGACCTTGCTTCGGAAATAGCTGTCAATTGAGTACATTAATTTTTTGTCCTCTTCTTTCACACCGTCTCTCTTTGTTTCTCGAGATCGTTTTTTTATCATTACAAACCTGGTGTTTCGCTGGTATGCATCTTCTTTCTGATGGTCTAGCGATATGTTTCTATGGACATTGGTTAGCCAGCTGGTTTGGGTTCTTTCTCTCCCTCTCTTCTCAGTAAAAAGCTGAAAGGTAGTTTTTCGGCACATAATCACAATTATTTTATATTACAATTTGAAATTTAATATTGAGTTTTGTTTTTTATTAGTTAAATTCAGATTTTATTCATACAATTATAACATTATTTTTTATATTAAACGGACATAAATTATTTTCTTTTAAAAATTCAAACCTAGAGATTGGTTTGCAGTAAAGTATAACAATTTGCTGGTTCTTGGGCTCCCACTAAGCCCTTTAATATGATACTTTCCTGATGTTTTCCACATTTTTAATACAGAATGTTATTTGAACCAAATTACCGTATGAATTTTGTTAGCTATTGATTCTTATGTTATGTGATTGGCAGCAAGTCTATCGTCAATTTTATTGTCACCTGAAATTTACCAGACTAATGACAGCGTGATTTTTTTTACAGTCATCGCCGGAAATCAAACCTGGGACCATCGATGTGGCAGTCACAACTGTTACTTCTCTGTCACGGATGTCGTATCTTTAATATAAAAAATACTTCTTAGCATTAATTATTCCTAGAAATCCTTTTAAATGATATTGATCGTCTTCTGACGAATTTTCCACGTTAAAAAAAAACTCTTCTTTTCATAAAATCGCTATTTTTTTATCTCTTATGAATATTCATTCTGAAAATACATTTCAACGGCGCCTATCTAACCTCACCTAACCCAGCTTTACCCTTACCTACCTAGTTACGCCACCGGGATATTATTCCTAGCGGTTAATTATGTCTTGTTTCATTTAAATTTCAAAAAAAGAATTAAATTCACGATTTGAGAGATGGCCAGAACAAACGGTAGTGCTTAAGAGGATTAGTCAGCCTGTTTAAAAATTAAGCTATTAAAGTGTTTACGTTTTACGTTTACCCCAAGGGACTCTTGGTAGGTACTTAGTAATAATTGTTACGTTTTTTTTTAGACTTTTTTCAATTTTAAAATGTAAATTATACTTTTATACGCATTATTGCGATTGTTTATACGCTGAATATAATTATATATCAATTTTTTTTCGATACTTTTAACAAAAACAATTACTATGAAACATTTGATTGCTACTTCAAATTGTATTAAATTATTTGACATAAGTGTGACTATGATTATTTAATTCGTTTAATCTCATTATTTAATATGTTTAATATAATTATGCAGGAGAGATTCTTTGAGATGGTGTGGAACACGGCTAACCGCGAAATCTGCAAGGTGGAAGATATGGTAAGATGAGACAGATAACGCAGAAGATACTTGAAAACGCACGTGCAGAGGATGGATCCCTTCAGAATTCTATACGTTGTAGCGCATCAGATTCCTGTTGGCTTCCGTTCCCCGGAAGACCGCTAAAGAGATAGAGAGATAGCTGGGAGTCATCATCCTAAGAGATGCCAGCCTGACTACAGGGACACACCATTGGTCTACAAGGAGAAGAAGAAGATTAATATAATTATAACAACAACAACAACAAACCATCACGCCGTTTCCCCGCAGGGGTAGGCAGAGAGAATGGACCGCCACACTTCTCTATCCTGGCAAACCTCTCTAGTTACCTCCACATTCATACAACGAGTCATACACGCACGTCGATTCCTCCGACTTCTAACATGACCAACCTTTAAAATTTGATTTATTTGGTCATGCCATGTTTTCCTCGGTCTGCCTCGACTTCGTACCCCATTTACATCATTAACGTATACTTTCTTAACCATTCTTTCTCCATCCATGCGTTCCATATGTCCGAACCAACGCAGCGATCCTTTTATAATTTTGTTCATAATACCTTCTTCCGCTCTACATTCCTTTCTTATATCAACATTTGAGATTCTGTCGTATATCGTTCTACCACACATACGTCTTAGGGACCTCATCTCTACCGCATTTATTCTACTCTCATCCTTCTTCTGCCAGTTCCATGCTTCGCTTCCATACATTAGGGATTAATATAATTATATTTCTTAATTATTATTTTTTTCGATACTTATAACCCTTTGATTACTATGTTCATTTATTTATTTATTTATTTGACAATGTTTAGTAATATATGCGCCAATAATCATTTATTTTTATTCAAAAAAAAAATTTGTGTATTGTTTTATGGTCTTTGTTTATTATTAAGGTTCAAAAAATGTCAAATGTATTATACATTCACAAATAGCTTTTTAACACTATTACGATTTTTCGTCTGTTAAAATTAAATCAGTAATCAATTAATAGCGTTAAGAAATTTATAAAAATAAAAATAAATTACAATAGACAATAGTATAATATATCGGTACTTTTTCAGTATTTAAAAACTAACTAACTAACCATCACGCCATCTCCCTGAAATGGTAGGCAGAAAGAATGGACTGTCACACTTTTACTGATGCGGTACTCCATCCTTCTCTTTTCGCCCCGCGGGAGACGCGGTGTGATGGGTTGCGAACCTCATCGCCACCAATAGGCATCTCCCGCGCACACTTCGATCGTCCAACACCCACAAAATAAATCTAAAACAAATAATATAAAATACAATGATATAAAATCAATTAACAAAATAAAAATAATTTAACACAAAATGTTCTTTTTAGATGGTGCACATATTGACTATTTAATTTATGTTCCACGAATCCGTCGTTTTTTTAATTAAGCACATAATGTAATAACACATAATGTTTTTATCGATGTTGTACATGTTGACGTGGACGATCCGGACTTTTGTGTTTATTTAATTTACGTTACACGTATCCACCGTTTTTTTAATAAGCTGTAATTAGGCACCTAACCAGCAAGAACTTTGAAATAATATCGAAGGAATTATTCAAATTGTCATTGGAACAAATGAAAAATTTATTTTTACACCTGTCAAAAACCTGTATTTAATTTCTATTATATATTGATTATAGCAAATAGTGTGTTTTCCGATTTTTTTCATATAGTTAAGTAACGAGTTTATGTAATTTCTTTTATCTTTTTTGATTGATTTTATAAAAATTACACAATATTTATTGATATCACAACTTACCCTACCAATGTTAAAACAAAAAGGTTATATTTAATAAGTCATTTTATATAAAAAATTATATATCAAGTGCTTCATACGAAAACATACAAAAATATTATCATTTCAACTCGATTATAGGTACTAAGATGCTAGCTGGCATAAATTAATATTCTGCTATTTGTAAGCCTGATATTTATATTATTAAAAAAACATTCCTGTATATAATGCACTTGTTCTAAAATTTGTCTTAAAAATTCAATTTTTATTTTTGCAGGCATTCTACGTGGTATCGTCAAATAAAATCTCTCATTAGCCTGATATTTTCCCAAATAAAAAAATGATCCTCTCTACATCTGTACTCAATTTTTTTTTTATAATTCCAAACTGTTTGTTGCAGACATTCTGCGTGGTGTCAAAGAGGTTTCGCAAGAACTACATTCATCGGTTCACGGCCACCTCATCATTCTTCTGGTGGTCGCCATGGTCACCGGTGCGGCGCGCCTGCATCTACCTGTGCACCAATCAGCTCTTCGACTACGTTGTCATGGCGACCATCTTGCTCAACTGCGTCTTCCTCGCCATGACGGAGACCATCGAAGAGGCTGAGTGAGTACCAACTATTTTAATACATAAAAATACAAATGGAAAAGTCTTCCGATTTTTAAAAGTTAAGATACACTTTCTAAAAACGCATTTATTCTACAGTGTTGGTGTAAATTCAAATCATCGATTTTGAGGTTTTTTTTTATTAACGAATGTGTAAAACCAAACACGCAAACTCAAATATGTTAAATACGGCAAAAACATTATAACGTTTTGTATGAAATCAACAAGAAATCTTTGTACAAAAAAATACACATTGCCATTTCGTAAAACTTATATAAAAACGCAAATATTCCAAATTTAAAACATGGATTTTGGAAGCAAGTTAAACAATAAGAAGCAGATTGTTTTTTATTGTTTAGGAGTACTTGCCTCATCAATATTGTTTTAATATGTTTATATAATAAGAAAAATATATCTGAATAGTTTAATTGCTTTCTTAAGCGGCATCAATAGAGACAGGTGTGTTATACGTGCTTCGAGATAAATTTGAAGATATGCTTATTTAAAAGACATTACGAAATTTGCTTAAAAAAAATTAAGAATTATAAAAACGGTTCGAAAGAAAGATAATCTATATATGATAGTATATCAAATGCAAATATAAGATGTGAATGCATTGCGAACGAAAGTTTTTTTTAATAATATATCGAAAGAGTCATTAAGATAGTTTGAACACACAAATGAATGAATGAATATGAAGAAAAGAAAAGAGGAACACAGAAGGGTTCCCACCACATACCCGAGGCTGTTATAGGGCGCAGCGGCACCCTTTCGTCAGCCTCGCTCGTACACTTTCTAGGCCTGTCCCCGTCCATCCGGGACATACATTTAATTTACTCTACTTTGTATAATGAATATGAAGAGTAAATAAAGAATGAGATAAAAAAAAGAAGAAGAAGTAGAGAAAGAACGAAGAAAACAGGGCAAATCAATTATTAAATGTCAGCCATGTGAATAATCGAAGAAATCGACTTGCGTGCTTGACATATGCACTAATATTGAAGATTCGTGAGGAATATAATAATAATAATAATAATAATAAATTGGATAATTTATAAAGCGCCATTTTTATGTATTGTTCATCTCAAGGGCGCTGTTGAAGATGCTCTGTTTTATCAACTAGATAATAATAATAATAATAATAATGATAAAAATATTTATAAACATATTTAGTATGAGGGCTGCACCCGATGAAATCGATCAGCCCTTCCTGTCAGGAAATGATAATTTGAAAAGGTGCGTTTTGAGTCTCGATCTAAACTCTAATTGATTCTCAATGCACTTAAGGTCTGCTGGAAGACTGTTCCAGGCTGAAGGGCCGGCTACCGCGAAGGCTCGGTCGCCAAAGTTTGTGCTTGGACAGCGTTTTGGCACAGTCAATCTACCGATCGCAGAAGACTTAGCTGATCGCAATGTAGACTGTCTAGCATTCAGGTTCTCGTTGATGCAGAGTTCAGATATATAAGCTGGTGCCATTCCATGCAACGCCTTATATACCGTCCAGCAGAGCTTGTATTGTATCCTTTCTGGACATTTCAGCCAGTGGAGCTCCTTAAGATGCTGTGTTATGTGACAACTCTTTGGCACACCCCTTATCAGTCTTGCTGCTGCATTGAATGCAGACTGGAGTTTATTTATTTGCTGTTTGGGGATGTTGGCGTAGACACCATTGCAGTAATATGTCGGAATATGTCAGATTGGTGGTCCATTTTTTCGGCCTAACCTTTCAAGGAGACGGCGTGATGATTAGTATGTTAGTTTTTAAAAAAATAATCTAGGGAAAAAATCCGTAAAAAATATTTTAATTATACTGTATTCTAAATTAATAAGCAGTTACTCTACCTTTTTGTAAATCACGAGTAATGAGATTAAAAAAAACAACTGTTAGTAAAATATTGTCTTTTGTAAAAGAGCTTTAAATTAACAACGACCCTTTAGGACTTGATTTATTGGGTAGAGGTAACTAAATAATATTTCACGCTAATGGACCAGCCTGCTGAACGTTTTACACCGTTTTAAATCTTGACTATTGGTTTCACAGTGACAGTATTTTAAATTAAGGTATTTAGGAGTACTGTGTAACCGCTGTGGTGGTTTTTATTTTAAAAACAAATTCTGCTACTATTATATTAATAAACTGACTAACTGACCATCATACCGTCTCCCCGAACCGTAGGCAGAAAGAATGGACTGTCACACTTATCTTTACTGACATACTTCTCTCATATTTGTTATAATTACTGGATCACTTTGGTATTTATTTCATTTTGGTCGATCAAGGCAAAATATAATGCAAAAAAATATACATTCGTATGAAGTATTTAATCAAATCAAATCAGTTTATTATCTCAGCAGACATTACAAATATTCTTAGGAAAATAAAAATAACTTTGTTTAATCCACTAATTATTTTAAAAATATTTAAAAACACGACATGTTTTGGAGGATACCTCCATCTTCCGAAACATACCGTGTTTTTTTAATATACTCGTATATATTTTTTTAAATAATCAGTGGATTAAACAAATTTATTTGTAATTTCCTAAGTATATTACTATGAAATTTCAGTGTTAATGCCTTAGGTTTCAAAAAGTTTAGATATTACAAATAATATTAATATTTAAGGCATATATTGTGTACAGGTAAAATAATATATATAATGCCAGGAATTTATGAGAGACTTTACAATCAATTTGTGGTGTAGCATTAATAAAATTAATTTTAAAACACTTTTAACTAACTGACTTACTAACCATAACACCGTTTTTCCTGAGATACTGCTCTCTCGTGACTTACCTTTCGAGGATCCTCTACATTCATACATCGTTACATGCACGCTAGTCGATTTTTCCGACTTCTATGTGGCCACCTAGTTTTAGATCAATTCGGTCATGCCATAGTTTCCTTGGACATCCACGTCATCTCTTTTCACTCACACTGCTTGTATATTAAATTTTAACCAAGTTAACTAACACAGGTTATAGGTTTTTCTAGTTTCGTGCACTCAGTTTGTAATAATTTTGGTTAGTTTGTATCGTTCTCCCGATAATGAAGGTGTAGCCTTTCGAAACATGTCGAGAAAAATAAACTCAAAGGTGGAAAAAACAGTGTTTTAATTCATAAAAACTTCGTCATTATTGAATTCTACAGTGTTTAACGCCCTAAGTTTATCTAAAAAAAATTAACTATTCTTCTTTCGTCCATTCGTTCTATACCTACAATTATATACTGTTAACCTTGCTTCAGTGAATAAATTTCTGTTTGCAGTGATAACTCTGAGAACGCTATTTATTTAGTTCCCAGCACCAACCCTTCTTTCGATGTATTTTCCTATCTTTCTATCTCTTGTAAACTTGCTCCCAGATAAATAAATTCGGTCCCTTGCTACAATTTCTCACCGTTTGCTCTTATATCACAATTTGTCACTTAAGACTTAGTCACATTGATTAGCAGGTCACTCTTATTTCACGCTTTTCTATTTTTTTATACATCACCTCATTTTAAATAATGAAAACATATAATAAAAATTATACCAAATGTCTTTATTATATGTTTTTTCTCGAATGCAGCAGTTCGTTTGAACCCAATTAATGTGTACATTTTATTTTTATATATTATATTGGTTTTCATGACTTTTTTTTATTATTATGGCCGAGCCATAGAGGGCTCCCTCCGCTTACCCGAAGCTGTTATAGGCGCAGCGGCGCCTTTCGTCAGCTACACTCGTGCACTCCCTAGGCCCGTCCCCCGTCCATGCGGGACTCACGTTAAAAAAAAAAAAAAATCATGACTTGTGATAGGTAGCCAATCTATCGCCATTTTATTGTCACGTGAATTCTACACCAGATCAAAGACAGTGTGACAATCACACTTCCATCACCAGGAATCGAACTCGTTACCTTCGGTATGGAAGTCAGAGCTCTTACCACTCTACCACGAAGGTCGACGGTTATTATATATTTAGTGGGTTTCCACTTGTGTTCTCACCTCATTTGTTTTTATTAACGAATCGCTCCCACCAGTTTTTCATCAGAGTTACAGAAACTATCTAATCGGTAGTCAAAAACTCAACAGTCAAAAAAACATGTTGGTAACTGCCAAAATGTTTAAACACATTTTTTCACTATCAATTAGAATATTTCTGTAACCCTTAAGAAGTCCCAGCGGTAAAAAAACGCGTTGGTTCGTTTAACCGTCGCGTTGCCATGTGGTCAATTGAGTTTCCACTGCCAATTTAAAGTTGATTTTCTTATAACCTATGGACCCTAAAAAATTTTTTAATCCTCCATTGAAGTGTTCTTAATATTTCGTAATAAAAAATAATAAAAAATTACTTCCTTCATCCCAAAAAAAAATATTTTTTAAGTCTGCCCTCACCTTCATTCGTGTTAAGGTAGAATTTGTTTTGCTAATATTTACAACTTTATCAAAAGTGACAAATACTTACTCGCTGTTTTGAACTTATTATAAATTATATGTTTGGCCTTTTCTTATACGTAATAATACCGATTGTGGACGGAAACGCAGCACGCAACTTAATAATATCAGAACTGTGAAAATATTAACATTTTACCAAAAGGGACAAATATTAATACGTACTAGTTGTCTTGAACGTAGTATACATTTTGCCTAGGTGCCTTTAACATACATAAAATTATAACGCCACGGCGCGGCGGGGCGAGACAAGTTCATACTTGGTGTCAGTTGTTCATATGCTGTCTCGTTATTCTATATCAGAAATCGCATGGTTCCAGAAAAAAATTAATGATGATATGTTTTTCAAATAATCCATGTATGTTATAGATATCGATCTATTTCTAATGAAATTTCCTACAAGATGACATAAATTAAATTTTGATTCATCGAGTCATATGCTTGATATTTATAGATAAAGTTAGCGGTAAACTGAATTGACCACATGGGAGCGAGCGTTTTGTTTTGAACACGGTACGTTAAAGGTTAAACAAATTATGTGGTTTTAAAGCAAAATTTAAAAGACTTTTTCTTCTTCTTCTTCTGCTTTATTTATGATTGTATCCTGTTATTCCTTGGAGCCTGTTTCTGGAATGTAGATGTCCAACTGTCTCGCCATCTTTTGGGTGGTCTTCCTGGAGGTCGATTTCTTTTTGGTACTTCTTTAACCGCTTTACTTATTACTCTTTCAGAACATGCTCTCTCTACATGATCTCTCTGATGTAAATTTGTTTTTAAAAATACTCCTTGTTTTTTTGAATGTATACAAATATAATACCTGTAGACAAATACTGGATTTTACCCATTGCTTGTTAATCATTTTTTAAGGATTAATAGTATCTCAGAATAAATGGTGCACTTAAAGTTGTCATCGCAAACAAAAGCCTATCCAAAAAAGCTAAGATGGCAGTGCACAATGGTGTTCTTGTGCCGACCCTTATGTATGGAAGTGAAGCATGGAACTGGCAAAAGAAGGATGAAAGTAGAATAAATGCAGTAGAAATGAGATCTCTAAGACGAATGTGTGACAAATCTGTTTATGATAGAGTGACAAATGCAAGTATAAGAAGTGAATGTGGTGCGAATGAAAGTGTTATGAACAAAATAAGGAAAGGGTCATTAAGATGGTTTGGACACATGGAAAGAATGAGTGAAGACAGAATGGTAAAGAAGGTATATGTAAACGGCGTGAACGGAGCTAGAAATAGAGGAAGGCCGAGAAAAACGTGGCACGATCAAATCAATCAAATATTGAATGTCGGTCACGTGAGGAGTCGGAAAAATCGACGTGCGTGCATGACAAGATGTATGAATGTAGAGGAAGCGAGAGGCGTATGTCAGGACAGAACAGTGTGGCGTTCCATTCTTTCTGCCTGCCCCTCCGGGGAGACGGCGTGATGGTAAGTTAGTTAGTTAGTTAGTATCTCAATAGAGACGAAGATGTAAATTGTTTTTTGGAAACAGAATATGGTAGTCGAGGCGTTTACAGGACTTATGACCTGTCATTGGTTGGGTTAAGCGATCGCTTTATGTTTAACAACATTCCTCATTCCGCTCTTCTAACGACCACCACGTCTGACAAATGTTTGAAAGATGTAGTATATATGCTACTATGTTATTATAAAAACACTTCACATTTTTAGGTCAATCTACACTAGCACCTTAAGTTCTGTTTGTTTCATTTTAAATATTTTTCAAAATAACTTGTATTTCGGAATATATTAATGTGTACTTATATTTTATTTTTTATATCACCTCCTCAATCAAAATTTGTGATTCCAAATACATTATTGATTACACGAATGGCAAAAAAAGGCAATGACTGCGACCTTTGCCCTACATTTATTTATCATTATGTTAAAACCATTTATCCCAGTTTTTGTGGGTGACTAATACCCTGCGTGGGCCGTTGGAGCTTATCTGATTGGTTTGAATAATTGCCTATAAATTTGTGATCTGTTTTGCTGTTTGTATTTATGCGATAAGAGATTAAGCCATACAAAACACAGCATCAAAGATACTAAGTTTTATTGCTATATTTTACTTTTTACAAAATGGGTTCCATTTTGAAGAAGTTATATACTTACTAACTAACTAACCATCACGCCGTTTCCATGGAGAGATACATAGAGAGGATAGACCGCCATACTGCTCTGTCCTGAGATACCTCTCTAGCTTCCTCTATGTTCATGCACCGTAACATGCAAGCTCGTTGATTTTTCCGACTTCAAAAGTGGCCGCCTTTTAGTAAATGATTAATTTGATCAAGCTATGCTTTCCTTGGTCTTCCACGGCTTCTCTTTCCACTCACATTGTTTGTATACAACATTTTAACGATTCTTCTCTCGTCCATTCGTTATATATGTCCAAACCATCTCAGGGATCCTTTTGTAATTTTACTAATGATGCAATCATCTGCCTTACATTTTTCCTAATTTCGTCGTTCGGTGTTCTATCATATATCGTTTTCTTGCACATTCTTCTCAGTGAACTCATTTCTACGGCATTTAACCTACTTTCATCATATGTATTGTTTCTTGAACTAGATGTAAATCTGCTCCATTTACTAGTGTACCTATATAAACAGCAACGAGCTGAAATTTCGTCAAATTTGATAATGCCTTAGAAGGGCGAAACATGACATATCCATAAAATACAACAGAACTTCTAGAAAACTGACGTTTCCATTCGTATTAATTACTTTCATCATTTTTTCGCCAGCTCCAAGCTTCACTTCCACACATTAGGGTTGGCACTAGAACTCCATTATGTACGGCCATCTTTGCTTTAGTGGATATACCATATGTCTATTTGCAATGATAACTTTAAGGGCGCCGTTTATTTTGTTCCCAGCACCGACGTTTCTTTCGATATATTTCTCCATTTTTCCATATTTTCTACCATAAACATACTTGCAAAAGAAGAGATGAAGATAATAACTAATTAATAATATCCTTAGAGTTGTAAAAACAACCTTGTTTATGTTCCAAATAAATTTTCTTACATGTTTTTATAAAATAAAGACATTAACCACGAGATATTTCGGAGGTGACCTACATTCTTAGGTAGGTATATTTTGATTCTATAAAAAAAAAAAATTAAAGTGAAGCATTAACAGCATTGTTTTATCGATTTCAAAGTTATAACACTGAAATTCAGTAATTAATATAATCAATTACATCGTTATATTATGTTAAAATTAATATAATGTATGATTAGGGGCAGGCGACGAAATGAACTAACTAACTAACTAACTAACCATCACGCCGTCTTCCCGAAACGGTAGGCAGAAAGAATGGACTGTCACACTTTTACTGATGCGGCACTCCATCCTTCTCTTTTCGCTCCGCGAGAGACGCGGTGTGATGGGTTGCGAACCTCATCGCCACCAATAAGCATCTCCCGCGCACACTTTGATCGTCCAACACCCGCAAAATAAATCTCTAATAAATAATATAAAATACAATGATATATAATAAAATAATTTAACAAAATAAAAATAATTTAACACAAAATGTTCTTTTTAGATGGTGCACATATTGTCTATTTAATTTATGTTCCACGAATCTACCGTTTTTTAAATTAAGCACATAATGTAATAACACATAAAGTTTTTTCGATGTTGCACATGTTGACATGGACGATCCGGACTTTTGTGTTTATTAATTTTATGTTACACGTATCCACTTTTTTTTAATTAGCTGTAATTAGGCACTTAACCAGCAAGAACTTTAAAATAATATTGAAGAAATTATTCAAATTGTCGTTGGAACAAATGAAAAAATTATTTTTTCACCTGTCAAAATTCTTTATAAAAACGATAAAACTAATATAATTTTAACAGCAAAACAATACAAACGTATTACGTGTCACAATTAACTATTATAAAGTACTCGCTTTCACTTTATATTATAGATTCACATTTAATTAATGTTTTGAAACATTATATTTTCGCACATTTCACTCGGCAACAAAGGTTTTTCAGACCGCAAACGAACTTCCTCAGTGTAAGATATTTTACATTAAAATGAGCCGAATCAATTGGTATGTTTCCAATAATGTAACAATTCACTAACTATTAATAAACAGCAATCTAAAAGGAGATTCCACGGTTACTTTAAATGGGTTTCTAAAAAGTTTTCAATTTGTGTTTAATGTGTAAATACAAAGTTATTGCATAGAAATATATTTACTCTATAAACGAACCAATTCCGAAAAAAAATAGACGAAATGAATGGTACACTAAAAGTTGTCATCGCAAACAAAAGCCTGTCCAAAAAATCTAAGACGGCACAGCACAATGGTGTTCTTGTACCGACCTTTATGTATGGAAGTGAAGCATGGAACTCGCAAAAAAATTATGAGAGCAAAATAAATGGGGTAGAGATGAGATCCATCAAATTAATGTGTGGTTAAACAATGTATTATAGAATTTTAAAAGCCGACATCAGGAAGGAATGTAGAGCGGAAGAAAGTATTATGAACAAAATTATAAAATGATCACTTCATAGATTCGGACTTAAAGAACGCATGGAAGAAGAAAAATGGTTAAATAAGTTTACGTTGACGATGTGAATGGTTTACGTAGTCGTGAAACACAGAGGAAAAAATGTCATAACCAAATTAATCAAATTTAATAGATGGACCATGTGAGAAGTCGAAAAAATGGACCCACGTGTATGACTTACTGTATAAATGTTGAGAAATCTAGATAAGTGTTTCAGAACAGAGTATTGTGGCGGTATATTATCTCTGCCTACTCTTCTGGAAAAACGGCGTGAAAGTTTGTTTGTCTGTATATGGAAAAAAGTGCAGATATTCTGATTTATACAAACATTTTATTACTTCCGTATGAATCACTTATGGTGTGACAATATTAAATATTAATAATATTTGTCTGTAAACCGGTTTATTCTTAAAAATATTAAGTATATTTTTTTACTCTGGCAGGAGTGAAACCGGTCGGTGGTTGTGAAGAATAAAGAGGTTTATATTTTGCAAGTGTATTTTTATTATATTTAAACATTTTATTATTCATCAGTTCTTTATTATTTTATTATTCGTCGCAAATACTCGAGCGCGCGTTTCACGATGTATCAAGAGATATGTCAGGATAAAAGAGCGTGGCGTTCTATCCTCTCTGCCTTCCCTTCGACATCACGGCGTGATGGTTCGTTAGTTATTTTTTTTTCTCCATACATCAAAGGAGCACAAAGGTTGAACAAAATTTGTTTATGAAACGGTATTCTGAGATAGAAATCTGAATTATTTTATGGTTTTCCATTACTCTGTTACCTCACATGAATTTTAATGGCAACTTTTTCCGTGTCGTACGAGTAACCCGCCCCTACTTGCGAGAGTACGGGAAAATCATTATCCTGTCCCAAAGGATATCAGACCTATGGAATTGGGGAATTCTTCTGCCTTCAATGAATTTTCGATTAGAAAACAAAGGAAACCTAGAAAGAAAAAAATACTTTTTTTCTCTCTGGTATTTATCTATATTTTAATGTTAAATATAAGTATTTTGTTTTATGCGGGAAACTTTAGAAGGACTTTAGAACTAACTAACTAACCGTCACGCCGTCTTGCCGAAGAAGTAGTTAGTAGTAATGAATGGACTGCCACACTTTTCTTTCCTGACATATTTCTCTCACTTCCTCAATATTCGTACATCGTGTCATGTTTCGTGTCATGTTTTCATGGTTTCTCTGACTCCTCACATGGCCGACATTCAATATTTGATTTATTTGTACGTGCCACGTTTTTCTCGGTGTTTCTCTATTTCTGGTTCCACTTAAATCGTTAATATATAAATATTTTACCATTCGTTCTTCATTCATTCTTTCCATATTTCCAAACCATCTTAATGATCCTTTCATTATTTTGTTCATAACACCATCTTTCGCACCGCATTCACTTCTTTCACTTTCGCATTCACAGAAGGATAAAATTTACAAAATACACAAACAGCTATAACAAACTTCATTGCTGATTGGATAGTGCTACAACTGCCACACCTAAAGTCCCGCTTTCGATTCCCGGCGATGGCAGTGAGATTATCACACTGTCTTTGGTCTGATGTAGGATTCATGTGACAATTAAATGACAATAATTATACAGCAACCTATCAAATTTCGTAGTCCACTGCTGGACATAGACCTCCCCCATACTTCTCTACGTATTCCTGTCTTGTGCCTGTCGTATCCATTCGCCAGCAATTCTTGAATATCATCGGACCATCGTGTTGGAGGTCTCCCTCTGTTTATTTTATCTTCGCGGAGTCTGCACTCAACCACCCTTCTGGTTTATCTATCGTCTACCAATCTGGCAACATGTCCCGCAAATGACCATTTAAGATTACTTACCCTTTCGACGACATCTGTTACTCCCGAATATCTAAATTATAATAAAAATATATTTATAATTAAAAATGTATTTAATTCTTATTTCGTAATAATTCTTCGGTTTCATTTACCAATTCCAAAAAATTGTATTGAATTATTTTAGGTCAATGTTTTATTCATTTCAGTAAAAAAATGCGTCTAAGAGAAAAGTAATTACCTCCATTTGATTCAAGTTTCATTCAAAAGAGGCCAAAAAAACAAATTGACCGCTTTTTGTTTCGAACTAGCTTGGCTTTTCGTTTGTTATGAAAACAATGGAATTATTAAATTTACATTTTGCGAGGGTTTTTTGAATTTTTTCGTTGAATTAAAATGTAGTTAAAGCGATACACCCTCGTATTTCCACACCGGTGTTCGTAAACCCGTTCGTCAAAATACAAAGGGGTATATTACTATTACGATTTTCTGTATATAAGACATATTATAAATGAAACAAGATTTGCTTCATTAGAAAATTGCCTAAAAGTTAATATAATCTAACGAAATTGATTGAGTGGTTATTTAACCCTTTCGTGCTAATTTTTTTTTCTTTAAGGAATTTTCTTTGCATTTTCTTCTTCTTCTTTAATAGCCATTGTCGTCCACTGTTGGACATAGGCCTCCCCCATACTTCGCCATGTATGACATGTCATACAGGGGGTGGTTGGCATTACAACGCCATGCTTGCCAGACGGTTTTGCGAGGTGTCCTTCCACGTTAGCCTATGCATCCATATTATCCACCGAGGTTATTCACACTCGAAAAGTCGAGGAGGTGTGGATAGGTACTTGAGATCAGATTAATCCTCCAGCGTAGCATGGCCATCACCACGGTGATGGCCATGCACCGCTCAAAGAGTCAATAGGATCCCCCTTACTCAACTTAATCTTGTAAATCCCCGTATCTTAATAAACGCACATATGAATGACGAAAATATTGAGGTTTTTCTACACGAGGCTCTATGATAGTTATCCGTGGCTCTATCCCACGGCATTTCTTTTGAGAATGCTCAAAACCAATTCTCTACAGCTTCGAAGAGTTGGGAAAATCATAACACATTTCTTAAGATTAATTTGGGGATATTTCGAGAACTCGGCCATGCTGGAAGGTGTTGGTATTTTTGTCCCTGATAGATATATCCGACAGCGATACCACAGATTGTTTTACCTACTAGCCGCCAGAACTAAGCTGCCTCTGGTGACACCGGTGGGAAGTGCAATTAGTTTGCTAAGCGCGGTCTCCTCAAAGATCGACGTCTTTCATATAAATGAAGGTACGTTCAGGGGTCAAATCCTCTCGTTTTCAGAAAGTATCTTGTCTTCCTTATGTCGAACCATCTCTAATACATTCCTGGTATTATGATATATTTGTATAAAATTTTACTTGTACTCAATAGATGCCTTAAAAATTTAACTAACTAACTAACCATCACGCCATTTTCCCGGAGAGGTAGGCAGAGAGGATCGCCACAATGCCCTGTCCTTGCATAGGTACTTCTCGGTCTTCCTCTACATTCAAACATCGTACCATGCACGCACGTCGATTATTCCGACTTCGAATGGGGCCGCCTTTTAGTAATTGATTAATTTGGTCATGCCATGTTTTCCTCGGTCGTCGTCGGCTTCTTTTTCCACTCACACTGCTTGTGTACAACTTTTTAACCATTCTACTCTCATCCATTTGTTCCATATGTTCAAACCGTCTCAGGGATCCTTTTTTAATTTTATCCATGATGCAGTCATCTGCCTTACATTTCTTTTTTATTTCATCGTTAGGTATTCTTTTTTATAATTTATGATGTTTATAATGTCTTTTGAGTTAATAAACTGATTTGATTTTTAAAAAAACTTATAATGTCACAAAATGTAACTAACTAACTAACTAACCATCACGCCGTCTCCCCGAAAGGGTAGGCAGAAAGAATGGACTGTCACACTTTAACCGATGCGGCACTCCATCCTTCTCTTTTCGCCCCGCGGGAGACGCGGTGTGATAGGTTGCGAACCTCATCGCCACCAATAGGCATCTCCCGCGCACACTTCGATCTTCCAACATCCACAAAATAAATCTAAAACAAATAATATAAAATACAATGATATAAAACAAAATAACAAAATAAAAATAATTTAATACAAAATGTTATTTTTAGATGGTGCACATTGTCTATTTAATTTATGTTCCACGAATCCACCGTTTTTTTAAATTTAGCACATAATGTAATAACACATAATGTTTTTCCGATGTTGCACATGTTGACATGGACGATCCGGACTTTTGTGTTTATTTAATTTATGTTACACGTATCCACCGTTTTTTAAATTAGCTGTTTAATGATTAAATTAATGTTCCACGTATCCACTTTTTTTATTTGGCAGTAATTAGGCACTTAAAACCAACCAACACCAGCAAGAATTTTAAAAGAATATTGAAGAAATTATTCAAATTGTCATTGGAACAAATGAAAAATTTATTTTTACACCTGTCAAAATTCTTTATATAAACGAAAAAACTTGTATAATTTTGACATCAAAACAGTACAAACATATTACGTTTCACAATTAACTATTATAAAGTGCGGCAACAATCAAATTGACCAAAACAATTCACTTATACACGTAATTTCTCCAAATTCACGGGAGCACCACATGAACCAAACCAAATTTTCAAAATCAGAATTATTATTCAAAATGTATGTAATATGAAATTGAACTTTCTTGGAAAATCGTAATAGTTATAAATGTTTGTTTATCCCGGTGTACAACCAAGACATTGGTTTCTGAGAAATTTAGTAAATGTGATACCAAACATTTCAGTGGAATCTGCTCAGGTGTGAAGCGACGATCACTCGCTTCTGTTTACTTGCAGAACAGCTTAAAGTTAATGAGGTAGATATATTAAGTTAAGGTAACCGGTGTTTTGGCTTGAATTCTGTGTAGAGTTCTGAGAACAAACAACATGTTCCTAAGTGTATAAAACAAGTGTGCGTTGTTTTATAGTTTCACGTATTAAATAAGTTTACCATACGTTTAGTAACGCTGATAAAATTCGCTACAAACAAGTTTTGAATTTATTCACTTGTTTTAGTGAATTATTATTCGCTATCAATTTAAATAAATCACGAAGAATCCAAAAAAAGCCAAGATGGCAGTCCACAATGGTGTTCTTGTACCGACCCTTATGTATGGAAGTGAAGCATGGAACTGGCAAAAGAATGATGAAAGTAGAATAAATGCAGTAGAAATGAGATCTCTAAGACAAATGTGCGGCAAATCTGTATATGATAGAGTGACAAATGCCAGTATAAGAAGTGAATGTGGTGCGAATGAAAGTGTTATGAACAAAATAAGGAAAGGGTCATTAAGATAGTTTGGACACATGGAAAGAATGAGTGAAGACAGAATGGTAAATAAGGTATATGTAAACGGCGTGAACGGAGCTAGAAATAGAGGAAGGCCGAGAAAAACGTGGCACGATCAAATCAATCAAATATTGAATGTCGGTCACGTGAGGAGTCGGAAAAATCGACGTGCGTGCATGACAAGATGTATGAATGTAGAGGAAGCGAGAGAAGTATGTCAGGACAGAACAGTGTGGCGTTCCATTCTTTCTGCCTACCCCTCCGGGGAGACGGCGTGATGGTTAGTTAGTTAGTTAGTTAGTAAAACACGTAAAACTTTTTTTTTTGTGAATGTATACAAATACTTGTAGACAAATACTGGATTTTACCCATTACGTGTGTATTAATTCTTAATGATTAATACCCCCGTAATGGGTAAAATCCAGTATTTGTCTACAAGTATTTGTATACATTCAAAAAAACAAAAATGTTGTATAAAAACTGGTAAAAATTAAAAAGCATATAAAAATTCGAGAGTTTTCTCCAGGCGTTATCTAGTAATATGTGATGATTGGGTTGATAGCCTTTCACATTACATTAATAAAGATTTTCTGCTAATGCTTACCTCTAGTCTCAATAGATGGCGCTAGTGTAGATGTAGTGAAATGTTTCTCAACAAGGTAGTTTATATACAACTTTCATATAATTGTCAGACGTAATGTTCGTAGAAGGGCGGAATGGGGAATATTGTATTACATAAAGCGATCGCTTAACCCAACCAATGGATAGGTCATAAGTCCTGTAAACGCCTCGACCACCATATTGTTTCCAAATAATTTACATCTTCGTCTCTATTGAGATATAATTAATTCTTAATAAAGCATGTATGTTAGCAGTGAAATAAAGTATTCTTAAAAACAAAGTTATATTCTTTTCTTCTGGTGCCGTGTCAGGCCCCTCCAACATTGGCGATCATTGCAACGAAAGCATCTCAATCCTGCGGACAAATCCTGTCCTCTCTCTTATATTTCACTCGGCCACGATAGTTGTTATGCCAACATTTGTTTGTTAAACCCCTTTCTCGATAATTTCAAATAAATTAAATAAATAAATTGTGATATTAAACGACTGTTTCAAATTTAACTGTTAATAGTGTTAAAGTTTCATAGCGTTTCTGCCAAAAAATCAGTTTAACAAGAAAAATGTGATTTATAATGCAGTCAAAGTTATAAACCCTCCTCAACGCGAGTAAGTTCGTTCTGAAAGCGCTTTTGAGACGTATCCTTTATCAAACGTGAAAAAAAAACGTTGAACTCTATTGAATTTTGTATTCAAATTCAGAATCTTAAAAAAAACGTATTTACATACCGTATAATGTGAGTCTGTACGCCTTCACTTTGAATCTCGCATATTTGAATTTTTATATCAGATTTTCCGTAAATCATTTGGTTCGAAGTATTTACATTATTGTCTCAAATTAATGATGCGAAATAAAACAGAATATAAATTCCTATAGGCCGGAATTATGCGTCATTGCATATTCTTGAGTTTTACTTACGCAAGAGAAAAAGTTTCATTCATATTAAAAGGCTATAAACCTTTAAAAATAAATAAACTTTATAGACAAGATCCAGGGTGGACCAATAGTTCTTTATTTTGAATGGCCATAAAAAATAAACAAGCGATATTAATCAAGAACTATGTATTTAAAATTATATAAATAAACAATCATTCCGGAGTTTATAAACTTTCATGATCAGAATGTCCCTCCTTCTATATTGGCAAAACAACCCGTAACCTAAATCTTCGTGACGCAGAACACCTACGCTGTCTTCATAGTAATGGCTTTTCGGAATTTGCCAATCATTTGATAGAAAAAGACCACACTTTCCACAAGGAAACGGGAGCCAAATTTCTTCACAAAAATAAAATAGGTATCCGATTAAATAACTTAGAAGCACTAGAAATCTAAAAATCTTTAAATTGTAATTCCCAAATTATAAACGATCAAACGAAACTTGATACGTTAAAGTGTTTTATTTTATTGTTTTAATATGTCAAACCATCAAGTTTTAGCTCTCCATCAAATATTAAAATGTTTCTTATTGAAATTCGAATGCGTGCTTTAGAATATTTTGCGAAAGACAAAATTCTCATCTGTCATTTTATTTAAATATGTTAAAACTGCGGTAATTAAAAAATCCTTCGCAACAGATTATTTTTAGTCATCTCTTAAACTCAAAGTTGTATAAATAATTTTCTTTCTAGTTGAAAAAATAACAGATTCAAAACTCTTTAAAGCATTTATATCCAACAATATCTCCTAATGAATAAAATTACCCTTTCGAATACAATAAGAAGGACGATTATCGCGGGCGCTTTCATATTTTCGTGTTTTAAATTATGGACAAGAATGGTGAATTTCTTAGCAAAAGTAATTAAAGCCTATCCCCGGAGCGAGCGAGGTCAAAGGGAGAGAATCGTGCGATTTATAAGACTACTGTTCTAACTCCAAGAATTTATAATTCATTCTTAGATTTGATATCTTCTTCAGCGTGTCCCGCGATAGGGTGCTTCAAATACTGCAGTTAGCCGTGAAACTTTATTTAAAGATGTTCAAATACTAAAAGGCAATTTGAAGTCGGAAAAATCGACGAGCGTGTATGTTATTATATATTAATGAAGAGGAATCTAGTGTTCGTTAGGACAGTGCAGAATGGCGGTCCATCCTCTCTGCCAACCCTTCAAGAAATAACAGCTTGATAGATAGTTCTTTCTCTTCTTCTTTTTGTCTGTTTTTTGTCACACCTCCGTGGTGCATAGGGCCTCATGGAACCTTCTCCACCCGACTCTATCGCTTGCCTGATGCCTAACATCATCCCAAGTGAGGCCTGCTACCTTAACCTCGTCCTGCAGTTCTCTTCTCCAGGTGGCTCTAGGTCTGCCTCATAGGGGACCAGTCTAGTGCGCTCTGGGCGATGCAAGCTGGGATCCGTCTCAGAGTGTGACCGATCCACTGCCATTTGCGTCTAGCGACTTGTTCTCTAATTGTCTTTTCGCCTGCCATTGTCCAGAGAACGGAAAAAATAGATTTTGAATATTTAGCGAAGGCACCTGTTTATAAACACCTGGAATTTTCCAATAACGTAAAAATAATATTTTCATTATTTACAAAGAACTTTTAGCATGAAATTTAAATTACCATTAAGTTTATAAATTTATAACACTGTTATAATATCACAACTTTTATTATTCACATTTTGTTGGCATCATCAGGTGTTGCAAACACCCGATGATGACAACATCAGTTGGCGAACAGCAACGACTATCAAAAAGTGAATATTTAAAATTGTGATATCATAACAGTGTTATAAATTTTAACAATAAATAACATTGAAGTATCAAATAAAAATATATAATTTTTGAATATGTATTGCAAATATATCTTTTTTCGCTCTAAACACACACGAGATTAAAAAAATAATGATATTTTTTTAGTACGGATTACAAATGCTTTTCGTTCAATGATTTTTTAAATGCTTATTCAAAAATGTTAAGTTCGTTACAAAGGGATCTTGTATTCTATCTTGTAAGCATTGAGATAAAGTCGCTGATTGCGGCTTTGGTCAATATTTGGAGTACTATTCTGAATAAGCTTATACATAATTTATACGCCGGCTGCTGTGAGGGACCAAATTATGTATATTGAAATCTGGAAATGTCCCAAGATCAATCTGTGACTAAGTTAAGAGACTTTAGGTGGCATTAATTGGAGACAAATTATATAAACATCAGACTTTCGAGAGAAATCTACTTATACATTCAGGGCTAAAATAAAAGGTTTTAAGGGGTTACACCACCCTGACGCTCGAAAAAATAGATATAAAAATAAACTTGTTTTTTGACTTGGCCATTAAAACTATGAATTATTCTTTATTTTATGTACACGTTTAATAGATTTATAAACAATTTTCAATAAATAAATAAAAAAAAACAATAAAAATGGTGGAGATATGAGTCGCTCGGTGGGACCCTCTTTTTAAAATCCTTGCTGACGGTGTACATGATTTCTCCGTCCAGCATTGTCTGAAAAAATAAATATATATATTTTTTTTTACCTACTTCTTCGGGAAGACGACGTGATGGTTAGTTTTTTTTTATATTTCAGACAATGCATTCAAAACATTATGAAAATCTGACAAGACCATATCAATGTTGTAAATTAATTGTGTTGGTACGATAGAAGATAATTCGAAATAGAAAATGTGAGCTAGCTGTAAAAATTGGTCTAAACTTAGCAACGTATTAATTTATTTGATTTATTCAATTAGGGTAACATACAGTGATTTGAATACATAGGAGAATGTAAAAAACACATAGAAACAATTAAATAACGCCAATTACATGCTACCACAAATATAAATAAATGAAACAGTACGATAGTGTGAAACGAAATCGCAATGCGAAATTAAACTAAATAAAAATTTGTATTATATTTTGAAATTTTGGGAAAATCCGTGTAGCTCGTCACTCCGGACTGACGTTTCGGAGAACTTTGCAGTCTCCACCTTCAGGGTGGTTATAAATGTGTGGTGGAAGATGTATGTTTAACTCACCCATTATCCTCTAGGTGAGTTAAACATACTTTACCCACCACACATTTAAACCCACCCTGAAGATGGAGACTGCAACGTTCTCCGAATCGTCGGTCTGGAGAGACGAGCTACACAGATTTTCCGAAAATCCCAAAATACATATGGCTACCAACCGTGAAAATCTACGCAATTATTTAAATTAAAATTATAAAATAATTTTAATTATTTATAATTTTCATGACCTTCATAATTAGTTTCGACCAAAAATTATTTTGAAACATTACAAGGTGACAAGTATATCAACTTTTTAACTTTGATATTAAAAAACAGCTCACTATCTGTGACTTTAATGTGCCTAACCGAATATGCCCTGGATACACAAAGCATTCTCAGATCTTTCCACAACTCGAATACGTCTAGACAACTTATTACTTTCTTTCAATGCCTTTGGGTACGATATATTACTCAAAGTGATTTTATTTTCCTTCACTCCTACTGAATTTTGTCACGACACTGACACATTACAAACTATATATCGTTTTGCTCCGAAAGATAGACAAGTTTATATTAAAAGGTTAAAAATTTGCTTACACAAACTGAAACAAATTTTAAATAAAATGTGATATAGGTATATTCCTGTTGTAAAATCTGACAATTAATTCTAAAAAAAATTAAAAACATAGTATTTACACAAAACGTGTTTTGGAGTTTTCACAAACATGTTTCGGTATATTCCTGTTGTAAAAATATAGGTAGTGATATAGGTATATTCCTGTTGTAAAAACTGACAATTAATTCTAAAAAAAATTAAAAACATTGTATTTACACAAAACGTGTTTTGGAGTTTTCACAAACATGTTTCGGGCCGCAGTCGTTTTTCCTCAGTATAAAAATGTAAACATTATAAGATCAAAATATTGTATATACGAAACATAATTGGGAAAAGTGTTGTAAAAAAACATCGTTTTTCAAACGTCAAATGTGAATCCACAACACAAATACATAAAAAATACAATATTTTGTTTAAAAATATAAAACTCAAATTAATAATAATTTAATTCCATAGTGTAATATACAATCATATAACTATTTGTTATGTGTATATCTTATTTAAAAATAATTTAATTACACTTTCACTAGTTTTTACACCACTTTATTTTTGTGAAACCAACCTGTTTCGCTCCACTGGAGCTTCGTATATTGTATATATTCTTTTTTCTTCTCCGTCTTCTTCTTCAACCTATTCCCGTTTACTCCTGGACAAAGGCCTCCTCCATTCACTTCCACGTCACTCTGTCTTGTGCAACCAACCAATCAACCAAACCAACCTGTTTCACTCCACTGGAGCTTCGTATATTGTATATATTATATGTTCTTCTTCATTTTCTTCTTCAGCTTATTCCAGTCAACTCCTCTAGACTAGTGTCTACAAAGACATTCTCCATTTGCTTTTACTTCACTCTGTCATGTGTAGACTCCATTCAGGTTATTCCGATATGTCTGTTCAGGCCATCCTTCCACCGTATTTGCGGTCACCCTTTACTTCTCTTTGCCGTTCACCGTCTCCAAATCAGCATTCTTCTTGTCCTATTTTCGTCCGAGCTTCTGGCTACGTGACCCGCCCATTGCCACTTAGTCGCTACTCGGTGGATGATGTCAGTGACCTTTGTTTTTTCCCTCACCGTTTCGTTTCTGACACTGTTTCTTAGGCTTATTTCCAACATGGCTCTTTTCATGGGTCTTTGGGTCACTCGTAGTTTCGTGTTCTATTTTACCTGTAATCAATAGATGCCTAAAAAATTAATATGGTTTAAATGTATGTTGAGATAATAAAATGATTTGATATGAATTCAATAATTTAGTAATATACTTAGGAAATTGAAAAAAAACATAATGTAATTATTGTTTAATATTATTTATTAATTCTTACTGATAAACAAATTATTATTAGTACTTATAACAATAAGCCCAGGTTAATTTTAAAATTTAAATTATTGTATTGAATTTTAAATGAGTTTTTTATATAAGTCTTTCTTTGTTTAGCTTTTATTTACGCCTAATATTAAAATAACGCCTTACAATAAAAGCTAAACAAAGAAAGACTAATATAAAAAACGCATTTAAATTTCAAAACTATAATTTAAATTTAAAAATTATCATGGGCTAATTGCTATAAGTACTAATAATTATTTTTATTTACGCCTGAAGATGAAGGTATCCTCAGAAACATGTCGTGTTTTTTTTTTATATTTTGTGGATAATAAACAAAGTTTTTTTCAGTTTCCTAAGTATATTACTATGGGATTCCACAGTGTTAATGCCTTAGCTTTCAATAAGTTCAATAACTTAGAATCTTCTTTCTAATTAGAACCCTATTTCAAATGCATTTGGTTATAAAAATTTAAAAAAAGATGGATCATTAGCTACACAGATTCATTTAATGTGCATGAAACTATCAAAAACATTTCGTTATAATAAACATACAAAGTAAAAGCATTATTCTGCCGCGAGCATTTCACCTGCAGTACGAGTTTCCTGTGCCGCGTGGGAATACTTGATTAAAAAATCCCTGGTCCCACAAGCGCTAGCGCCACGTACAATTGCTCTCGGTGCATAGATATAAGTGTGTAATTTTCCATAAGCGGACCACGTTCTACGTCTCCACACAATGCAACACCTCAGCACGCCCCATAAGGTCGTATAAACAGAACAACTCACAAAAAGGCAGCACGTCTTGGACAATACGTGAACAACGCGATTTAAAAACGTACAACACACTTACTTCTGGAACAGAAATATTGTATGTAATAATTTAATTGTTACATACATAGGTACATTGTAACTTGAACCGACACGTCGCATAACCTGGATGCCATCTGCACAACACAGTGACATGGAAGCGAATGAAGGAGGCTTTTTTCCAGGAGTGAATAGTCTGAAAAAGAATAATAGAATAATGAATTGTTTGAATCTTTTGTTTATTCTTATTATTATAATTATTTTCTTGAATCGCTCTTTACGTCATTAAAGCACGAGCCAAATAGCTGTAAAGGGTATAAGCTATCGTACTGATTCTCATGACATGTCATCATTAGCCGTCTGTCATCCACTGCTGAATGTAGGCATCTCCCAAAGCACGCCACCGCCCCCTATCCATTGCCGCTCGCATCCATGCATGTCCAGCAATCCTTTTCAGATCGTCGGTCCATCGGGCAGGGGGACGTCCAACTCTGAGGAATCCTGTACGCGGTCTCCACTCCAGAACCCGTCTCCCCCATCGGCCGTCGGTTCTCTGACAGATATGGCCAGCCCATCGCCACTTCACTGCACCCATCCTCAGAGCCACCTCAATCATCTTGGTTTGTTGACGAATTAATTCGTTTCTAAATCTATCCCTCAAAGTTTTTCCAAGCATGGCTCTTTCCACGGTGCGCTGGGCGACCTTTAAATCTGTAGACTAGACATTTTGTCAGTGTCCACGTCTCGGCTCCGTACGTCATGACAAGACGCACTGGTTTAAGACTTTAGTCTTGAGACATTGTGGTATTTTAAAGGTGAGAATATGACGTAATTTCCCAAAAGCCGCCCAACTCAACTGAATTCTTCGGTCGGCTTCTTTCTCGAAATTTTTTCTACCTAATTGAACTAACTACCTAAGTATGGTCAACACTAATCTTAATGTTGTTTTGATAATCCATTGTTTTAGTGAAAACACTATGATACTTCAGTATTATTAGCTATTAAATTTGGAATACTGTTATAAACCCTCAAAGTGAACACTGTCTCCAGCCAGTCTTTTCATCTCTGTGTAACTGCCTCAGCACATGCCTCATATCACTTGGTCCATTAGGGCGTCTCTTGGGCTGCCTCTGCGATTTCTGCTCTTAACACTACCATTATATATTAACGCGTATATGTTTAATCTATTATATATGAAGACTACAGGAGAAAAACAAGGAATGTCAGTTAAAATTCAAAGTAAATGTAATAATGCCATCTAGCGGCATTTGTACGTATCTATCCACAGTAAAATTTTCATATTCATTAATCATGTGTGTCATCGACTATGGCCAGATAATCGATTGCTAATTGCTAAGAAATCATAGACTTTGATTAGCTTTATTCTCAATTTATTCAAATTAACCTTCTACCGACATTTCTTGTTTTTCCCCTGTAGTCTTCATATCGCACCGTGAGTGTTAAACCGAAACAAGTGCAAATATACAGTTTGGAGATATGGGAGTTTAAAGACTTCATATTGCTTGGAAAAACTGTTTTTTTTTAAATAAACTAATGATTTTCGGTTTATATGTATTTTACTTTAAACTGAAAATCATTGTTTTATTTAAAAAAAAAAAACAGTTTTTCCAAGCAATATGAAGTCTTTAAACTCCCATATCTCCAAACTGAATATTTGAACTTGTTTCGGTTTTACACTCACGGTGCGATATGTAGTATTAACACAGCTATATAAGAGGGGTTGGGGCAGGCAACAAAGTGAATGGTGCACTTAAAGTTATCATCGCAAACAAAAACCTATCCAAAAAATCTAGAATGTCCGTGCACAGTGGTATTCTTCTGGATGGAACTGGCAAAAGAAGGATGAAAGTAGAATAAATGCAGTAGAAATGAGATCTCTTAGACGACTGTGTGGATACTCTATGTATGATAGAGTGACGAATGAAAATATAAGAAGAGAATGCGGTGCGAATGTTTGTGTTTTGAACAAAATAATGAATAGATCATTACGATGGTTTGAACATATGAAAAGAATAAATGAAGAAAGAATGATAAAAAACCAAGGAAAACGTAGCACGATCAAATAAATAATATATCGAATGTCGGCCATGTGAAGAGTCAGAGAAATCGACGCGCGTGCATGGCACAATGTATGAATGTTGAAGAATCGAAAGAAATATGTCAGGAATTAAAAGTATGGCAGTCTGTTCTTTCTGCCTACCCCTTCGAGGAGACGGAGTGATGGTTAGTTAGTTAGTTAGTTAAAATAAATTCTCCTTCCAAAATCAAAATGCATTATTGCATCAAAATGCTCAGCTATTTTTGTATTCTAATTTTAATTAATTAATATGATTCCCGGAGGTGTCTTGGTACGAAGGGGAAGAGGAAGAACGGGGGAAAGTAAAGAAATTGTTTTCGTAGAAACTTCTTACGGGTCCAGCAGCTGAGTAGAGTTAATAAATCAGCGGAACGGAGCGGTACTTTGCCTAGCACTCGGTTGCTATGCATATCTACGTATTTTGTATTTATGTGCTTCCTCAGAGCTAGCGATTCTAAATATACAAAATTTATATATTATTATTCTTCTTTCTATGTCTTGTCAGGTCTTCTTAACGTTGACTATCACCCTTGATCAGGCCTCATGATGATGACCTGGGGAAAAATATCCAGAGTGGTATCCCCTTGCCTTCTCTGGAGGATTTTCTGTCGGGGTTACCTTCCCTTAGCTGGGTGTATCCAGTTGTATGGCACCGGAAGCTCGCCATTCGTACACTCTCTATCTGCTATGGCACTAAGTTATATGTGCCACATTGCCCGGGGTTCGTGGGGTCATTAAAAAGACCTCTTGTGGTCGCTAGAGAGTCGGACTTGATAGTAGTGTCGCTGTTGTAACTGCAACATGGCGCCTTACGACATTTTGTAGAGGCATATTTTCCAGCAAATCATACCCCATCGTAGCCCTACTACCCTTTTGAACCCTATATTATTTATTTAATATATATTCTCTAATTACTCGTATATATTCTCCTCTCTTTTATAAATCTAAGACAAAATGAAACAATCACAAATTTAAAAAAAACGAATTGCTTTTTTTAATACCACCATCACTGCAAATATAAATATTTCAACTAAAGCAAAAAAAGCTCAACCAACCCTTATTTATATAAGTGAAGCTTGGAGCTGACAAAAAAATTATGAAAGTATAATAAATGGCCTAGAAATGAGATCACTGAGAAGAATGTGCGGGAAAACGATATATGATAGAATACCGAACGACGTAATAAGGGAGAAATGTAAGGCAGATGATTGCATCTTAAGTAAAATTAAAAAATTATCCCTCAGATGTTTTGGACATATAGAACGAATGGACGAGAAAGAATGGTTAAAATGTTATATACGAGCAGTGTGTGTGGAAAGAGAAGTCGTGGAAGACCAAGCTCGAAGTCGGAAAAATCGACTAACATGCATGTTACGATGTATGGATTGTAAAGGAAGCTAGAGAGGTATGTCAGGACAGAAGGGTATGGCGGTCCGTCCTCTCTGCCTACCCCTCCGGGGAAACGGCGTGATGGTTAGTTAGTTAGTTATGCCACCTTATTTTTCATATTTATTTTTTATTTCTTAAACATTGATTGGTTCATGATACAAAATACGAGCAATGATGTAAAACTGCACATTAAAATCATTAAAACTAAATAAAAACCAAAGACCTTCGTGGCTGAGTGCCAAATGCTATGACTGCCACACCGCAGGTCCAGGTATCGATTCCCGGTGATGGCTGTGTGATTGTTACACTATCTTTGGTCTGGTGTAGAATTCACGTGAATTAAATGACGAAAAATTAGCTACCTATCACATGTAAAGATAATCAATATGAAACCTATATACTCTTTAACTTCGATTTTTCTCGCGCTCTTATGATGTAAAAAGCGATTTAACTCAACAATTAATATTTTTTTTAATTGTATATTAAGATAAAATCTATGTGGCTTCAGCCGATTTCGGCAGCCCACTGCCATATTCTGGGACATCTGTCGAATGGTATTTCTGTGCATCTTTCGTAACCGGTCAAAGACACTAACTTGTGGATTTTAACTAAATATACAATTTTAAATAAAAATACATAAACATTATTTACAATGACATTTCAAAAAACCAAATATCATTTTCTAATGCGGGTACTTAACCAATCAAAGTAAACTCTGACTACAGAGCGATAAATGTTAAAATGAGCATTCATCATAATTCAGTCCCTCGCCACAATGCTCCCGTCTGTGTCAACTTGTCAGCATTCACTAGCAAATGTCCTAAATTGTCTTCCACCATGATGGATGCCGACACCCACCGGAAAATGCTAACATTAAAGGAAACACAATATTAATGTTACAGTGAATTTCCCGATATGGGTTATTTCTAAACATAACAATTTATATACTCTTTAACATTAACATAATATAAGACTGGTTTAAACGATTGTTTTCTCCAAATTATTTTATAGTTGCGAGTCTTAGACTATGCGAACATCACAGAGGTCCAAAATTTGGGCTTTCGAGATGTGGTGCTGGCGACGAATGCTGTGTATACCCTGGACGGCATGAAGAACAAACCAGTCAATAATTGACCAGCTGAGTATCAAGGCAAGACTCTCGCGGATGTGTTCTCAGAGAGTGCTGAAATATTTTGAACTGATAGCACGGAGAGATCAGGACAACCTTAAAAAGCTCATCATCATGAGCAAAGTGGAGAGAAGGCGACCACAGGGACGACCGGCGAGCCGCTGGTCCGATCAAATCAGGGATCTGACTGGTCTCTCATTAGCTGCAGCCTGGAGACTAACGGGTGACAGAAGCGCATGGCGTGCCATGGTCAATGGTTTACAGGATGGACACGACCCTCAATCATGAGGAATGCGACTAAAAAGAACAAGAACATCGGTTATGTCATTTGCTATGCAGATGATGCTACAATAATAACACATAGTACTCGTATCACAAAGGCTATATGACTTTATCAGTCGGCAAAAGAAAAAGTCTTACAATATCCATACAACCTACGAGGTGTAAATTGACTGTTGATGATATACCTATGGAACAAGTTATGAGGTTTGAATACATGGGAGTAGAAAACTGAAGTCATAATGATTTTTATACCGATGAACGAGAACAAGTAAATAAATGATCTGCTGTATCATAGTATCTGAAAAATGTAGTCTCAGAGAACAAGCACATGCGTATTGACAACAAGGTCAGAATTTATAAGACGCGTTTGACCTATAATGACGTATGCTGTAGAGACGCGGACGGACACAGTAAGAACCAAAGGTCTGCTAAGAACATCTTGAATGAAGGTCCTAAGATCCATTACTGAAAAAAATCTCTGAGAACGTATCCGTAATTCTTAAAATCAATAAAAAGAAAAGAAAAGAAGAATATTTCACAACTAATCATACAGAAAAGTCAAATACTTACTACCACATACAGTACATAAATTGTTAATTATAAATACCGCCACCAACCCTTCTTTCGACGTCACTATTTGTCCAGTCATCTGCTGTGAACATGCTACCTAAATACACAAATTCAGTTACCTGTAGATTCTTCTTCTTAATATACTCAATTATTTGACTGATATACTTTTTTCCAATGTTTTATAACTTCATCATCGAGAGAATGTTTTAAACTGTCTATTTCGTTCCTCCGAAAAGATAAAGATAATAAAACCTTCGAAACGTTTCGAGAAAAATAATCTCAAATGTTTAAAATCGGTATTTAAATTTTTTTTAAGTTTGTTTGGAACTCCAAACGTTAAGACCTTTAATTTTTTTTTTTTTTCGAATTTATTGTTAAATTAATATTTAGGATTTTTTTAACAAGGTAATCTTATAATGACAACTATTATTATAACCTTGAAAAGAAATTTTTTTTTAAATCGTTTTTTTTTTTAAATTCATAATTAATAAAAATAAACTGGCCGAAGACACAAACATCAGTGGATTTTGACTAAATATATTAGGTCCTTACATATGAAAGTGGCGTTTTGTATGGGAGGAACATAAAGTTGATTTTTTTTAAATATAATATATTTATTTAATCAAAGTATGTACCATTGCTATCTATGCACTTTTGCCATCTCATAGGTAGTTCATCGATCCCTTTACTAAAAAAAACATTCGGACGGGAATCAATATAATCTTTGAAGTCGGTTTGGACTGCCCCATCGGAGTTGAACTTTTTCCCTTGCAAGAAGTTATCCAAATTTCGAAAAAAATAGTAATCTGTTGGGGAAAGGTCCGGAGAGTACGGTGGATGTCTTAGACATTCCAATTGAAGATCTTCTAATTTGGTAGCCGTCTGTTGTGCAGTGTGTGGTCTAGCGTTATCATGAAGCAGCAGTGGCCTAGAGCGATTAACCAGCCTCGGTTGTTTAGCAGCTAGATTTTCCATCATGGTTTGCAGTTGCTGACAATAGACATCTGCCGTAATCGTCTGGCTAGATTAAAGAAATCTGTCGTGAACGACACCAGCACTAGTCCGCCAAACGCTCACAAGTAACTTTTTTGGAGTCAATTTTCGCTTGGAGCATGGTTTGGCTGGTTCGGCAGGGTTCAGCCATTGCGATGAGCGCTCCCGATTATCATACAAGATCCACTTTTCATCACAGGTAATAATTCGATTCAAAATCCCTTCATTATTGTGCCGGTTGAGTAATGCAACGCAGCAGTCAACGCGCGTTTGTTGATTTGCTTCACTCGATTCGTGGGGTACCCACCTTTCAAGCTTTTTCACCTTCCCAATTTACTTCAAGTGGATTAAAACAGTTTTATCACTAACACCGCAGCCTGCAGCTAACTCGGACGTGGTTTGCGATGGATCCACTTCCACAATAGCCTTCAATTCTTCATTATCAACTTTGGTCTCCGGCCGTCCACGGGGCTTGTTCTGCAGGTCGAAATTTCCAGAACGAAAACGTTGGAACCAAAAACGCACTGTGTTTTCTTTTGCGGCACCGTCGCCATACACATCATTAATCCTTCGAGCGGTTTCTGCAGCACTGGTGCCACGGTGGAACTCGTACTCGTAAATAACGCGATATTTCAAGTTTTCCATTTTGTAAACTGAGTGACGCAAAGAAAAAAAACAATTGAGAAAAAAACAAATGAATTATAATTTTCGAAACACAAATACTTGAGTAAATAGCTGTATAAATTTGAATTTGGAATTCCTAACCAAAGAGAAGATATTTGAGATCAAAGTTGCCAGTACGGCAAAACGCCAATTTCATATGTAAGGACCTAATATATTATACATGTTTTTTTACAATTTAACTAGAACTTCTACCATGAAATTTCAAATAACAACATTTTTTTACAAATCGTATTTAGTTTTACTCCGTTTAATTTATTCCTTCAACCGGTTTCGGCAGCTCGCTGTAATTTCGTTATTTTAACGGGTAAATTTTGGAAAAGAAAATTTTTCAGGTTTTCACATCAACAAGTCTGTAAAATATGGAAATACGGATTAATTCAAATACGTATAGTTACTGTATATTACGTAAGTAGCTGGATTAAATTCAGGCATATATTGAGAGGTAATTGAAACCAAAACTACCAACCCTGTGTCCTCCCACGCCAGTTTTCAAGTCCCGTGTTCTAAGGATGTAATCTACAAAAAGGATTTGTATATTTATTTTATTACAACGAATCCTGTGGCAGAGCAAGAGAAGTGAGAGCAATAAATTCTAATCAAAAATGAATTTTCAAAACGGAATCCAAGAATAGTATCAACTACAATCCTTGGACTTGGACTTGGATCTTCTGACTTACAGAGGTTCAGCTCATGTGGCTATTCCTCTTACGTCTGATGGGAACATTGTTGGAAGGTGATTTGGTGGGTTATTAGTTTATGGGGCATGCTTTGAGTGGCCCGGAGTATTTCGCGATTTTGGGCGCTTGTGGCGGCTGGAGGTGTTTGGGTCGTAATTTGAGAGGTCTTTTAGTGTGGGGTTAGGATGTGAAGGTAGTCCTTTGTAAAAATGTTCGGCAAGTTTCAGAATGAATTCATCTATCATCGGGATTCCCGATTCTATGTGCAGTTGTGTAATCGTGGTCCATAAAGGCGCACCAAGCGATAAACGGATAGCCTTATTTTGCAGGATTTGGAGTTTTCGTATGTGACTCGAAGCTGCATAGCCCCAGATTCCATCACATAACACAAGATTGTAGATTTTATGTTTAAAAGAAGCAATTTGTTTTTGAATGTATACAAATACTGCATTTTACCCATTGCGGGTTAATCATTTTTAAAGATTAATTGTATCTCAATAGAGACGAAGGTGTATTTTGTTTTTGGAGATTGGATCTCCAGGCGTTGTCTAGCAATGTCTGAGAGTTACGAAGCCTTTCACATTGCATTAATAAAGATTTTCTGTTTTTTTTCACCTTGGAAGGAAGAAACATGTCATTTCCATTAAATATAATAAAACTTCTAAAAAAACTAACGTTTTCATTCGTATTAATTATGTCAAAGGTAGTTTAGAGTAGAATATAATTGTTTTATTATTTTTTTTTTTGATGAGGAATTTTAACACGTGTTTCACTAACCTTTTCCGGAGTAAATTATCCCTGAACGCAGGCCGCAAATACATTTCAATGAAATGAAAACGTTTTCACTAAATAGCAGAGCCACAACTGGCTTGGGCCGCATACCAGACCATTGCGTTGCATTTCGAGTAATTAAACCCAATTTTAATTAGAAATTTTCAGGATCACACCGTAACACAGCTTAATGTTTTCATTTGCCGCCATATATAACTATTATATTAAATCTAATCGAAATAATTATGTATACATATTAACGCAAACATTCGTTTTCAAATTATACAATAATATCGAAATGTGTATTTTAAAACCAAACTAACTAACTAGGCAGAAAAATGAACCGTCATACTGTTCTGTCGTGATATACTCTCGCTTCCTCAATATTTATAGTATTCATTCCCCTGGCTGTACCCAACTGATTTCTTGCTGGGTATGATGGACTTCCAATCATTAGAAATTAGACGAACTATCCACCCGGGTGTTCATTTTTTAACTGATTCGTGGTCGAATACATAACTCTGATATTTTGAATAACTTGACTTTGTTTGTCCCCGACATCTGCGACAAAGGCAACATAGATTATTTCACCTGCCACTGTGTAGATCCAATCTACCTAAGGTAATGCCCGTGGGCAGATCAATAATCCTATTAAACCGCATCTCTTCGGATGTGGATATTTTTCACGATAGTGAGGCTACCTTCAGAAAGCATCTCTCTCTTATGTAATAAATTGCTATTTGCTTCTCTTCTTATTGTACAAAAATGTTAATTTTTACTAAATTGTTCTCGAATTTTTTTTAATTGTCTTCTGTTTGTTTTCTTATCATATTATTTTTTATTTCTTTTTTATAATTGTTATTATTATTTTGTATATTGTGATTATAAACGATTTGGATTTGATATTATTCCGTAGTGTTTATTATTTTTTTGAATAAATTGAATTGAATTTAATTTAATCGTGTCATCAACGCACGTCGATTTCTCTGACTCCTGTCGTGGCCGACATTTTTTTTACCATTCTCTCTTCATTCATTCTTTCCATGTGTCCAAACCATCTTAAGTATCCTTTCATTGTTTTGTTATTAAAAATATTTTTGTATTAAAAATATACAAACTTACTGTATTATTTTTTAAATTATTATATTATAACCTTCAATTATTTTTTTTATATTAAAGAATCGATTTTTGTACTATGACAACGAATGATCATTGTATTTTTTTCATGTATTCTAGAACACTGCGCATATTTTCCAAAAAAAAAGGATTTTTTGTTTTACGTCACACTGACTGGCAACACAGACTGCCCCCCCCCCTCTCCCCCACTCCACCCCTCTTTCGCCCAATCCAGCCCCAGAGGCTTTGTGATAATTAAAAAGTACTGCACTCGCCTCGCGCCGCCATGTTGTAAAATGCGGCGTTCCATTTTTAAATCTTAATTCTAATATCGCAACCATAGAAAAAAGGAAATTGTTATTTTTGTCCTAACCGAAACAGATGGCGTTACAAAATGAATGTATTTTTATCGCACCCAAGACGAACATATTTGATATATAATAATAAAAATCAAAGTAATATATGATTTCTTTTGGAAGTTCTTCTTCATACATTTACGTCTCTTGATATTTTTTTAGTTATTTTTTTTATTATTATCAATGTGTTTTAAGATACTTTTATACGTAAAATATTCTGTAACTAGGAGTATAAAAAATAAATCAAACAGTTGATAATGTATTTACAAGGCGAAACATGTAATTCAAATAAATTACAGTAAAACTTTTAGCGAACAGACGCATTCATTTGTAGTAGTTACTTTAACCACTGGTGGCCGCTACGTAGGCGCACCATCAATACCGTAAGGCCACTTTGCATAAACAATGATTCCAGTAGGAATTTTAACATTTGTGGATCTCTGCAAGAAAAATTAACCTTCTGACGTTGGTTGATCTTATTATAAAAGGGATTTTTGTAGAAGTCGAGAACTAGGGTTACCACTTATGGTGAGATTGATATAAGGGATCAAAAGAAAATCACTTCAAAGAATTAAATTTCATGTAATAATAGACTGATACAACATACTTTGATTTTATAATGTTTGATTTCAATAAAAAAAAAATTATAAAAATGTAAAAAATATTTTTTTTTATGCTTGTGACAACCTTACTTACTTACTTCCTATGGCCATACAACTCTTGAAGAGTTTTAGCCTCCTTGATGATTTTTTTCCAAGCGTCTCGATCCTGCGCTTTTTGCTCCCAGCAGTCCGATTCACCCAACCTAGCCAGGTCAGCCAGAAGATTGTCCATTAGGCGCTGTCTAGGCCTTCTTAGAGGTCTTACTCAAGTCGGTCTAGACGCGTACAGGGTCTTGATTGCTCTGGTCTCTTTGGCTTGGCATACGTGCCCAGTTCTAGGCAACCGGCTCTCACGGTGCTCGTTATAAAGGGCTGCTTTAAATTTCAATAAAGTAATTTGAAAAATGTAAACTTGATATATCATTTTACATGTAAACTTTAAACATAATTAATAAAATCCATTAGCCCTATTTTTTTTTAATAATTAAAAACATGCGGTATGAGAGTGTTCCTAAGCTTCGGTCACGGTACTTAAACAGTTAAGTTTATAAATAAAATTCTATGGTATATTTGAAACATGGAATATATTTTCAATTGAAAATTTTGTCCTTTATGGAAATTCAATGAAGGAATAAAAATATCAATGGCGCAGTCAACTAAATATCATTTTTATGAAAATAATTCCGCAAAAGATTCGCCGTGAAGGCAAAGGGCTCCAGGGAAATTTATTTAGTGAAGAAAATGGCCGGAGCTTGTTTCATCTTTGATTCATGATAATGTCTATAAATTTTGATGTGAGCGTTCGATCCCCAAACGACCCTCATTAAAATTAATAAGTATCACCATCTCTATATGAAATACGTTAATGCTGATATTTTCAAAATGACTTTTCATAAATTCGCTGTTATCGGATGGTCTCATTTTTATGTAATTATCGTTTATTACGCAAAATTTATGATTATTCAAGTCTATTGATTTTATCCTTATGTATGGAAGTGAAGCATGGAACTGGCAAAAGAAGGATGAAAGTAGAATAAATGCAGTAGAAATGAGATCTCTAAGACGAAGGTGTCATTAATCTGAATTTATTATAATAGAGTGTGGAAAACGTGGCACGATAAAATCAATCAAATATTAAATGTCGGTCACGTGAGGAGTCCGAAAAGTCGACGTGCGTGCATGACAAGATGTATAAATATTCAAGAAGCGAGAGAAGGATGTCAGGACAGAACAGTGTGGCGGTCCATTCTTTCTGCCTACCCCTCCGGGGAGACGGCGTGATGGTTAGTTAGTTAGTTAGTCATATATGTTATCGTTAATCTATCAAATTAACGACGTATATGTAGTTAGCGAGTATTGAGTTGATTTTTCGTTAAAAAAACAAATCATTAAAAAATATATATATTTTGTATTGCTTTTATTTGAAATATCGTGGTAGAGGTTCAATATAAATAAAGAAAATATACAAGAAAATAAATTTTAAAAATCGTTTTTTTATGTATATTGAGTCACATTCCACATACGTTCGTGACTTCGACCGGTTTCGGCAGCTTGCTGCCATCTTAAAATCAAATTAAACCAATTTATTCTCTCAAAATATATTACAAACAATATTAATCTTTAAGGCATATTTTGAGAACAGGAAAAATATAATATATAATACCAGGAACGTATGAGCGATTGTTCGACTTAAGAAAGACAAGATACTTTCTAAAGTCAAGAGAATTTGTCTTCTGAACGTTCTTTCACTAATATGAAAGGCTTGGATCTCCGGGGAAATCGTGCTCAGGAGGCTAATTACTCTTCCCACCGGTGACACCAGAAGCAGGTTGGTTCTAGCAGCCGGTAGGTCAAACAATATATTTTGTCGCTATGCAACAATGCTGAGCTTCAGAGAAGAATTGGTCTTGGGTGGGCTGCATATAGCAAACTTAAGAAGTTCTTTGAAAGTCACATTCCCCCGAAACACAAAATGTATGATCAATGCGTACTTCTAGTACTGACATATGGAACAGAAACGCTAACCCTCTCCAAGTCGACAAAAAAGAGACTCCGTGTAGCACAGAGGAAACACGAAAAAGCCATGCTACACGTAAGACTCTCAGACCGGATAAGAAATACTGAAATACGTAGAAGGTCGAAAGGGTAGCTAAACTTAAATGGCCATTTCCGGGACATGTTGCCAGATTGGTAGACGATAGATGGATCAGAAGACTGGTGGAGTGGAGACCCCGCAAAGATAAAAGAAACAGAGGGAGACCCCTCATACGATGGTTCGATGACATTCAAAGAATTGCTAGCGATTGGATGAGAAAGGCACGAGACAGAAATACGTGAAATGAGGGGGAGACCTATATCCAGCAGTAGAAGATAACGGCTGTTTAAGTAACTAAGTAAGATAAATACGAGTACAACACTATAACTGTAGGAACAAATACAGACTCTAGTGAGATACACCCAAAGCTGCCAAAACCATTCAAATCCATAAACATTAGTGGAATTTAACTAATATATATTTTAAAAATCTGCACATTTATTTTTATTTTCTTTATTTGTTTTATATGTTGATTTCCGATGTTTTTGCGAATGACAGCTTCTAGAACTATGTACAATTGTAGGGAACAATCTTTTTATTTTTTGGATTTATTTCCAACACTACCGCGGCTTGTTTTCCATATTGTAGTACGCATGAATGGGGCTCCCTTCCCAGCCTCTCTGTTGCCTTTGCAGTATGCCTGAATAATTTATTATCCGAGATGAACAGCATGAACTCGGAGCAAAAGTATCTGAGATAGAGACCCGCTCCGGCGAGGTATTCTGCAGATGGTAATTTTGGATGCAGATATCTCTGCCATATCCAGGAATATTATAGATTATTTCCACATTCTGGGCCTTAGAAGTGTAAACTTGTGTATTTCTAAATCAAATCGTACCACGAAATTCAATATTTGCGCATGGCACAAGGAAGTTTTTACGTGGCAGAATTACCCAATGTCGTATCCGATGTTATACACAAATATTTAGATTAGCTACCTATCAAGTGTCATGAGAATCAATATAATAGCTAAAAAAAAATTATACAGAAATTGGGTTCAAACGAACTGTTGTATACAAAAAAAAATATATTATTTTTAAAAATATAAATATTTTATTTCCTAATATGTGACGTCGAAAGAAGGGTTCGTGGGGGTAACAAACCGAATGGAGCTTTAAGAATCTGGAAAAAATAATCTATCAATGAAAGCGAAAACGGCGGTTCACAGTGGAGTTCTAGACCCATTGTATGGAAGCGAAGCATGAAACTGGCAGAAGAGGTATGAAAGCAGAATATATGCGGTAGAAATGAGGTCCCTAAAACGTACTCGTATGTGTGATAGAACGATGTACGACAGAATCTCAAATGCTAATATAAGAAAGGAATATCGAGCGGAAGAAGGTATTATGAACAAAATTATGAAAGGTTCGCTGCGATGGTTTGGACATATGGAACGCATGGATGGAAAAAGAATGGTTAAGAAAATATACGTTAATGATGTAAATGGAGTACGGAGTCGAGGCAGACCGAGGAAAATATGGCATGACCAAATTAATCAAATTTTAAAGGTTGGTCATGTTAAAAGTCAGAGGAATCGACGTGCGTGTATGACTCGTTGTATGAATGTGGAGGAAGCTAGAGAGGTTTGTCAGGATAGAGTAGTGTGGCGGTCCATTATCTTTGCCTACCCCTGCGAAGAAACGCCTTGATGGTTTGTTTGTTGTTAGTTTGTCCTAATGTAATAATAATAATGGTTATGTGATGTTTATTGAATTATGTTCCACTGTTCTTTTAGTTTCGCTAGGGTTCGGCAGCTCGTTGCCATATTCTGGTATCTAGGAATATAAAAAAATCCTAATTTTATATATGGAATACAATTTTTTTACCTTGATGAACTCTGATGGGAGCGAACCCGGTTGGTACTAAGAATCCAATAATAGATAGTAATGTAACAGTTTTTATTCATTTTCAATATATTCTTGTATAAGCGAACATTATTAAAAGGTTTTATATAATTTAATAGTATTTAAAGATGTGACTTTACGTGATGGAATGGACATGTTTCGCATTTCTTAGGCATTATCAAATGTAATAATACCTACTAAAGACGAAACCTGTCATCCCCATTATTTAAAAAAAATTCTATGATGCAGGCGTTTTACTAACTAACTAACTAACCATCACGCTATTTAGGCAGAGAGGATGGATCGCCACAATGCTCTGTCCTGGTATACCTCTCGGGATTCCTCTACATTCATACATCGTACCATCCACGCACGTCGATTATTACGACTTCGAATATGACCGCCTTTTAGTAATTGATTAATTTGGTCATGCCATGTTTTCCTCGGTCGTCCTCGGCTTCTTTTTCCACTCCGCTGCTTGTGTACAACTTTTTAACCATTCTACTCTCATCCATTCGTTCCACATGTCCAAATCATCTCAGGGATCCTTTTTTAATTTTATCCATGATGTAGTCATCTGCCTTACATTTCTCTCTTATTTCATCATTCGGTATTCTATCATACAACGTTTTCCCTCACATTCTTCTTAGTGATCTCATTTCCACGGTGTTTATCCTGATTTCATCCTTATTTTGCCAGCTCTAAGCTTCACTTCCACACTTGAGGGTTGGCACTAGAACTCCAACTAGAACGTTTTCATTCGTATAAATTGTTGAATAGGGAGTTTTACATCATTGTTCAAAAACAATAATTATACTTATGTCTACCAATAATTTTCATCTACAAAAAATCCTACATTTTTAAAAATTCTTAATTTTTTATGAAATAAACCTATATAATTTAAGTCATTTTTCTTACGTTTATTGCTAGACAACGAATGAATGAGCCTATTTGTGTAAATTTTTCCGTCGAGTAACTTTCACTATCATATCTGTTGAAATTATTGTTGAAGTTTTTCTTTTTATAACTTTCTTTCATATTCTCACATCTTTATCATCATTTCTCTGGAAACATACCCTTTCCTGGGATGTGAAGTATGCTCATTAGTCAAGCCGTCCATCTTTTTATAACTTACCAAAGGAACCGTGTCACTTTTGAGAGAAACTTTATTTTTGTTTTTTTGAACGTGGCGAAAACAGCAAAAAATTGCGGTTCTGTATAAATTTCGTTGAAAAGATCATATCCAAATAAGCTTTCTTTATTACCTTGTTAACCTTTGTACTTACAAAAAGTCCACTTGTTACGGTGGTGTGTAATCGTTACACATTTCGAAGTAAGAATTATTTTTTTATGACAGAATATCTTAGTCGAGGCATTTACAGGACTCATGACCTGTCATTGGTTGGGTTAAGCAATCGATTTATGTTAACAACTTTCCCCTTTCGCCCTTCTTGCGACCACCACGTCTGACAATTTTTTGAAAGATTTATATATGCTACTATATATGTTGAAATATACTTCACATTTTAGGTCAATCTACACTAGCGCCATCTATTAAGAATATTTGTAAGCATTAAGCAGAAATGCTTTATTAATGAAATATGAAAGGCTTCACAACTATCATACATTGCTAGAAAACGCCTGGAGATCCAATCTCCAATTTTTATGCTTTTTTTTTTAACTTTGACCAGTTTTTATACAATTTGTTTGAATTTTGAATTTTGTTCGAATTTTGAATTTTTTTTTAATTTGTTTTTTTAAAAACAATTTACGTCTTCGTCACTATTGAGATACAATCAATCCGTAATAATGATTAACCCGCAATGGGTAAAATCCAGTATTTATATACGTTCAAAAAAACTGTTTTAAAATTGAATAATAATTAACGTTTTTTAACTATGTAAAAGAAATAAACACTTAGCATAAAGCCACGGTATGGTAATTATTATTCAAGCTTCGACAGGGCAGTATCACAACTTATTAGACTGCCCTGATGAAGCTTGCGTCCAAGCGAAACTAGTTGACATCAATTATAATAACCATACCGTGGTGAAATACAGAGTGTCTATTATTTTATGTTTTTAAAAGGTCCTACTACAAAGTTAGTGCTTCATATGAAAAAAAATAGACCGGTCCTATAGTGCGCCATACGTTGGTTCGCCGAGTGATCGTGTTGACTACAACTCTAGCACTTCTAAATGTTATAATCTTCACAAATTCCGCATCCAATATATAGTGTACGTCTGGTCACATTTTAAAGTTTTCAAGTTATTAATCTTTTTTTTTGTTGAATTCTTCTTTGTGTGTTTTGTGCCTATTTCTTCTTCTTCGTCTCCTTTTTTCAGCCTTTTCCCGTCCACTCCTGGACAAAGGCCTACTCCATTCGCTTCCATGTCACTCTGTCCTGTGCAGACTGCATCCAGGTTATTCCGACGTGTCTGTTCAGATCATCCTTCCACCGTAATTGCGGTCGCCCAGCACTTCTCTTTGCCGTCCACGGTCTCCAAGTCAGAAGTCTTCTTGTTCACTTTTCATCTGAGCTTCTGGCTACGTGACCTGCCCATTGCCATTTGAGAGTCGCCACCCGGTGGATGATGTCAGTGACCTTTGTTTTTTCTCTCACCGTATCGTTTCTGACTCTGTCTCTTAGGCTTAATCCTAACATGGCTCTTCCCACATGGCTCTTTGGGTCACTTGTAGTTTCTCGGTACTTTGTTTGGACAATGTAACAGTTTCAAGACCATAAGTACCAACTGGCAGAACGCAGGCTTCATAGACTTTTCGTTTCAGATTGATAGGTATTTTCCGGTTTTTTGAGAATATAACTCATGTCTCCGAAAGCTGCCCAGCTTAGCCCAATTCTTCTTTTTGTTTTATTTGCTTTTTTTTCCATTATACATTTATCTATTATGAATTTCAAATATCATATTGTAAGAAGTATGAATTTTTTACAACTAAATAAATACGTACATATAAAAATAACAAAAATTAAATTCAGAAATTTGAAACGTGAAACGTGTGAAAAAAACGATTTGCATTAAGTATACTTATTAGGTTCCGGATTACAATTGTATAATGAACTAAGTTTTTTAAGGCGTAGAAAATCTTTACTTCCGTAAATACATGTATTAGGTTAGCAACTTATTATTTTTACACTTTCGTTCGGCTTTAGTACAACACTCATAATAATCCTACGTATAAAACAATTCGTATACAATATTATATGGAATACTGAAACATTACTCTGATGTCAAACAGTACACAAAATAACAATTGAACATCTGAACATAAATCATTTCTTTATTTCGATTGTTCGGCACGCTACCGCGCGTTCATCAATTTAGCGGCAAAGGGGTTTTGTTCTGGGCCGACTTGACATTGTTGCCAGCTCTTGTTTGCTATTTCCCGCCTAAACACGTATTCGAGAATATTCCCGCCTTCGAGACACATTCGTAATGTAATCTGGTCGTATTTGTACAACCTCCTATCACTTTAATTGCACACTTTTACATAATATTTGTACTCATCTCTTTTATGTTAATAATAATAATAATATGCGAACTTTTAAAGCGCCGTTTTTGTGATGTAATCACCTCAAGGGCGCATTAAGGCGTGTTTTAAATCTAAATGTGAACGCTACATCTGATTGATATTCGCGATCGATTAGAAAGTATAATATAACAAAATATGCAGGTTTTAAATGGGGTTATGAAATATGAAAAGGATGGGTTTTCAGCTTAGATCTGAAATCTGTCGGATCATTTATGCATCTGAGGTGTGAAGAAAGATTGTTCCAAGCTGATGGACCGGCTACCGCAAACGCTCGATCCCCAAAATTTGTACTAGGGCAACGCTTTGGCTCAACTAATCTTCCTATTGCCGAGGAGTTCGGCGAGTGAAGTGTGGATTTCCTTGTATTTAGGCTGTCCGTTATACAGAGTTCGGATATATAATTTAGAACCATTCCATGTAGCGCTTTGAAGACTGTCCAGCAGAGTTTATACAGGATTCTTTCTGGACTCTTAAGCCAGTGAAGTTCTTTGAAATGTTATGTAAATTCAGAACTATCTGAAATCAACTTTTAACAACACTATAACAAACTATCACGCCGTTTCCCCGGAAAGGTAGGCAGAGAGAATTAGACGCTACAACACCGACCTTTCAACAAGACCTTTTAACAATACAGACCTTTCAACATGACCGACCTTTCAACAAGACCTTTCAACAAGACCGACCTTTAAAATGTGATTAATTTGGTCATGGTATGTTTTCCTTCTTTTTTTTCTTTCTTTCAGTCTTCCTTGACTCCATACTTCATTCACATTGTTAACGTATACTGTCTTAACCGCTCTTTCTTCATCCATGCGTTTCGTGCTGTCCAAACCAAGCAGTGAATCTTTACATAATTTTGTTCATAATACTTTATTCGTCTACACATTCCTTTCTTACATCAGCAATTGAAATTTTGTCATACATCGTTTTAGCTATGGACTATATATAATAAATGTACAAGAAGTGGTAATGAAAAAAGAAGTCGAGGAAGGCCAAGGAATACATGACTTTACTAAATTGATCCATTGCTAAAAGACGGACATGTTCAAAGTCGGAACAATCGACAAGTGTGCGTGAATTTAGAAGAAGGGCGAGATTTATGTCAGGATAGAACAGTGTGGCGGTCCATCTTCTGCTTTTCCCTCCGGGAGAATGGCGGGATAGTGAATTCATTTTTTTATAGTACAGTACGGGTGAAGACATTTCTACCGAGAGCTTATTTTTCTTATTTCTTCTAGCCCCTTCCAGTTACTTGAGGTAGGCTTCCTATCATTTGGCGCAATCATTTTATTTCAAGTGTTTTGGGATATTCCTCTATTTATCTTTTTAACACATTGTCTGCGAGTAGACTTGCGCACATATTGACACACGTCGCTTAAAATTGAAAAACAATTAAATTTTATATAGGCTTTAAATATATAAAAATATGTCAATAAAATTGTGTTAAAATACACATCTAACAGTTTACGACTGAATTTAATTCAGCTAATAAGTTAACACATCATTTATTGATTCTGAGGCGGTATAAAGTTCGCCGGGTCAGCTAGTTATAAAATAATTTACATAAATCCAGGTTTTACTTGTTAGGGCTCTATAAAATATTAAGTGTTTCAAAAGGCTTTCGTCGCTAAAAAAAAGTGTGAGAACCGTGGAAGTAGAAAGAAGAAAATCATTTTGGTGGTTTGGTTGTCAAAGCACCAATGAATGACCGTTCAAGGTTCAGCTTGTACTGAAATCCACATTAAAGGCATTAATTTCATTATTTCAGTGTACAAAATAAAAGAAAACAATAAAAAAAACACATTGACTTCTCTTAATTCTCAAACTTTTTTATTGAAATATGAGTATTACTATTAAAATTAATATTTCTCTAAAAAAACAGCACAATCACCAGTAAATGACCACTTCAGGTTATATTGATACAATACATAGATTTTTTTTACATTGTCACATTATGAAACACCCTAACATATAAAAATATGTAAATATTCAAAGAATTGCATAAGAAATAACATTAAAAAAAACACTTACCACACTTTTCCTTATAAAAAACTACTAACAATCTCAGAACAACAACGGGAAGACGCACTTTTACCGTTTGACAAGGCACAGTTCAAAACTGATAGTTTTGTTTCTTACCAACAGTTGTCTCTGCCTACCTCTTTTGTCATAGTTTCTTGGGATTAAAGTTTTTTGACTGCACACATAGAGCAATTCTTATTATATTTTGTTTTATTAACCAACGGTCATTTACTGGGGGGCGGTCAAATACTGGTGCTTCGACCCTATTTAAAAGTAAAATTAAACACTCTTCCACTCAGTATAAACCACTTAATTTGAGTAAGTAGCGCCAACCGGTTCTGTTTCACAATAATGAAAACGTGCTTATTTTTTTTTTTAAGAATTAAATCAAAGTGTGGTCAATTTCTTTTCTGCCTACGCTTTCCATGAAACGGTGTGATGATTAGATTGTTATAAAATATAATAATAGATTTTTAAACTCTCGCTTTGGTTTTATTGTGTGAATTAAACTCCGTTACATTCCAAGTGGTTTAGCTAACAAATAAAATATTAACAGTGCTATTTCGAATATACGTGAAGGGTGTTAGGGTCGATTCTGAATGAGGGTTTTGTTTCCAGCGCTTTTATACTCCCCCCACCGCCACCGTTCATATTCTTTGTTTCCCATTGTGCTTCCATACATATTGTATACGCTGGAACTGCGTTCAAGGAAACTGCCATTGAAATCAATACAGATGTTTTTCTTTTTCATACGCATAACGGAAAACCATATAAATATTCAAATCTCCTAAACGCCCATATACAAAGTGTTTTACATCCTCAAATCGTCGTAATTTGTTTCTTTGATTATTTATTGTTTCTTGAATAAAAATGTAAAAACTCTATATTAAATAATAAAAATGAATGAAAACGTTCGTTTTCTAAGAGATTTATTATATTTTAGATGGAATGACAAGTTTCGCCCTTCTAAGGCGTTATCAAACATGTGATAATGCCTGAGAAAGGCGAAATATATCATATCATCTAAAATATAATAAAACTCCTAGAAAACCAAAGTTTTCATTCGTATTAATTATGTTCACTTAATTCATTTATTTTTTTAAATTAGTTATTAAGGGTGACTAACATACAGCGATATCAATAACATAAATTATTTTTTTATAAAAAAACTAACTAACTAACTAACCATCACGCCATTTCCCCGGAGGGGTAGGCAGAGAGGATAGATCGCCACAATGCTCTGTCCTGGCATACCTCTCGGGCTTCCTCTACATTCATACATCGTACCATGCACGCACGTCGATTTTTTTTTTTTTTTTAAATAATACCAAAGATTTAAATCAATGATATTAGAATTTAATTTACAATCTTCAATATGAGCAGAAAATAGCTCATTATTATGAAGAAGGAATCTGGTCGTGGGCTCGAACCCAAGTCCTCTGGATCAGGAGCCAAGCGTTCTATCCCCAAGACCACCACCCGATTTAGTAATTGATTAATTTATTCATGCCATGTTTTCCTCGGTCGTCCTTGGCTTCTTTTTCCACTCACGCTGCTTGTGTTCAACTTTTAAACCATTCTTCTCTCATCCATTCGTTCCATATGTCCAAACCATCTCAAGGATCCTTTTTTAATTTTATCCATAATGCAGTCATCTGCCTTACATTTTTCTCTTATTTTATCGTTTGGTATTCTATCATACAACGTTTTCTCGCACATTCTTCTTAGTGATCTCATAAAACGCTTAAAAAAATTAAATAAGCCCAATTACGTGCTACCCCAAAAATGAATAATAGTTAACAGACGACAGTATGAAACAAGTTTGAAGTTAAACTGAGACAAAACGAGGCTATAAATATATTTAAGAGTTAAAAATAATAATAGTATTGGAAAATTAAAGAAAATTTTAAAAAAAAGTTATTATATTATAGTTACAAAATATTATCCGCTCCAATCACTTTTTTGAAATTTCACTCGTTCAAATAGAAAACATCAAAGTCTCATTGCGAAAGTTAAGCTTGGAGCTGGCAAAAGAAGCAACATAATAACCTACTCTTAATCATATTATAGAGCAGTGTTCCGCAAACGGTGTGCCGCGGCACACTGGTGTGCCGTGAGCCGGATCAGGTGTGCCGCGGCCAAATACATAAAAAAAAAATATTTAGTCGGAACGTTGGTGATCTTTTTTTATTGTTTTTTTAGGCTATTCAGCTTTTTCGTGAAAAAGGTCCGCAGATTTCTACTGGCCGGAAGTTGCTGGCAAAACAAAAAGGTTACCAACGTCTCCCGAGCTGATCGACATCTACGTCCAGATCGAATTTTAGCTTTTGGTGTGCCGCGGAATTCTAGGAAGATCTTAGGTGTGCCGTAAGTGAGAAAACTTTGCGGAACACTGTTCTAGAGAACGCGCAGGCAATGGAATAAGTTCTATTTAAAGACCCATATTTTTATCTTTTATATCGGGTTTTGGCACGTAAATTAAGAAACATTAATATACGAGTATGTACGAGTACGTATGTATATACTCGTACAGTTTACGCCGCAATTAACGAGCAACTTATCGTCACGACACGTTTCCGCAAGGGCTAAGAGGGACATTACGCCGAGATTTACTTTAAAGTGTTGTGGAAGTTATTTTAATATCGTTGATAAAAGATATGAATAATATTTTTAAATGTCGCGCAGATTTCAGCTTTGTGATAGTTAATTATTTATGCTTAAAAGTTTAATTACTTTAAATGTCGACTATGATGCAGATTCTAAATATTATAAAGTTATTTTATTACATAAAGTCTATATTATATCGTTTTTCATTAAGAGCGCTTAAACTTATAAATAAAATAAAATAACTTGTCTAAGTGATATTGCCACATTTTTTTTTTAATGTGAATGGACATTTAATGTCATTATGTATGAAATATAATTTTGGACAAATAGCTGCAGATGGTGTACAGTGGTGATCAAATGGTTTTTCACAATACGTCGTTCATATTTGACTAACATTATTTATATTATTTAAGACCAGAGTCTCAAATTAATGAATTGAACGACGTAATGTAAACTCTGTAGGACGGCCATGAATCCCATAAATTGGCGAAGAGAGCATTTGATAATAAATTTTAACAATTTTAACGCATTGCTAAAGCGTGTAGCGTTCCATGTGTAAATGTTAAGACTAAATATTGTCAAATTTAATGACTATCGCTTTACCAAAATGGCCGATATACGCTGTCAAAGTTCGTGGTCCCATTTGAAAAACCATTTGATCACCACTGTACACCATCTGCATCAAATCAACGGCAGCCATTGGTTCAAAATTATATTTCATTCATAATGACATTAAATGTCTATTAAAATAGTCAAAGTTAGTCAAAGAAAATATCTTAGTTTATTTAACAGCCGAAATCTTTCCCTGGATTACACTTGTTAATTAATATATTATATGATTTTTTTTTTTTTTTATATATATAAATAATGTAAAAAAAGGGAAAGGATGAGGGGATGATGGGTGGTAAATAAAGTTATTTTGATTGGTATTAGCCTACGGGTCTCCCATTTACAGCAGTGCATTCCATTTTGTAAGTGTCCATCCGGCTTACATGGTCTTGTCGTCTCCTAATTCTGATCCATCTCACGATATCCTTAATTTCGAACATGTGAATAGAATTTAAATTTAATTGTTTATTTATTATATTTTTATTATTTTTTATGGTTTTATGAATTTCATTTTTATTTAATTATTTAATTTTAGTTTTTCATAGCTATTATGTAAAATGTTGAGACAGTTTTATTTCTTAAATGTATGATTATTTTCAATTAAATTTTTAACGAACTCCGAATATACAAGAGAATACATAATTGTTCAAGAAACAATCAATTAACTAACTAACTAAATAACCATCACGCCGTCTCGCCTAAGGGGTAGGCAGATAGAAGGGACTGGCACACTTTTATTTCCTTACATATTTTTCTCGCTTCCTCAACATTCATACATCGTGTCATGCACGCGCGTCGATTTCTCTGACTCCTCACGTGGCCGACATTCAATGTTTGATTTATTTGATCGTGCCACGTTTGCCTCGTCTTTCCTCTTTTTCTAGTTCCATTTATATCGTTAACATATATTTTTTTACCATTCTTTCTTCATTCATTCTTTCCACGGGTCCAAACCATCTTAATGATCTTTTCATTATTTCTTTCTTCATAACACCAACATTCGCACCGCATTCACTTCTTATATTTTCATTCGACACTCTATCATATACAGAGTATCCACACATTCGTCTAAGAGATCTCATTTCTACTGCATTTATTCTACTTTCATCCTTATTTTGCCAGTTTCATGCTTTGCTTCCATACATCCATATAAATTAAACTTTGTTTTTTTAATTATTCTAGCAATGCAAAACTCATTCTTCACATATAATGTAATAAAAAATGAATAGTTCATTATAAAATGCTTAAAAGCAAACTTCCGGATTTTGATGGCAAAAATATTTGATTAATACTTTCAAGGAGATCATTAAATGTTCATCTGTTAAAGTTCTGCAAGAAGAAGAATCTCTCCATTTTTTTAATCAAGCTTTTATATCCACTTCATTCAACCGTTGTACAATGGCGGAATAGAAAAATAGTGGAAGTAGTGAGATGACGATAAAAAGTTTGAATAAAATCCCAATGAATGGCTTCGCTTTCTTAAATATTCTTTTGAATCGTGAATTAAAGCTAATTATAAATCTGAGATCTTCAATCGTTTTATACTGTAACGTATTACACTAAACGTATTTATAAAAGCTTGAATATTTTGAATGTCATATCTATATCAATGTATACAATTTTAACAATCAAATAAAACATAGCGGTCACTTATATACTAAATGGAGATCGAGTTATTTATAAATGTGGAAAGGGTATAATTAGGAATGAAGAGAGGGGAGTGTAACGGGAACATATAGAGTGGAAGAGGTATAATTAGGATTGAGGGGAAGGGGGAAATAACGGAAACATATCGAGCATGGGATTGAATTTAAATTTAATTAGTTATTTATTATATTTTTATGGCTTTTTAATTTCGAAATTGTTTAAAGTTTGGTTTTTATTGTTAATATGAAAAATTTCAAAACCGTTTTCTTTATTTAATGTATGATTATTTTCAATCAAATGGTTCGAATGCGAACTCTGCAAATTTATTATTAGAAGGGCAAATAAGATGTACTTTAATTCTTATGTTAAAATAACGCGTTGTTTTTCCTATGTAGAATGACGTGCAATCGTTATATTTTAATTTGTAGACTCCCTGTAGTAAAAAAAATATTTTATTAACTTTGGATTCACAACACTTCATTTAAAATAATGTGTAACAAAGTAATAAAATATACTTTTATTATGGATTCACAACACGAAGTAATAGTGAATCATTATTAATTTGTACGGAAAATATAAATTCTCAACAAATCACATTTAAAATATTTTTTGTTGTCAAAAATTTAAAATTGTTTATTTATTTTTATATTTTATAAGTCAAAATTTCTTTTATTTTAATTTAGTTTTATTTATACCTGAAGATGGAGTGTTTATTACGAATTTTATTGAAGGGACATATTTTTCCTTATTGGAACATTTTGAACAAAAACACCATTTGACAATGCCCTAGCAAAGCGAAATATGTCACTCATCTTTAAATCGAATATAACTTCTATTAGACAGGCGTTTTCATCAATACTAAAGTGTCATGCATTTGGTTACTGATTTTGAAATGAATATATTTTTTATTATTCTTCTTCTTCTCTTCTTCCACTTAGTTTAGGTCGTATGACCTGTTTGTGACGGTGAGTTGTCCTGAAATGATGATGTCCAGAGCTATCTCTCCGTCTTTTTGGCGGCCTTTCTGGTAGCCTCTTACTGCTTTTCATCTTTTACAAATTTTGCGATTCTTGTATTCTCCATGCGGTCCACGTGATCTCTCCACACCGGCATCATCAGAGACATGTGAATTGCTGCACCTAATATTTATAACGCTTCATTTTACAAGCTCTTTCATTTTTTGTATACAACAGATCGTTTGAATCCAATTACTGTATTATTATATTGATTCTCGTGACATGTGATAGGTAGCTAATCTATCGCCATTTTATTGTCATGTGAATTCAACACCGACCAAAGACAGTGCGATAATCACAATGCCATCGCCGGGAATCGAACCCGGTACCTTCAGAGCCCTTACAACTCTGCCACGAAGGTCGACTTTTGTCGTATAATAACAAAAAATTTTAGCGTACGGGAAAAGGGGTATATGTTCTCCTCTTAACCGCCGCGTTGCCATGTGGTCAATTGAGTCTCCACTGCCAATTTAAAGTTGATTTTCTTAAAACCTATGGACCCTAATATTATAAAAAAATTGTAATCCTCCATTGAAGTGTTCTCAATATTTCGTAATAAAAAAAAAGCAAAAAATTACTTCCTTCATCCCAAAAAAATATATTTTCTAAGACTGCCCTCACCTTCATTCGTGTTAAGGTAGAATTTGTTTTGCTAATATTTACAACTTTATCAAAAGTGACAAATACTTACTCGCTGTTTTGAACGTATTATAAATTATGTGTTTGGCCTTTTCAATAGGTACGTAATAATACCGACTGGATGGAAACGCAGCACGCAACTTAATAATATCAGAACTGTGAAAATATTAACACTTTACCAAAAGGGACAAATATTAATACGTACTCGTTGTCTTGAACGTCGTATACATTTTGCCTAGGTGCCTTTATCATACGTAAAATCTCGTAAAGTCTCGCCCGCCGGCTGCGGCGCGGGGACAAGTTTATACTTGGTGTCCAGTTGCTCGTATGCTGTGACGCATTCCATATCAGAAATCGCATGGTTCCAGAAAAAAATTAATAATGATATGTTTTTCAAATAATCCATGTACGAGTATTTTATAGATATCGATCTATTCCTAATGAAATTCCCTACAAGATGACATAAATTAAATTTTGATTCATCGAGTCATATGCTTGATATTTAGATAAAGTTAGCGGTAAACTGAATTTACCACATGGGAGCGAGCGTTTTGTTTTGAACACGTTACGTTAAGGGTTAAGAGATGAGTCCGGAGATTCAGCAACAGTGGTGGCGGCGCGGCGGTGGGAGGCTCTATTTCCATCCGGCGCAATGCCGAACTCCTTGTGTGCTTTGGCTCGCCTTGAGAGCTTTCTCCATACGACACTCGCGGGAGGGGAACCTCAAAATGTACAGCCATCCTTCTCACTAGCTTTTGTGTGAAGCTTTGTATTCAGATTCGTTTCACAAATCTGAATGTCGATTCGCGAGTTTTGCCACTACTGGTACTATAAATACCTGAAAAAATAAATTTACACACTTTGTATTTATTGAACGCTAGGCAATAACACTGTGGAATTCCATAGTATCATACTTAGGAAATTGAAAAACTTTGTTTAATCCACTATTTAATAAAAAAAATATTAAAAAACACGAAACACACTGTTTTTTTCTGAGATGGCTGACCATTGTATTGAATTTGACCATAGTTTCGATAAAAATGACACAATATTTTAACACACGGTTAACAATAGCAATAAATTAAACAAAATTTAACATTTAGAAATCCTCAAGTCGGTGAAATTGGGTAAACATAATTAATAATCAGATTCCTCCTTTTACTCCTTTCTCCTTAAATACCTTGTCTACATGTAATCTCCCAAGCTCCCATTCTCAATCAAATGCAAATTAATCATTTATTAATTTCTATATAAATTATGTCTTTTCATATGTATGTTTTTTCTAAATTTTTATATGGTTATCATGTATTATTATTATTATTAAATATTATTTATTAGTTCTTACTGTTTAAAAAAATAATTGTTAGTGCCTACTTATAACAGATAGCACAGGTTATTTTTAAATTTGATTTTTTATATCGAATTTTAAATGCGTTTTTTATTAATCTTTCTTTGTTTAGTTTTTATTTTATTTTTACACTTGAAGATATAGGTATCCTCCGAAACATGTCTTGTTTTTTTTAAATCATTAAATGGTGGATTTAACAAAGTTTTTCAATTTCCTAAGTATTGTATAACACTTTGTATTTATAGCCCTGATGAAGTTTGGGTACATTGTCTTCAAATATAATAATAATTCCATAGTTACATACAACATGTTTCTATTTACATTTTCCATATTAATTTATATTGTTTATAATTTCTTGAGCAATAATTGGATTATTTTTTTATTTATTTATATCGTACATATTAAAATGTTAGGTTCCCTGTGTTCCTGCCTCTTATTTCCATGACCAGTATTATTTCTATTGCCTTAGGAAATTTTTATTTTTATTTTTTATCATTCCACGTTTTCTCTCCCATCCCACACTCTGTCTCACCCTCACCATATCAGTCTGAAATAATTTTATGATTGGCCATTCATGTACCATATTTTGCTCTGTTTTGTGAGATTGGGACATAGAAGTGGATTAAAATCAAACTAGATTAAATGTGGCCTAGATACCCTTTTGTCTTTTGCTTTTTTTCTGGAATGGTGCGTTCTCTAGATAGAAAGTCCCGAGTGGATGGGGGGCGAGCCCAGGGATTGTATTAGCAAAGCAGACGAAGGGGCGCCGCTGCGTCCTATAGCTTCGGGAAAGCGGCATGTAACCTTCTTTGTCTTTATTTAACATTTGTATGTGCATTGTTTTGTCCTGACATACTTCTCTCGATTCCTCTTCATTCATACATCGTGCTATGCACGCACATTCAATCTTCTTCTCCGGTCTCAATTCAAAGATTGGTCTGCAGCAAGGCGATGCATCTCCTTTTCCACTCCGCTCGGTCCTCGGTAACTATCTTCAACTCCGCACAGGAGTTGCAGCCCATATCTCGCGAATCTGGTCGAGAAACTCCTGGCGAAGTCGTCCTCAATCAATCTCTCGAATCTGGTCATGTCCAGACTTGAATCCAAGTCCCTTGGATCAGGAGACAAGCATTCTATCCCCTAGACCACCACCCGATGTCCAGCAAAGATGAAAACGTATTAATTGAAATTCGTTCCCGAAGAGGTAGGTAGAAAGAATAGACTGTCACATTCCTGACATACTTATTTTGCTTCCTCAACATTCATACATTCCTTACACGAATTATAACAGCGTCAAGTTTTTAATTCGTCATAAAGTCGCATCTGCAATACTGTTAAGGGCTTATATTTTAATACGTTTCGGATATATGGCAAATGTAATTGAATTGCTTAATCCCGTTTTACAGTGCTGCGCACTCTGCTGGCATACAACCAGCTGTGGGTAAGGGCTGGTTTATCTCTCCAATTTGGCGCTGCAAACTTTAATTCTCGTACCCGGCCACGGCCGCCCCGTCCGGCCACTAACTTTTATTCCAGAACGGACTGTTTACGTCTTTGTGCGGGAAAGAACGGTCAGAAAAACAATAAACACGTGTTGGGAACATTGCGTTCATTCCTGGATGAAAAAATATTCTCAAATAACCTAACTAACCAACTAGCCATCACGCCGTTTCATCGCCATGAAACGGCGATGAAACGACGTGATGGCTAGTTCGATGCATCGCCACAATGTTATCCTGGCATAATTCTCGCGCCTCTTCTACATTCAGACATCTTGACATGCACGCTCGTCGATTGTTCCTACTTCAAACATGGCCGCCTTTCAGTAATTGATTAATTTGGTCATGCCATGTCTTCCCTGGTCTTCCTCGACTTTTTTTTCCATTCACACTACTTGCATATCGCACCGTGAGTGTAAAACCGAATTAAGTGCAAATATAAATTTTGGAGATATGGGAGCTTAAAGGTTTCATATTGCTTGGAAAAACTATTTTTTTAAATAAACCAATGATTTTCGGTTTTTAGGTATATTACATTAATTCGCAAACCACAGTTCTTCAAAATTCCAAGTACTTCTATTTTACATAAATAGGTACTTATAAACATGCGATCGATGTAATAGATTTTTACAATTTTGTTGTTGATTGACTTGAATAATGATGTAAAACTTCATATTTAATCATTTATACAAATGAAAACGTCGGTTTTCTAGATGTTTTATTAAATTTTATAGGTATGACTCGTTTTTACATGCTCAAGCGTAACATTTAATAATGCCTTAGCAAGGCGAAACATCTCATTCTCATTATAATAAAACATATAAACATATAAATAAATAATGAAAGGATCATTAAAATGGTTTGGACATATGGAATTGATGAATGATTAAAAAAATTATATGTTTACGATGTAAATGGAACTGGAAATAGAGAAAGACTGAGGAAAACGTGGCACGATCAAATAAATCAAATATTGAATGTCGGCCATGGAAGGAGTCAGAGAAATCGACGCGCGTGCATGACACGATGTATGAATGTTGTGGAAGTAAGAGAAATATGTCAAGAAAGAAATGTTTGGCAGTCTTTTCAGTCTGCCTACCCCTTCGGTGAGACGGTGTGATGGTTAGTTAGTTAGTTAGTTTTTATAAAAATAAAAATAAATCTTTTTTATCCATTATGTATTGTTTAACTCATAAGATTAATTCCGTAGTGTTAGAAGGCGATCATACTGTAAATATGACAAAATACGAGTATATCAGGGTTTTTGATAAATTATCATTGTGATACTATGATCACTACTTACTGGCACGGCATTTAGACTTTCACGATTGCTGTCCTGCCGTGTACGAAGCACTTTTGTTTACTTCTTTGCGCGGGAGAGACCGTCCATTTGTGTCAAAAAACCGGCGAGAAACGCGATAGACGGCGGTTTTTCTATCTCCGGGCATTATCTATGACAAATCGCTGGTCGAAGATGGTTTTCTATGACTTTTATCGCTCCTTTTTTTATATTAATTGAATACTTGATTTAAGCGCATTGAAACCTCGTTTGCATTTTTACTAGAAAATTCGAGTAACGTGGTATTTCCTGAAGCGTCTTTTATAAAAGTGGTTTATATAATTTAATTACTTTTTTTTAATATATTAAGGGGTAGGCAGAAAGAATGGACTGCCACACTTTTCTTTCCTGACATATTTCTCTCGCTTCCTCAACATTCATACATCGTGTCATGCACGCGCGTCGATTTCTCTGACTCCTTTTTTCTCTGAATCTTTTCCTATAGTATATATATTTTGTTCATGCTTTAACTAGGCATATTTTTGCATTAAATAGAATACTTTTTACAAATATTTGTCGTATTATACACCGACAACCAAAGAATTATTCATTCGTTTTGGATTTAAATATCGAATTTTCTAAAAAAAAATCTATTCCGATGATCTTTCTGTCCTTATTGTATTGAAAAAAAGTGTACCTTCATTCCTTTTTTTCTACTCATAAGATCTTATTGTCCAAGAAGTGTATTTTAGAAAGTGTACCTTCATTATTAGAAGAACGACGTAACCTTACAAAATTTAATTAATACGAATGTAAACGTCAGTAAACGAGTTTTATTGTTCCCTATTATACCCTTCTAATGCATTATCAAACATTTGATAATGCCTTAGAAGGACGAAACACATCATTCCAATAAAATTTAATAAAACTTCTAGAAAACGGACGTTTTCATTCGTATTAATTATTTAATATGAAGTTTTACATCATTGTTCAAGAAACAATAAATACTTACAATTTTTTTTTAATATATAATGTACAAGTTAATATTAATGAAACTAACAGAATTTATAGCAATTTAATATGTAATAATATAAGATGAATGAACTACGAACTCTTCTATGATGAAGACTCCAACATTTTCTTCTATTTTACGTAAAAAGTACCCCTTATAATGACAGTTTAGGAACCTTATCTCATAAAATATATATAAAAGTTATTAAGGACATATAGAACGCATTGATAGAGAAAGAATGGTTAAGAAAGTATACGTTAATGATGTAAATGGAGTACGGAGTCGAGGCGGATCGAGGAAAACATGGCATGACCAAATTAATCAAATTTTTAAGGTTGGTCATGTTAGAAGTCGGAGGAATCGACGTGCGTCTATGACTCGTTGTATGAATGTGGAGGAAACTAGAGAGGTTTGTCAGGATAGAGTAATATGGCAGTCCATTCTCTCTGCCTACCCCTGCGGGGAAACGGCGTGATGGTTTGTTTGTTTGTTTCTATGATGAATTATTTATGAATTAAAACACGGTTTTTCCACTTGATTTTATTTTACTCGGCATGCTTCGAAGCTTTTACGTCATCGGAAAAAAGATATATACGAGTACTTAAATCGTTTAACCGATGATGAAGGTATGAAACCTTCGAAAATTGTATAGAAAAATATACTCAAAAGTGAAAAATAATGTGTATTAATTCACTTAAATTTCGTCATTATGAAATTTCACAGTGTAAAGTTTATCAAAATATAAAAATATATATATTATAAAGAATTTCTTCTATGTTCGCCGTAATTTGTGTTGTAGATATTTTATATTTTTCTTTTTCTTTTTTATATACTTTGTATACAACACTAACTATTCAAACAAATAAAAATTAAATATCAAACATGTTTCGGACAACCCGGTCCTTCATCGCCGATGAAGGACCGGGTTGTCCGAAACATGTTTGATATTTAATTTTAATTTGTTTAAAAAGTTAGTGTTGTGTACAAAACACATAAAAAAGAATAAGAAATATATATTATAATGAAGATTATATTTTGAATCAAATGAATAAGTCTACTTGTAATCTTGATACATAAACTTTAGTACGTTTGCACTTTAATATAGTACCCTTGGGTCATTTTCGCGGTATACATTTAAGGAACACTTGAGAATTCCAAAATGAATGCCTGTCGCAAGACGCTACGAGTATTTTAATATTGTATCTTTCGATCAGAATATGCATCTAGTTTATTTTCATGACACTCTAGTTGATAATTTCGATTTTGAATAAACTTGCATTTAAGCAATTTATTGATTTTATTATGACATATTTTCATTTTCCTTCCTCGTCTTACTTTTTATATTAGCACTTTTTGTAAGTTTTTAGTGTACATGAATTGTACAAATTGATTAAAATAATATCGTATCAAAATAAAAAAGTTTTTATTGAACGATAAGGCATTAACACTGTGGAATTTCTTAGTAATATACTTAGGAAATTGAAAAACATTGTTTAATCCAATATTTTAAAAAATCACGACATGATTTGGAGGATACCTCCATCTTCAGGTGTAAAAATATAATAAAAACTAAATAAAGAAAGACTAATAAAAAACGCCTTTAAAATTCGATACAATAATACAAATTTAAAAATTAACCCGGGGTATACGCATTTGTTATAAGTAGGTACTAACAATTATTTTTTAACATTACGAACTAATAACTAATATTGAATAATAATAACACATGATGATAATATAAATAATGTATTTAAAAAAAAAGTCGAAAAAAACGAAACATGTCGTGTTTTTTAATATTTTTTTAATAAATTTGTTTTAATTCAAAAACTTTTTAAACAAAGTTTTTAAATTTTCTAAACATATTGAAAATGTTTTTTTTCGTTTCTCTAAATCTCCTTATAAAGAAAGTTCATTGTGTTAGGATTTGAGGATTACGTGTATCAGAAGGATTTCTCTTAAATATCACTAAATTCTTGTCACCAAAGAATCACACTAAGTTTTCTTGATTTCAACTTTTCACAAGTCTTCCCGCAATGTTAGCATATTATCATTATATAATTAATACGAATGAAAATACTTATGTTTTTCAAGAAGTTTTATTATATTTTTTGGGGGTATGATATGTTTCGCCCTTCTAAGGCATTATCAAATGTCTTAGAAGGGACATTTGATAATGCCTTAGAAGGGCGAAACATATCATACCACCAAAAAATATAATAAAATTTCTAGAAAAACATAAGTTTTTTCATTCGTATTAATTATTTAATATGGAGTTTAACATCATTGTTCAAAAAACAATAAATATTATTATTATGATTATAATAATAATTATTATTATTATAATTTTACTATAGTTCTAAAGTCAAATCATACAATAATCCGTTCCTTAAATCATAAATAAAATTAAAATGGGATACCTTGAATGATTCTAAAATGAAACGAATGAACGAGAGAATAATGGTCAAAATGTTGTATACAAACAGTGTGAGTCGTAAGAGAAGCCGTGGAAGACCAAGAAAAGCATCGCATGACTAAATTAATCAAATACTAAAAGTCGGCCACATTCGAAGTCGGAAAACGCGCTTACCCTTTTCTTCAGATTTATCAGGAGATTCTTTGAGAACCTTGTCATCTTGGAGGGTCTCCATCTTTATGTTCCGGATGGTTATCTTTGACAGCGTCAGCACAGCCTGTTTTATTTCCCAACATGCAGAACTAACCTGGCTTTGGTGATGCCGGTGGGAAGGGAAATCAAACTGCTGAACATGAACGCTTCGGAGATCGACGTATTTCATATTAGAAAAAAACGTTCTAAAGACAAATACTCTTGATTTAAGAAAGTATATTGTATTCCTAAAGTCGAACCATCTCTCATGCGTTCCTGGTATTACATCATACATTATTTATTGCCTGTTCTCAATAGATGCCTTAAACTATAATTGCTATTTCAAATTTCTTTTGAGAAAATAAACTAATTTGATTTCTTCCATGTTCGCCATACTTTGTGTTGTAAATGTTTTATTTGTCTTTTTCTTTTTTATATACTTTGTATATATGTATAATAAAACACTTACTTTAAAAAAATAATTACAAATCAGACATGTTTCGAACAACCGGTACATATTATAAATACATATTATAAAGATACGTATTTAAAATTGTTTACAAACGTGATCAATTTTGACAGATGTTATAACATTTGATTTGATCATATATTTGTAAACAATTTTATAATATTTTAAATATGTATCACTGAAGAATGACCGCTTGTCCGAAACATGTCTGATACGGAATTTAAAAAAAAAATTAGTGTTGTATATAAAATAGAGAAAAAGAATAATAATTTGATTTCATTTTATTAGAAAACTCGCCGAGCGTGCATGTTACGATCTATGAATGTAAAGAAAGTTTGAGAGGTGTGTCAGAACAGTTTATCCTCTCTTCTCGTCCTCCGGGGAAACGGCGCGATGGTTAGTTAGTTAGTAAGCTTGTCATTAAATTATTATCTACTATTACAGACTCTGTATTCAGGTAGTCGTATAATATACGGAACCATAGTTAAACCCCGTCCTATCTCAATATATTAATTTTCAATGGACCAGCAAGATTAATATATTGCATCCGTAAATCTGGTGCATCAATCTGAAAAGCGGAGGTTTACGGCCCTTTTAAAATAAATTAGTTTTGGGAATTTCCCGCCAAACCACCTGGGATTTCAGCCAGTTTTATGGCCTTATTTCTCTGTTCAGCTCCGACAGTCTAATCGCTTTATCGGCTGAAATTAATATACAGTTTCAAAATGCATTCCGGATGTTACACCGGGGAACGTGACGTAATAACCTATACCATTACCGTAGATACGGTAAAAGCTTTAGTATAAACAGCTTAATTTATGATAATCAAATTATTTTACTGAAACCACTTGATGGAAGTTCATTTTAAATAATAACTAAATAAAATTATGTTTTTTTACTACTTCTACTTTTGTCTTTATTTCTACAATGAACGGTTTCGCCAGGCTCGATGACATTGACAGAGCAGTCTGTATCTAAATAAATTATTTTATTATTAGCTTAATTTATCGTAGATAGAAATATTACTTAAATATATTCTACGTTTTTTCCTTCTATATACGCCATACTTTGTGTTGTTATGTTAAAGGCATCTTTTGATTTCAGGTAAAATATAATATATACAATACAATATAATACCAGAAACGCATGAGAGATGCTTCAACATTAGGAAGACAAGATACTCTAAATACTCCAAAATTGCAAATTTGCCTTCTGAACTTACTTTCACTCATATGAAAGACGTCGATCTCCGAGGAGACCGCGTTCAGCAGATTAATTATATTCCCACCAGTGTCACCAGAGTCAGGTTGGTACTGGCGGCCTGTAGGTAAAACAATCTATGCTGTCGCTGTCGGAGATATCTATCAGGGACAAAAAGACCAACATCTTCCAGCACATATATCCCCTGAATAATCGAAAGAATGAGAAGAAATAAATTTTAGAAGCTAATGCCGTACACTTCGCCTTCTAAGGCCCAGAAACCAATCAGATAGTGTTCTATAACCAATTTGAGAGGTGTTACTAACACTATTACAAATCATTTCCCTGGAGTGATTAAACTATACAATCTCTGAGTATAGTTTAGGTACTTATTTGTGACGCGGATTTTTTATTGTTTTAAAGGGCAAGGATTAATCTGAGAAGCTTGAAAAAATAGCCCTCTGCATACCTGGAGATTGTATTAAATAAAACATCTTGGCCATGCGAAGCCAAATGCTGCATTATTTCTTCTCGTTTTTAATCTTCTCCGAGCCTGAATGTTTGTTCCTAACAACGCTCGCTTTGTTCTCATCGCGATAAAGTGTTTTGTTTATTTTTCAAAATTGCTGTCTCCTTAAGGCACAAAGGAGGGAATTGCATGTAGCGCCTATCTTGTAAAATGTAAAAAGTTCTTAAACATACTGACTACGCAGGTTTAACCTCATTTGTTTTATTTATATTATTAACGTTTTTTTAAAGGCAGAATTTTTTTACTTAAATAGAAGACTCATGAATATTAATAATCGTTTGAACACAATTACTGTAGATAATTTGTTTTTAGCTATTATATTGATTCTCAAAACGTGGCACGATCAAATAAATCGAATATTGAATGAGAAACCATGTGAGGAGTCAGAGAAATCGACGCGCGTGCATGACACGATGTATGAATGTTGAGGAAGCGAGAGAAATATGTCAGGAAAGAAAAGTGTGGCAGTCCATTCTTTCTGCCTACCCCTTCGGGAAGACGGCGTGATGGTTAGTTAGTTAGTTAGTTATTGATTCTCATTACATGTGATTGGTAGCTTTTCTATCGCCATTTTAATGTCACGTGAATTCTACACGAGATCAAAGACAGTGTGACAATCACACTGCCATCGCCGGGAATCGAATCCGGGCCCTTGGTTGTGGCTATCAGAGCTCTAACCGCTCTGCCACGAAGGTCGTCAAAGGTTGTCACCGTGAGATCGACGTCTTTCATATTCGTAAAAGTACGTAGACAAGACAAATGCTCTTGACTTTGGAGACTTTCCTGTATTCCTAATGTCAAACCATTTCTCATGTGTTCCTGATATTTTATATTGTTTATATCACCTGTTTTCAATAGATGAATTAAACTATAATTGTTGTTTGTAATATTTGTTGTAAGAATTAACTGATTTGATTTGATTTGATTATGCGACATCAGTTATGAAATTATATTTTTACAATAAATGTAGTAGTTACTTTCATATACGGATAGAAAAAGCTCTATTTTAGTATTAATAAAACACAATAAATATATTTGGGCCCTTTTATATGTGGATAGAAAAAAATCGATTCGATTATGTTCTCAATAGATGCTTATAGCTATAATTGTTATTTGTAATATATTTTGAGAAAATAAACTGACATCAGTTATAAAATTACCTTTTACAATAAATGTATCAATCCCTTTCGTATACGAATAGAAAAAGCTCTATTAAAGTATGAATAAAAAAGTCCAGGTTTGAGTACAATGTCTCCTGGATCAGGAAGTATTAACAATAAATTAATATATTTGTCCCTTTTATATACGGATAGAAAAGCTCCATTCAATTATAAACAAAACGGTCCAGGGCTATAAGTCTTCTGGATCAGGAGAAAGTATTCTGTCCATTAGACAAATATAATACTTAATGCATCAACAAAAATCATTTGTGTAATATGCGATATCAGTTATAAAATAATATTTTCACGATAAATATTTGAAATGAAATATGTAAAAGCTAGAATGGCAGTGCACAATGGTGTTCTTCTACCGATCCTTATGTATGGAAGCGAAGCATGGAACTGGCAAAAGAAGGATGAAAGTAGAATAAATTCAGTAGAAATGAGATCTCTTAGACGAATGTTTAGATACTCTGTGTATGATAGAGTGTCGAATGAAAATATAAGAAGTGAATACGGTGCGAATGATGGCGTTATGAACAAAATAATGAAAGGATCATTAAGTTGGTTTGGACAAATGGAAAGAATCAATAAAGAAAGAATGGTAAAAAAATTATATGTTAACAATGTAAATGGAACCAGGAATAGAGGAAGACCGAGAAAAACGTGGCACGATCAAATAAATCAAATATTGATTGTCGGCCATGTGAGGAGTCAGAGAAATCGACGCGCGTGCATGACACGATGTATGAATGTAGAGGAAGCGAAAGAAATATGTCAGAAAAGAAAAGTGTGGCAGTCCATTCTTTCTGCCTACCCCTTCGGAGAGACGGCGTGATGATTAGTTAGTTAGTTATATATTAGTCCCTTTTGTATGTGGTATAGAAAAAGCTCTATTCAAGTATAAATAAAATGTTTATTTTTTTAATATCGGAGTTGCATGACACATCCTCATTAGTTGGGAAACGTCAAAATTCACGTGATATACGAGCATCATACATGCCCCATTACAAGTACACCCAAGCATACGTGAAGTGATCCGAGCACATAATATCATAGAGTATTATGTGCTTGCAATACTCTATAGCTACTCGCCTACTTTATTCACAGTACGACTTGTACTTAAAAATAATTAGTATTATTGCAACATTTTTTTAAACATAATATTTTTTTTTAATTTCTTGTTTTGCCCAAATTTTAGTTTTTTTTCTTCGTAGATCATGGCTTCTTAAGTATAGTTCCCCCCATTGGAAATTCCAGGATTGAATATTGTGGGATGGTGAGAGAATAGTTGAATGATGTGTGGATTGATCCCGACATGTGAACCTGGCTTCCCGGAGGTAGGGAAGAGTGTGGAGGTTGCAGAGTATCTTTAGTGAGTGTCTTAGCCAGGGACCAAGGTCTTGGGTAGGGACTGAGGCACGGTGACAGGGAGTGGCCACGGGTGGAGGACTGTAGCAAATACTTATCATTTGTTAGTAAAAATACAAAATGTATTTAATTTTAATATTTTCTTTTGTTTTAAACAATAATATGTTAATCTTCTTCTTCACCTTCTCCTTTTAGACATTTGATCTATTCCTGTAGCCAGACTGGCCTCTTTTGGGAAGTTGATTCCCAGCTATCCCTCTATCTCTTTCGTGGTCTTCCAGCTATCCCTCTATCTCTTTCGTGGTCTTCCGGCTATCCCTCTATCTCTTTCGTAGTCTTCCAGCTATCCCTCTATCTCTTTCGTGGTCTTCCGGAGGGACGGTTGGCAACAGGAATCTGATGCATCACAACGTGCGAGATTCTATACGGATTCTTTCTCTGCACGTGCGCTTTTCAGTGTCTTCTGCGTTGTCTGCCCCATCTGACAATATCTTCCACCTGGCAGATTTCGCGGATAACCGTGTTCCTCACCCTAACTCGAAGAGTCTTTCTTGCTATTTTCCTCAGCATTTGCCACCCGCACATTAGCCTTCGTTCTTGTGGTATCTATTTTGATATCAATGTCATATGTCAATATAGGCCTTACGCATGATTTATATATTTTTACCTTTCTGTTAGTTATCATATATATATTTTATCATATGATCTCTTTGAGATAACCTGATACCTATATGTTAATCACTGTACTGGTATCTTAATCAATAAGATATTTTTAGTTCAAATCTTATATATATTCAAACTTTTTTGTTACAAGTACCCGTCATCCTGTATATGCGATCCGTTTGAGAGCACATCCCATTGAAACAGGCAATCCTCCGCTGACGTGCCAGCTATGTGTCACTTCAACAACAAAGGATTTGTCGGGGATACCAGGAGCTGTGAATGCATCTGGATGATATTGTGTGCTACAGAGCTTGAATACAAATTGTTGCGAGTTTCAAAACACCAATATGCACGTGAGTGTCCTACCGTTTCGATGAATATTTAAATGAAAAATCAAACCATAATGATTTTTAAAACGACGGTACCTACCTATATAATTTAATGTTTTCTTGTTTATCAGATATTTAGACCTTTTTGGCCGAAAATCATATGATACTTTTACATTATTTCATGTTTAAAATTGAAATACTGTCATTATAAGTATAACAGTTTTGTTGCGTACGTAAGTGGACTGTATTGACTTTTCTATAGGTCGCAGGTCCCTGCAGGCTCCGGAGCGTAGTGATACTTTTAATTTCGAAGAGATACGTTTTATATTCGAAGAGAAAGGCAGAGATACGTTTCGTAGTAGTAGTAGCAGGTAGAAGTCTTCAGGTAGTAGTGGAGCAGAGAGGTGACTTGACCGAGAAAACCGAGACGCTTAAGTACCCGCCAGCGATACCGTGTTGTCGACGATCAGTGTTAATTATGATCACTTGTAATTAGTCGCTGAAAGCGGGCTCGGTGATTGGCTATTGAACGGCGTCTGTGATTGGTCGCCGCCGCGAGGCCTCGCGGCATACTTACGTGCCGGCCGGGTACTCGGCTCTGTTTGCTTGCTACACCGTCCGTCTGGCAGATGTACTCAAAATGTTTCCTCGGTAAAATCCGTAATTTCTATTTGACTCCTGCGAGACTTCGTACGCTGCTACACTCATTTATTTCACAATACAAAATCATACAATACACAAAGAACAACATCAATAATGAAATATAAATGAAATATAATATAAACTTAAATATTAAACAATTCTCTATTATCTTTAGGACATATAAGTCTTTATTATTTTACAAACATATAAATCATACAACATATTATTCCTATTTAAAACGTGGAGGAGAATCCGGTCCGTTACACTCCCCCCGTGGAGCGCTAGCCTTCACCCTCAGCATGATCGGATTCTGGTTCTTCCCTGTGGATGATGACCAGCTTGATCACGGGGCGAGTGTACTCCGCCTGTGTCGTCTTGATAGTTGCCGTGCGGACTTGTCCGTCGGCTGCCGTGTGAACTGCCGTGATGATCCCGCGGGGCCAGCGGTTGCGCGGGAGTCCTGGGTCGATGATTACCGCCAGGTCTCCTACGCGGGCGGGGTCCTGTCGTGTGTGCCACTTCGAGCGGCGCGCTAGAGTGGGCAAGTATTCTTTCATCCACCTACGCCAAAACATGTCGGCGAAACGTTGAGCTTTCTGCCACTCTTTTTTAAGACATATTTTCTCGTCTGCTCTTTGGTAATGCGCCAGGTGGGGCATCAGCCCCGCTGTGCCTATTAAGAAGTGGTTAGGGGTGAGCGGTGCCTCGTCCCTATGGTCCACGGAGATGTGGGTTAAAGGCCGGTTGTTCACTGTAAATTCTACTTCCGCCAGTGCAGTTTTCAATGTTTCTTCGTGGGGATGTCGATCTTTTAGCATTGTTTCTAGGCCGATTTTAACTGATCGAATGAGTCGCTCCCAGCAGCCTCCCATGTGTGGTGCTGCCGGGGGAATAAACTTCCACTCAACGCCGCGGTTAGCGAGTGCGGCTTGAAAGTCGTCGCTTGCGGTGAATTCTTTTATAGCCATCCTCATCTCCGCGGCAGCTCCTCGTAGGTTCGTCCCGTTATCCGAGTAGATGGTGGTCGGATGACCCTTTCTGGCTGCCAGTCTTCGGATCGCCTGGATGGCCGAGTCGCTAGTTAGCGAATGCGCAATCTCGAGGTATACTGCGCGTGTGGCAAGACATGTGAATAACACACCGTATCGTTTTTCGTGTCTTCGCCCTACTGTGACGGAGATTGGCCCGAAGAAGTCCATTCCGCTTCGGGTGAAGGGAGCCTCCCTTGCTGTCGTCCTGTCAATCGGGAGAGGGGCCATTTGCGGGGCGGTGGGTGTACCTCTTTTCAATCGGCAAACCACGCATTGTCTTGTGATTTGGCGGATTGCCGATCGTTGCCCCAATATGTAGAATTGTGCCAATGTGTCGCTGAGCGTGCGTTCTGCGCTCCCGTGCCCCGCTCGCTCGTGGTAGTGCCGGATCACAAGGCGCGTGTAAGGATGCCTTCCATCTAGTATTATCGGACTTTGCTGACCGACGGGTAGGTCCGGGTTTATTAGGCGCGATCCCATTCGCAATATTCCGTGGCAATCGGCGAATATGTTTAACTGACTGAGGCGACTGTTCCTCGGGATCGTTTTCTGCGCTTTAATGTTGATGACTTCTTCGGTAAAGGACTCCAGTTGCGAGTGCTTTATCCAAGATATCTCGGCCAGAGATATCTCCCCTGCGGTCAGTTCCGTTCGTCCAGGCATGTACGCAGGGGATCTGCATCTTCCTATGAACCTGCGTACCCATCCAGTGGCTCGTATCAGCCTTGACCAGGATGAGCAACGGGAGATGTCAGGCAGGCTGTTGGCCGTGGTCACTGTGGTCACGGTGGTCCCAACAAAGCGTTTCCTCTCGAGGTCTTCATCCTTGGGTAGGGCGGCTCGTTCTGTTGGCCATCCTTCTTCTTTATTTTTTAAGAATGGTGGTCCCTTGAACCATCTTCCCTCCGGTGTCACGTCGGGAAGGCTGCCATCTCGCGTTCCCAAGTCGGCTGGATTTAATTTAGAGGGCACCCATCTCCAGTCCGCCGGGGTGGTTGTCTCGTCGATTTCACCGAGTCTGTTAGCCACGAAGGTGGAGTAGGTGCGGGGATCCGAACGGAGCCAGCACAGAACAGTGGTGGAGTCCGTCCAGTAGACGGAGCGGTTTATCTGACATGTCGTTTCATTCCGGATGGTGGCGGCCAGTCTTGCCGCGATGAGTGCCGCTTGCAGCTCCAGCCTTGGAATCGACGTAGCTCGCAGTGGTGCCACTCGAGCTTTGCTGGCGACGAGTCTCACGTGCCTCCCCCCGTCTTGCACGAGGTACGCTACGGCGCAATACGCTAACTCCGAAGCGTCACAGAATACGTGCAGCGTAGCGTTCTCGTCCTTTTTGAGTGTGACACACCGTGGAATTGTGAAAGGGGTGGTGGTCATCAGCTGCAGCCACTCCTCCCATTTAGTTTGTTGGGCCGCGGGTATCTCTTCGTCCCAGTCGATTCGTAGGCGCCATATTTCCTGCAGTAGGATCTTTCCACGTACTAGTAGGCATGTCAGGAATCCGAGAGGATCAAAGATCCGCATCACTGTGCTTAGCACTCGCCTCTTTGTCGGCACCTCTTCCTCGATTTCTTTGAGTGAGCCGAGGTCGAATGCAAACGTGTCGCTCGTGGGGTTCCACGAGAGTCCGAGGACTCGCTCGGTCGCCGTGCCTTGCGACATAGTTATGAGATCTTTGCGCGTCGTAGTTGAGTCGAGGATTCTCCTGTCGTTTGAAGTCCAATTTGTTAAGTAGAATCCTCCGCTGCTAAGGACCTCGGTTATGTCCTTTGCAATCTCTATAGCCTCAGTGAGTGAATCCGTGGCATCCAGGAAATCATCTATATAAAACTTCCTCGTGATGGCGTCTGCTGCGGCTGGGTGAGTATGTCTGTGGTTATCGGCGATCAGATTCCTTACGTACTGCGCCGAGCTGGGCGAGCATGTCGCTCCGAAAATCATCGACGTCATTACGTACTCTTTGATTTCGTCGCCCGGGTTTTCTCTCCATAAGAACCGCTGAGAGTCCTGATCCTCTTCCCTGATCTTTATCTGCAGGAACATCTCTCGGATGTCTGCCGCCATAGCAATCTTGCCCTCCCGGAATCGGATGATATTTCCCATTAATGATGACAGTAGGTCGGGACCCGGGAGCAACCTATCGTTTAGGCTGACGCCGCGGCACTTGCTCGCCGCGTCGAACACGATCCGTAATTTGCCCGGTTTCTGGGGATGTATCACTGCAAAGTGCGGTAGGTACCATTTTCGGCTCCCGTCAACTTGTGAGTCGTGTCCGACCAATTCGCGCGCGTAACCTTTAGTTACGTAACTGCGCATTTTTTCTTTGTACGCGACCGAAAACTGTGGGTCGGCTTTCATTCTCGATTCTACGCTCTTTAATCTGTTAAGAGCGCAAGGACGGCCATCGGGAAGGCTAGAGCCCTCTTCTCGCCATAGCAGGCCGGTCTCCCACTGCCCGTTTTCTAGTTGACGGGTTGTCTCCTTCATGGTGCTTGAAGCGCGGGCGTCGTTGCTGTGGGTTCTCTCCGTAACCCTAATTCCGAGGGCGTCAACAGCATAACTCTCCTTCATAAGCAGGTCCAGACGCGAGTCTTCCGATTCGCGTTCCGCGTGAATGGTGAGAGTGGTGGCACGGGTGGTAGATGGTGTTCCTCTGGGGGCGCCGTGCGTTGTCCATCCTAGCGCTGTGCGAGAGCGCAAGTAGCCTTTCGTGTCATTCTTAATCTCCCGGGTCACTATTAAGTGGCCGTGATCCTGACCAATTAGGATACACGGAGTGACCTGTTGTTTAGATCCGCACATCTGGCCGGGAAGGCGAAACCCGTGCACCGTGTTGGCGGTAATAGAAAATCGGCGATTATCGCTGTGTAAGACTAGGGAGACTCGCTGTGAGGCCCTCTCTTTGGTGCACATGTCGTTCGCTCCATGAATCCGCAGTGGTTGTTCCGGTCCCTGCACGCCTATATGTTCCGCGAGTTTCGCGTCGATAAGCGTGATGGTGGACCCTTCATCAAGCAGCGCATATACGTCCAATGTCCCGAGCGGGCCCTTCACTGTGACCGGAACCACTTTTAGTAGAACGGGATTGCGGCCGTCGTACGTATGCATTACGTACTCTTCTGCATGGTTGGCTTCCCTCCGAGTGCTGCTGTTTGCCGGTTCTTTATGCAGCGTTTCGTGGTGGCGGCGATTACACTTAGAACATTCCTGTTTACTTCTGCAATCGGGTGCCCTATGTCCGTGCGTTAAGCATACGAAGCACAAATTGTTTTTGCGAACAACTTCCCACCTTTCATCTACACTTTTTTGGATGAATAATCCACACGACGCAAGTTTGTGGTCTGCCGGGCAGATCGCGCACTTTTTCACTTTTCGCGGGTTCGTTGTCGCTACGGCGTGCACCTGCTGCTTTGTACTTTTTCTAACCTCGTTTCTAGCGGGGTGCGTTGCCGGCGCGGAGCCCTTTATATCCCCCGCGCGCCATAAAGCAAAGTCGGCGAGCTTCGCCCCTGACTCGCTGACTGACCCTTCTCGTATCAGTCGCCACCACTCATGTCTCCAAGTGGGTGGCATCTTTTCGCTCAGCATCCGCAGGTCTGTTGTGCTGAGTGTGGTTCCGTTGAGCCGGTCCGAAGTCGTTACAATGGATCGGATGCGGAGGGCTAGGGACACCGCCTCTTTCCGCGTGCACTCAATGGAGAGTGGTTGCAATTTTGCTGCCTCCTGGAGTAGTTGCCGCACCACTTGAGTCTGGTCCCCGAACAGCATGTCCAGGCCCATCATTGCTGCGTTGACATCTCTAGGCTCCAGCATCACTCCTCGTACCATCTTTAGAGCTTCTCCCTTTAATGCTCGTTGTAGGCGAGCCAAGTTATCAGCCTCTGATAATCTCTCTGCTTCGGTTGAAGCGTAGAAAGCATTCTTAAACAGAGGCCACATCGCTGGATCTCCGTTGAACTCAGGCAGGGGTGATGGTGGGGCACTCCTCTGATACGGGTATGATGGAGCATGTCCAGAATATGTGCCAATCCAATCTCGCATTTGATCGGTTTGAGCTGCGAAGCCAGCTCCTACCGACCACGGGGTTGCAGTTGAGTGGGTGCTTCCTTCCTGTGCAGGGCGGCTAGGACCAGCCCATGATGGCTGGGCGAACTGCTGGATTGGATTTGTTGGAAGCTGTCCTTGCACTGGTGGGATTGGATGTCCACGTTCAGACCATTGTGATACGGGAACATATGCAGCAGTCATCGGTGATGTGGTCATCTGAGATGCGGTCACTGGAGATTCGGTTATCGAAGATGCGGTCACTGGAGATTCGGTTATCGAAGATGCGGTCACTGGAGACGCGGTCATCTGAGATGCGGTCATCAGGGATGCGGTCACTGATGATGCGGTCACTGGAGACGCGGTCATCTGAGATGCGGTCATCAGGGATGCGGTCACTGATGATGCGGTCACTGGAGTTGTAGCCATCAGGGATGCGGTCACTGGAGTTGCGGTCATCAGGGATGCGGTCACTGGAGTTGTAGTTATCACTGGAGATGCGGTCACTGGAATTTGTTTTCTTACCAGTTGTGTTAGCAGTTCAAGCATCAGTTCATCTTTGGCTGCAATCCGTTCATCTCTGGCTGCCATCTGTGATTGCTGGTTCTGCAATAGCTCCAGTATTTTGGAATTTCCTTCCCTTGTTGTGCGTGCCAGCTCCTTCATGGAATTGTAGTCCGAGCTGCCAGAAGCTTCACTGGAAGTAGACTCCATCTCTGCTGGCGTAGCTCGTTCCTCCTCGGCCGCCTTTCGTTGACGCGTTCCCATCGGCATTTTTCCCTTTTCCGATGATTGAGACATCGGAAACTCTTTGATACGACGTCTGTCGTTGATAGCTGTTATCCCGGTGGAGGCGAAGCCGTTCGCGTTCCGGTCCGGCGATGCAGCGTTTATACTGCGGCTAGTTCTCGGTGGCTGTAGTCCCGGTGGAGGGCGAAGTCGTTCGCGTTCCGGTCCGGCGACGCAGCGTGACGAGTAAGCAGCAGTTCTGACGATGTGCGGTCTGCACACCGGCCTCTCTGCTGTAGGTTTGAAGACTGTAGTTCTCCGGGGTGCAGGGGCCTTATCCGCCGTCGAAGGACCAAATGTTGCGTACGTAAGTGGACTGTATTGACTTTTCTATAGGTCGCAGGTCCCTGCAGGCTCCGGAGCGTAGTGATACTTTTAATTTCGAAGAGAAAGGTAGAGATACGTTTTATATTCGAAGAGAAAGGCAGAGATACGTTTCGTAGTAGTAGTAGCAGGTAGAAGTCTTCAGGTAGTAGTGGAGCAGAGAGGTGACTTGACCGAGAAAACCGAGACGCTTAAGTACCCGCCAGCGATACCGTGTTGTCGACGATCAGTGTTAATTATGATCACTTGTAATTAGTCGCTGAAAGCGGGCTCGGTGATTGGCTATTGAACGGCGTCTGTGATTGGTCGCCGCCGCGAGGCCTCGCGGCATATTTACGTGCCGGCCGGGTACTCGGCTCTGTTTGCTTGCTACACCGTCCGTCTGGCAGATGTACTCAAAATGTTTCCTCGGTAAAATCCGTAATTTCTATTTGACTCCTGCGAGACTTCGTACGCTGCTACACTCATTTATTTCACAATACAAAATCATACAATACACAAAGAACAACATCAATAATGAAATATAAATGAAATATAATATAAACTTAAATATTAAACAATTCTCTATTATCTTTAGGACATATAAGTCTTTATTATTTTACAAACATATAAATCATACAACATATTATTCCTATTTAAAACGTGGAGGAGAATCCGGTCCGTTACAAGTTTATTATTATGAGATTGTCGCGACAGCTGTTTCGCCAACCAACAACTCAGGTATATGTAATTTCTAAGGATACCAACACAGGTTGGCTCAACTGCTGTTGCGTAATAAAAAATTGTGATACGTATAATGACAATGTTTCAAATTTAAACATTTAAGTAAGGACTTTTTATAAATCGTTAATTTCTTTTTTTAGTTTCAATTGCCCCGCACAACCAAAATCATTACGATACTTTACGGTTTGTTATAAAATCATCATCATCATCAGTCATTTTTTGTCGTATAGTGTTGAACAAAGGCTGCACTTCCCTACTTCTACAACTCTCTAACCCTCTTCACTCTCTGTCATTGACCTTATGTTATATCAATATTATCATCTCATAGTCTGCCCGGGTTTTTATGCCCAGTTCTCGATTGCCACTTCAGGGCAGGATATAATATTTGAAAGCAAATATGTCGACTCTATTTCTATTGGTATCAAACCATTTTATTCACTACACCATATGAGTATGTGTACATAAATACCAGACCTTGTTTATATAAAACGATATATACTAGAATATCGAACGACGAAATAAGGAAGAAATGTTTAGGCAGATGATTGCTTTATAAGTAAATATGGAACAGAGAAGAATGGTTAAAATGTTGTATGCAAGCAGTGTGAGTGGAAAGACAAACCAAAAGCCGTGAAAGATCTAGGAAAGCATGGCATGACTAAATTAATTAGATACTAAAAGACGGCCGCATTCGAAGTTGGAAAAATCGACGGGCGTGCGTGAACCACTCTAGATTATTCTACATTCATACATCGTGCATGTTACGATGTATGTATGTAGAATAATCTAGAGAGGTATTTTAGGACAGAGCAATATGGCGGTCGAACCTCTCTACTGTTTTTTTTTATGTTTTTGTAACAACAATAACTGGTTTCGTTCTTAGAATTAATGATAAATACGTCATATTAAGTATAAAACGAAAATTTTAAATAAATAAAAAATATTTTATGATTATTTTATAAATTTGGGAAAAATTACGGTTGAAAGTGATTCCAAATTTGTTTAACTGGTGGAATTGTCCATTTTTAATTATTTAATTTGGCAACCCTTATGTTTGACACTTGGTATCTGCTATCATTGCGATTATTAATTTACGGTATATCTAGTCTGGTGTAAAATTCACCTGACAATAAAATGGCGATACATTATTTACCGATCACATGTCATTAGAATCAGTATAATACTGTACTCTTTACATCGATTTGGATCTAGATGTAATAATGTAAATAGCTATTCAATAAAATAATAAAAATTAAAATAATATCGCAAAGAAAACAACAACGTAATATTTTGTTAGATAATTAAAAAAATGTTTATTTAAATTCTCAAGGCAACGTGAACATTTGTTTGTTTATTATATTTCATTTCATTATAAATGCTGCCCTTTGCAGTGAAGCAATTTAAACGAAAATTAAAATTGAGGCAGTTTCTCTGGAAATAATAAATTGAGTGCGAGATAAGTGAAACAGCTACCAGGAGCGCATGATGGACGAGAGATCACGTAAAATATTAGAGAGAGTAAAGGATTTCCTCGGAGCGTCTCGGCTGACTCCGCCCCCCGCCGGCCGCGCCGCGCCGCGCAGAGTTTGTCAATGTCACTCTAAGTTTGGAGGATTAATACGTTCAGCAAAGTGGCAATACCACTACCCGCCTAACGACTAAAAAACATACGGATTTTTAAAATCATTTTTACAAACTGGTTATAACAGTGAATATATTCTTAACCCTTTCGCTGCTAAAATAAAAACGGGCGTTCCGATGTAGGGTAGTCAGTACGCGTTAAAAAATTAGTGATTTTTAATCGAAAAAATAATAACATTCATAGCTAATCCCCTTATATAATTATAATTGAAGTCAAAAATTATAATAATTGAGATTTAATTGATAAAAACATTAAAAAACCATCTGGCAACGCTCACGGAACGGGCATAGGTCCGCTCTGGTTGCAATCCCGAAAGCGACTGCCGGCGCGGCGGAACGGCGAGAGTAAGAACATTGAGCTAAAACAGATGCAATAGTGAGATGCGAATATAGTGTGGCGCTGTTTATACGTGACTTTGTTTTCGAATTTCACAAAATATCTCCGATGTACCCGATAAATTCTGATTATTATTAATACTATTTTTTAAATCAATGCGTAAATATATTATGAAGGAATACCTAAAATCTTAACCTTGTATTTATTATATTTATAGAGATATTGATGGTTTTTAGAAGCAACGTGTAGAAGATACCCATGATAGGGAAGGGAGGGTCAATAGACAACTTTCATAGCAAATGGCAAGACCTAAGACTGCACCGAAGACTGACTGACTCACTGACACCAAAGCTCCCGATTTTGATTCGCAAAAATGGCGGTGTGATCGTCACACTGTCTTCGGTTTGTTAAATAATAAAAGACCATTCTGCCTATGCCATCGAGCTTGGCGAAATCTGTCGCTATCGAAATAAAGACAAAAGTGGAAGCAGTGAAAAACCATCGTTTTATTATATTATTATTTAAAATTATATTATTATAAATAGTATAATATTATTGAAAAAAACCTATCCAAAAAAGCTAGAATGGCACAATGGTGTTCTTCTACCGACCCTTATGTATGGAAGCGAAGCTTGGAACTGGCAAAAGAAGGATGAAAGTAGAATAAATGCATTAGAAATGAGATTTCTTAGACGAATGTGTGGATACTCTGTGTATGATAGAGTGTCGAATGAAAATATAAGAAGTGAATACGGTGCGAATGATGGTGTTATGAACAAAATAATGAAAGGATCATTAAGATGGATTGGACATATGGAAAGAATGAATGAAGAAAGAATGGTAAAAAAATTATATGTGAATGATGTAAATGGAACCAGAAATAGAGGAAGATCGAAAAAAACGTGGCACGATCAAATAAATCAAATATTGAATGTCGGCCATGTGAGGAGTCGGAGAAATCGACGCGCGTGCATGACACGACTTATGAATGTTGATGAATCGAGAGAAATATGTCAGGAAAGTGTGGCAGTCCATTATTTCTGCCTACCTCTTCGGGGAGACGGCGTGATGGTTAGTTAGTTAGGTACTTAGTTTTTTTTTAAACTTAATTTTCATCATGGAATTTCAATAAAATCATTCGATTATCCAAAAAAATATTATTATTTTATGTATATACATCGTTGAATTCCACTTAAACTTATGTCTTCGACCGGCTTCGGCAGCTCGCTGCCATTTTCAAAACATGGCAGTGAGCTCCCGAAACTGATAGAAAAATTAACCCTAAGTGGAAATTAACTAAATATACATGATTAAAAAAATTCAAAATATGTATTTTCATTATTTACAATGGACTTCTACCGTGAAATTTCTATTAAAACTTTTTTCTTCGTTATAAGGATTAAATAGAGCGATGATTATACAATACGGTTCTTCTTTATACGTTCAAAATCTGAACAAATCTGAGGTCCTGAAGAAAGATGTTTATCCATGATACTCGCATTTAAATATACTTTTGTATAGAAGAAGGAGGAACATTTGTGTGAATTAAGTGTTGCCATTTGTATGAACGTTTATATATTTTATTACATCCCATTTCTGCTTAACGGCTTTCTCAACTGCTATACTGAGTATTAAAAATACATAAAAAGTTAGTTATAGTAATTATTATTACCAACAATACAAACTTTTAAAGATATCATAATAAAGCGACATTTGAATTTCTTGCGAGTGTTTCTTTTAGAGAATTGAACACATAAATCATATTTATGTATTATTTAATTTCCATATCTTTATTTAAAAATCTTAAATATGAAAATGATTGTTTCAATCAAATAAATTACTTACTTGGTCGTACAAATCTTGAAATGAAATGTTTAAGCCTCCTATATGATGTTGTTCCAAGCTCCACATCCTAGGATATTTGCTCCCTGCTGTCTCTTTCACCAAGCTTATTCAGATCAGTCAGGACATTATCAAATTAAAGCAAACGATGATGGAAATTATTCCAGAAGTAGGTTTATGAGACAGAACACGGCATCTCCTATTTTAGGAAACATGAGTTCTCTTCTAAGCATTATATTTCAAAATCTATAATAGTTTCTAAAAAACAGTCACCATTCAATTATATACAAAAAATAATGTTATTTGTAATGATAATAAATTAAATAATAATTTATTTGCAATGTTATTACAGTTTCGTCTGGTTGCAGGTACCTCGTTGCCAAAGAAGAAAGTCATAAAAATGAATTTCTATAAGGTAATCTAAAGATTTTTGATGAGGTCAATACATAATGTTGTTAATTTAAAAAAATATATAGAAGTTTATTGTAATAGTCCATTATTTCGGCCGAAACACTATGACACTTTAACATTATAAACTGTTAAATTAAAAAACTTTGTTTTATGTATCACAATTGTATTTTTATTTTTCGCAACAGCTGTATTGTAACAAATGATGATGTCAACATAGGTTGACGAAATTGCTGTCGGAGAAATAAAAATACAATTGTGATACATAAAACAATCTTTTTTTAATTTAACAGTTTATTAGTTTATTGTAAATAATGAAAGTAAAGAATAATCAATTCATTATTTCTAATATTAGGTTATTCAATTCCATTTGATTTAATGGCCCAGGAGATAGATGGCAGTGAGCTGACGAAACTGGTTGAATTCATAAAATTGAGTGGAATTAAACTATACATTTATTAAAATGTTTTTTTTTTCATTACATCAATACTGTTTTATTTTTATTTTCTAATAAATAATTGTTAAAAGAATCATCCGAATGTTTTTTTTCGAAAACAATTTAAAAGACTTAACTATTTTACAGCAAATTTTGAGTAACTCACATCCCACATGAACTGGGCGAAAATTCTGGGTTGACACCCAAGGTATATAGAATAATATGGTAAGATATTGCGCACGTAGCATGCTATCCCTTTCTAATAATTTGCTGTCAAGTGACGTCATGTGGTGAACTCGAAATCGAAACGAAACTATAAACAAACCTAAATAACTATAAACAAGCTAAATCAAATGGAGTTGATTTGCCATATCCAGTTAAAAATCTTTTTTATCGATGTAAAATGTTTTTCAAAATAAGAACAATGAACTTAAAGCTCATTGAAGATGCTAACTCTAAAAAAAGAAAAATAAAAAAAACAATAACTTAAATAAAGAAAACGATTTGTCATAATTTATTTAATACAATTACAAAAACTTCTTTTAATTAGACGTAATAAATAAACAAAGAAAAATTCCATACCCAATGTATAAATATATACTCAACTCATACTACACAACCTAATGCTTGGGTCTCCACGTGACGTAGCTGCGCAGTAGATGTCAAAAATAAAACGCGGAATATCTTACCATATTTATTCTATATACCTTGGTTGACACCCATTTTGAAAATTCGGAGCATTAATGATCTGTAACACAGTTAAGGCCGCATTGACGTGGGTACACCTCGTCATTACGTGAAAATTTTCCCGCTCTAAATGCCAGTCACGTTTGTTTGCCCGCGAAAATGACCCCTACACGACAGAACTACCATCGGGAAAACGGTCAAATGAAAGCTTCATCGGAATTCATAATAGAATTATAACATCATTTAAAGAGACCGAATTCAGATTAGCGTCTTCGTGGTGTCTCTTCTTCTCAGTCGTATTCCTCATGATTGAAGGTCGTATCCATCCTGTAAACCATTGACCATAGCGCACTATGCGCTTCTGTCACCCGTCAGTCTTCAGGCTGCAACTAATGATATAATTTTATCGTACCAGCGGCTTGGTGGTCGTCCTTGTTCTTATGGTCGCTTTCCTTCAACTTTGCCTATTATGATGAGCATTTCAAGGTATTCCTGATCCTCCGGACTATGTGCCCATAATACTTTAACACTCTTTGAATGCACGTCCGCGAGAGTATTACCCTGGTCAATGATCGACTGGTTTGTTCTTCTTGCCATCCAGGGTATACGCAGCATTCACCGCTAGTACCACATCTCGAAAGCTTCAATATTTCGTGACGTATCAACGTGAAAATATGATACATTATTAATCAACAAATTTTTATTACATTAAACGATGTGATTTTTTAAATAGTCCATTGTTTTGGCCGAAACACTATGATACTTTAACATGTTATAACTGTTAATGCAAAAACTTTGTTTTATATCACAATTGTATTTATTTTACGACAGCTGTTTCATCAACCAATGTTGACATCATCAGGTGTTACAAAATTGTATTAACAATAAGGATAAAGGTTGTGCTTTCGGATTTTTCGAAGAGTAAAATCTATGAAATAATAGTGAATTTTATGCAAATAGCTGCGCCGTAAATTCGTTATTTTAATCTAGATTAGTCCCTCATACATTTAGTAAATAAATGAGCGCATTTTTTTAGAAATTACTGCGCAATTTGACCATTTTTTCAGAAATAACTTTAAAATTCTATAATATATCCATGCTCTAGATCACTGTGAGCTTCAATGACAATATTTAAAAATTCGCATGTATTAGATTCGCATTAAATAGGTCCGAGACCACAAAAATACCAACTATATGTCTTTATTGTCCTTACTTGACCAGAACACGTGATTCATGACTCCGCCAGGAGAAAAAAAATGCGATTCTATTACAATAAATGACAGTGCTCTACTTAAGTCATAATCTGCAACGCATGAATTGAACGAAATTTAAATAGCTCATCTCATCGTCAGCCTGTCTCCATCCACTGCTGGACGTAAGCCTCTCCACCCTCACGCCATACTCCATGGTCTTTCTCCGGGCCCTTCTCGCCGTTCTAACAATATCATCGCTCCACCTGGTGACCTGTCTCCCAACACTTCTTAACTCAATCGTAGCCTCCATTCAGTAACCTTCTAACTCTTTTTTCTATATTCCTTCGGTACACATGTCCAGTCGGTGGGTCTACAATAGTTAATGAGTCACAAATGAGTCATCCTTTTTCACATATAATTATTGCACAGTTGTTTTTTTTTTATTCTTAAAAAAAATTGTCGTTCCAGTTATTTAATTCAAAGAAAAGAATATTATATATTTTGGTCAAACAACAACTATTTATTTATTTATTTAATAAAATTATGAAAAATTACAGAAACATTTTACAACTTATAAAAAAACATTTTATAAACAATTAATAATATAAAAAAACACAAATGAAAAAAAAACAAAAACCTTAAAAACATCGATACTTACAACAACTGGTACTTATAAAACAACATTTTATAAACAATTAAAAATATATAAAAAACACAAATGAAAAAAACAACAAAATCCTTTAAAAAATCGGTACTTACAATATCTTGAAACATCGGTATATCGGTAAAACAACATTATATAAACAATTAATTATATTTAAAAAAAACATAAATGAAAGAAAAACCATTTAATTTTTTTTAAAAATACACTAGAAAAGGTTTTTTTAAATGTATAATAAAGAAATGTTTTGATGCTAGAACGCCAAGGTTGTACCAATTAATCCAAACAATTCCTCCATCAGAGTTAATTTCTTTTCAAACTTAATTACGAAAATGTCATGTTTCTATTAATTTAATAATTTTATCTCAAGTTTACGCATTGAAAAGAACAGGAACTTTTGAAATAGGCTCAACAATCTGACCTGGAAAGAAGTTTGTTCAAAAATGAAATGTTCCAACAAGTTTAACTTTTGTTTAATTGAATAAACTTAATAAATCAATGTTAATTAATTTGGCGATTGTATTTTGACTTTTTGTGATTTATTTTTTAAGTATAATGGACTTTTTTAAACCTCCTTAATACTTATGATATATTCTTATTTAATGCAAAAATAGTGTGTTAACTCTGTGTAAGACTAGGAGATGTGGAGATGAGTACGTTTGATAAGAAAACGGAATTTAATATAAATATCTCTGTATGTGAAAGTAAGGTAGCGATCCTAGTATATATTTTACTATATTTCTCGTGAACTAATCGTATGATGCTGCAAAGAATGGATTATTCAGAATATTTCAATGTAATATAATGATAATACGTGAAATTACGAAATCTCATTTTATGGTACATTTTTACACATATATTTTTTATATAATAATTAAATAAAACGATGTTTTTTAACTACTTCCACTTTTGTCTTTATTTCAACAGCGACCGGTTTCGCCAGGCCCGCTGGTATCGACAGACTGGTGACACTATAGCAAACCGAATCCTTTATATACATACAGATCAGGGGTGTTAAACATGATTCTGTACAAAAATAATCTTCAAATATAATAATAATAATAATATATAATCACGTAATAATAATAATAATATATAATCACGCTATCTCCCCGAAGGGGTAGGCAGAAAGAATGGACTACCACACTTTAACTGATGCGACACTCCATCCTTCTCTTTTCGGTTCTGCGGGAGACGCGATGTGATGGTTTGCGAACCTCATCGCCATCATCTCAATATTTATGTAAAATTTATACGCCGGCATCTCAATATTTATGTAAAATTTACTGAATATAAATATTGGTATTACAGGTATTCAAGAAGATTCATATTCAATACATTGGATTTAAAATTTTATTATTGCTTCCATATTTATATATTATAACGTTTGAAAAAATGATATTTTTGTTTTTATTTATACTGATTTTTAATATAATATGTTATACCATAGTTCTTGGTCTATACGGCTGTCCTCGCCTTATTCGGTTTTCCCCGGGTAACTGTCGAAATAAAGACAAAAGTGGAAGTAGTTAAAAAAACATCGTTTTATTTAATTATTATTTAAAATAAACTTCCATCAAGAGATTTCAGTAAAATCATTTGATGATATATATTTTTTAAGTTGGTGCGCAGAGTTTTACGGTTGGCAAAAAGAATCCTCTGTGATCTTGAACCGTGTCTTTTAAAATCATTTCAGTCTCCATCTTCAAGGTAGTTTAATGTAGTAAATTTATTGTTTTAAATAAATATACAACATTAAAGATTGATATAGCAAAGATCTTCAAAACGCTGATTAAAGAGGATAGTAAGAGATACAGATATATCCAAGATACCCGAGAAGGCAGTTATAATATTAACAGTTTCATTATAGAGTTAATCGTCATTGTTTTTCTTGTTAAAGGCAAATTGGTCTAATTATGAACAGCGTGTGGTGGTACTCAAAAGGGTATTATCTCTCTCCTATAGGGTGGAAATTTTAGATGATTTTGTATAGTTTTCAGAGGCGCCGGATATTGTTTTTTTTTAATACTACATAAAAATATTTCATTTTAGATAAACTTAAGGCGTTAACACTGTGGAATTCCATAATGACGAATTTTTATGAATTTCACACTGTTTTTTCCACTTTTGTAATACGTATAAAACGTCTATTTTCTAGAAGTTTTATTATATAATATTATACGTAATCTTTGATAAGAAGCCATTATTTGGTAGTTTGACATATTTAAAAATTAATTTTTTTTTCAATATTACTTGGTATACAACCACTTTATTTGTGAAGATGAGGGCCTACCAGTTTCGCTCTATGCGAGCTTCCTCGGGGCTTTACACATACAGTATGTATTTTATTTATATTATATTTTTAGGTGGAAAAACATAATATTAAATAATAATATATTTGAGTGCCCCGGAATATTGAGGTATCCTCCGAAACATGTAGTGTTTTTTTTTATTATTTTAATATTTTGTGGATTAAACAAAGTTATTTTAAATTTCCTAAGTATACATTTTTACACATTATGAATTTTTATTTTTTGGCGTATTCCACGAACGTATTTCTAATATAAAATCTTTTGCTTTCTCAATAGAATGAATGCCTGATTTCCCAAACGTGTGGCTTCTAATGACGGTCTATCGAGCTGTATCCCAAATACTGTACGCCGCACTTAGCCAGTATGGGTAATCTCTTCATAAATCTTGGTCGCCATTCCACTCTTATGCGTCCCGGATATTAAAATTCATTGAAATTGTAACACTCTACTTTGTATACTAAGCATTTATATTTGGCAATTGTATTTGATATAACATAGGCTATATATTTTTTTTACCAATACGAAAATAGTTAAATGTAATATTAAACAAGATATAAACTAAAACCAAAACATTAGGAGTTAGGTATTTTTTTTTTAAATATTATTTTCTAACTAATCGCAAATAGCAGATGTAGCATTCATGTATAGATTTTTTTAGATTTTAAACATGTCTTCATATATCGTTAAGGCGATTACAGGTGGCCTTCGACTTTCGCACTTAATTGATCCTGAAATTGTGGGCGAAAGTTGAATGTGCGAAAGTAGAGGTCATTTAAATGATGAAAAAAAAACACCAAAATGGTGAATTTTCAGTTATATATTTATTTATCAATCACAAACATACATACATATTAGAATAACGAAACGAATTAGGACTTAGAAATCTTCTTTACGAATTTGTCAAGAGATTGTTGAATACCCCCTGTACGGGACAGATTGCTCCCCCCGTACTATTAATATTTATTTTGGCCGCTGACTGCTACTCGTCTCCGATGTGGTGTGGATGGTAAAACGGAGAATACGGCGTGATGATGATTGTGTAATAAAACAAAGTTTTATTATATGCGGCAATCGGTGCAGGGTAGAAGCGAAGAGAAGTGTGCAGTAGCTCAAATACTGGTTTTCACGTAGTTAAGAGCGCCAAGCCTCTTTACGCGCAGCGTGTCTACGCGTGTGTGAATTTGAAGGAAGAGTGAGGGGCCGAGTCCTTACAAGACCCGCTTATATAGCCTCCGCAAAACTAGCGATAACGGTTATTAACGTATTTTTTAGCTTTGGAGAATTTCAGTCGCAGCTGCTGTGTTACTCCGGCGTCTATGATTGGCTGTTGAAATCGCGCGAGCAACATCAAATAAATTCCGAGAATAATCTCGATTGAGCTACTGCAAAATCTCGTTGCTATGCGCTTTCACGCGACTACCGACCCGTCCGATAAACCCCCTTTTTTCTTTTCCTGTAACATTCCGTGGCTTTTTCGATTGCCCTGCGGTCTTGAGATATACGCTCTGTATTGGGATTACATTCATCTATGACAGTCAAAACATTATCAAGATGCATGAAGGCTTCATACATATTTTTTATTGTCAAACTCTTTACTATTTCAACGTCTTCTTCGCCTTCATTATTTTACTTGCTTCTTGTTGTTCAATTACGTATTCATTCGACAAAGGCTCTAAATGCGATTCTATTACTTCATCGACATCTTGGTTGTTGACGTCCAAGTTTACTTCATTCATCATTAGAGATCAGAGCGACTGCACGTGAGACACAAGTGAGCGATTGTGTATCGATCAATAAACGACGGTCGAAAAATTTGCGAAATAGCAAATTGAGCGAAAGTCGAACGTTCGAATGTCGAGGATCACCTGTATATCACAAAAAAATTGTAAAACGTGATCATTTATTATTATTATTATAAGTAATATAAAAACATAAAACAAAGAAGAAAAAAACGGTTTATTGTAACAAGTGTCATGTAGCACCGGAGGCATATTCGGGTGAAGTTTGAACTACACAATATTTCAAATCAAATCAAATCATCAAACGATTTTACTGAAATCTCTTGATAGAAGTTCATTTTAAATAATAATTAAATAAAACGATGTTTTTTAACTACTTCCACTTTTGTCTTTATTTAGACAGCGACCGGTTTCGCCAGGCTCGCTGGCATCGACAGACTGGGTCTGTCGATGTCGATGTCGACCAGTCTGTCGATGTCGATGTCGACCAGTCTGTCGATGCCAGCGAGCCTGGCGAAACCGGTCGCTGTCTAAATAAAGACAAAAGTGGAAGTAGTTAAAAAACATCGTTTTATTTAATTATTATTTCAAATCAAATCAGTTTATTAACTCAAAAGACATTACAAAAAGGAAAATATTATATTCAATTACTTTGCATCTTTGCACAGTTATTAGGCTTTATCTTGAAAACCAATTGCGATCAAAAACCCCATTTAACTTTTTTGATACTTGGCACATTTAATTTTAAATGCCCTGTGTTATACTTGACCATATACAATTAAATAATATTAGAATTTATTTTCAGTTTTTTTACATGAAATCCATTATTCATGTCAAAAAAAATTATATTTTAATATTCTCGAAACACTTCTAATCGTTCTCCCGATGATAAAAGTGTAACGCCATCGAAACACGTCTAGAAAAATAAACTCAAAAATGGAAAAAATAGTGTTTTAATTCATAAAAATTCTGACGTATAACAAAATTTCCAAATAACTTACATTAAAACTTAAACAGATATCTGCTTCGAGATTTTGTTTAAAAAAACATTATATTCAATGTAGCATTCTGAAAGTGGTAAAAAATGCACGATTTATTTACGGTTTCGTCAATTTTATAAAATGATTGATTCAATTGATAGATATAGTCCAACATATTTAGATCCATATTATTCCATCAATCGCCATGTTTTCAGTTGTTTTAACACTTTTTGTAATCAAAAAACGAATACCTACGCGGATGGTAGCGTCGATAGGGGCTCCATTACAAACGGTTGCCAAATCATTACTAAGAGTCCCAGAGTTGTGGTGATTATATATAAAAATTTATCCATTTAGCCTTTTAAAAAATCCAAACGTTTTAAATATAAACGTTATTTAATTGTATTTAAAAATAGGACCCCTTCCTTTTGGAATCATCCTTATTCGTAGAAAATAGAACGTATTCTCTCAGACCTAATACATGGTAACATTTACAATTTGTGCTCCAGCCAAAACAAACATAAACAATTCCGACACACGATTTGTCAACGGTACCGAGATATTTTATATCAATATTTACTCTTAATAAATTACTGTTTTCTTTATTAATAGTGTATTGTCAGTAGCTGATGCTGCGTTCGTGTGTGGCGACATTGCTGAATAAGAACCTAAAGGTCCAATATTGACATTTCGTGATCGTTAATCTAATGAAAAGTTTTTCATCACTTTGTTGGTAGCGACACGTGTCTGAGACAATGGGCGCCCCCTTCTATGGCCTAAACCAACCTCAGAGTATCTATATGTTTTTGGTCAAATTTCTTTACAATGTTACTTTTAGCATTTTTGTGGTTATTCAATGGTGTCATTCCATAAAATGTTTTAAAAAAATTTATCTTTAAAATTATTTTAATTTCCCAGATGTGAAATAAGCTCTTGATTATAAAAAAATAATGTTAACTAATTAACCATCACGCCGTCTCTCCGAAATGGTAGGCTCAAATAATAGACCGTCACACTTTTCTTAACTAACTAACCATCACGCCGTCTCCCAGAAGAAGTAGGCAGAAAGAAAAGACTGCCACAGTTTTCTTTCCTGACATTTTTCTCTCGCTTTCTCAACATTCATACATCATGTCATGCACGCGCGTCGATTTCTCTGACTCCTCACATGGCCGACATTCAATATTAGATTTATTTCATCGTGCCACGTTTTCCTCTTCCTATATTTCTAGCTCCGTTTACATCGTTAACATATAATTGTTTTACCATTATTTCTTCATTCATTCTTTCCATGTGTCCAAACCATTTTAATGACCCTTTCATCATTTTGTTCATAACACCGTTCATCATTCGCACCGCATTTACTTATTATATTTTCATTCGACACTCTATCATACAGAGAGAATCCACACATTAATCTATGAGATCTCATTTCTACTGCATTTATTCTACTTTCATCCTTCTTTTGCCAGTTCCATGCTTCGCTTCCATACATAAGCACCATAAACACCATTGTGCACTGCCATTTTAGCTATTTTGGATAGGTTTTTGTTTGCGATGACAACAAGTGCACCGTTCACTAAAATCACGTAAAAAAAATTAAATAAAACAATATTTTTTTATTTATTGTACGTTTGACTTAACAGCTATGGAAAATTGAAAAAAAAAACTCTTGTTTTATGATATTATTTCAAATATCTAAATAATTTGTTGTATTAGAGTATCAAATATACATTTCACTTAAAGTAAATGAGATTTGTTGTATTAATGGTAAAAAAAACTTTTACAAATATCTTGAACTCTAAAGTGGGTGAATCTTAACGTATGCTCTTTACCGGGAAATCGCCAATAAAGACGCGTGAAGATAAATGGATACAGACGAGGGAGAATACTTCAGTAAAAACAGTGAAAGGGCGGGATAAGGGGAGAGCAGTCTCCAGCAGCCCTCGAAAATATATCTTGGAAAAGCGAGGATTAATATCATCCAAGATAAAAGTGTATTGCTTTCTTAATTTATTTACCTTAGATAGGAGAAAAATATTTTAATACAATAATTAAACCTTTGTAAAATTTGTATACGAGTATAAACCACTTTATTCGTTATAAACACAAAAAAAAGCTTTTCCAAAAAAGCTAAGATGGGAGTGCATAATGGTGTTTATTATTGTTTAACTATAAGTTTATAATCTCTAACCACAAATGAGGGCTTAATATGAAAATTTTAAATTAATATATAATTATATGATCATTCCATACACCTTTCTCAGGCTTTCGGATCAAGGCACAAGTTTTTTTTTATCAAATGTATTTAAAAGCACATTCAAACTTCAAATAGCCAAGATAATGGCATCAAAATCAACACATCAATTTAATTGCAAAGTTAATTAAAAGTGAGTATTTTTAAGCACGTAGTTCGCCTTCTGATCTGCTTGAAATTCATTGCGCGAAAGTGTTTAAAATAATCTTTGTTCAGCTACATAAAGCCAATTAATTTGGAGAGCTTATTAGCATTTTTTATGCGATAAAAATAATAACGAAAGCTTAGTGAGGCCGTAAAATATTTGGTGTCAGCATAATCCGGGACGCTGTTTGGCGCCCCACCCCAACCCTTCAGCGTACACCCCCCGACCACAATAACCGACACCGCACAACTGTAAGCCGGATAGTTTGTCGTTAGAGAAGGGATTTATCCGCGACTGGATCGAATTAATTCTTATGAAATGATCGATTATTCTATAATACCTGAAAAAATATATATAACCTCACCGTGTGATTATGAAATGTGGTAATGATCATTTTACTTTTAACAATTCGTTCATTTTTTTACTTGTTTGATTGATAAATAGAACATTAAAGCATTCATACTCGAACATCAATAGAACATTAAAGCATTCATACTCGAACATCAATAGAACATTGAAGTATTCATACTCGAACATCAATAGAACATTAAAGCATTCATACTCGAACATCAATAGAACATTAAAGCATTCATACCCGAACATCAATAGAACATTACAGCATTCATACTCGAACATCAATAGACCATTAAAGCATTCATACTCGAACATCAATAGAACATTCATCATCATCATCATCAGCCGTCTGTCATCCACTGCTGAAATAGGCCTCTCCCAAAGCCCGCCACCGCCCCCTATCCATTGCCGCTCCCATCCATCCATGTCCAGCAATCCTCTTCAGATCGTCGGTCCAGCGGGCAGGGGGACGTCCAACTTTACGGAATCCTGTACGCGGTCTCCATTCCAGAACCCGTCTTCCCCATCGGCTGTCGGTTCTCCGACAGATATGGCCAGCCCACCGCCACTTCAGCCCGCCTATGCGTAGAGCCACCTCAGTCACCTTGGTTTGTTGTCGAATAACTTCGTTTCTAAATCTGTCCCTCAAGGTTATTCCAAGCGTGTCTCTTTCCATGAGCTTTTCCCTTATTAATATAATAAAGAAAACACATATTTATTTTTTAAATGAAGTGTTGTGAAAATAAAATGTTTTAATCTAATTTTAACTATTTTGTGAAGCTCGATTGATTTATAAGGCTTTTTTTTTCTTCATGGTTAATCCTGCAGATTGACCTGCAACAAGCTTCACTCGTTCTCTCTACTCAGTCCTGTCTCCAGCCAGTATTTTAATTTCTGTGAAGCTGCCAGAGCGCATGTCTCTTATCACGTGGTCCATATAGGGGTTCCTTGGGCGGCCTCAACCTTGCCCTCAACCATCACCTCTGCTATAGTAATAAGCAGGTCCGGATGACTATTGTTATTACCTATCTAGTTTGCTCGTTTCTTGTTCTTCTTTCTTTTGGGTATTTGATTCGCTTCTCCAGCCCTTCTCATTACCTCGCTGTTTTTGATGTGTTCCGATTACTGGGCCCACATCGTGCATCTGTTGAACCACATTTCAAAAGCAGCAATGTATCTAAAAACAGCATCAAAAGCTTTGTTTTTACTACTATCAATTTAACTAACTAAATGAACGAACGACAATGAGACCTGTAAACAAATTAACATAGATATAGAGACACTAACCAACTGGACAAACAACAACTACCTGACTCTAAATGTAAAAAAGTGTAACATTATACACTTTGAAACAAGCAAGAAAGACCATAACATGTGCATAAAAATAAAAAATGACGCAATAACCGAACTCGACTATGTAAAGTACCTAGGACTAACAATGGACAGACAACTAAAATGGACAAAACACATAGACAACCTAACAGACAAGTAATCATCGCTATACTCCCTCTTCTATAAAATACAGAATTACATACCAAGAAGGGAAAAAGTTATGATTTACGAAGCGTATGTAAAAAGCTGACTGACATATATGATTCCCTTCTGGGGGACAGGAAACCAAAAGGACATTTTCAGACTCCAAAGACAACAAAATAAAATAATAAAATTAGCTTATAACATTGACTACCTTACCCCAACCATACAAGTTTACAGACAAACAAAACAAATGGACATATCAGACCTGACCAAATATGAGACCTTAAAAATTGTACACAGAGTGACCATGGAAAAGACAACAGACAGCACCTACAAATTAACTAAAAATTCCGACATACACAGACACTGGACCAGGAATGTGACAGATATCACTTACCGATTGCACGAACTATAACAGGACAGTCAAGGATATTGAACAATAGACTGAAACTTTACAATGAACTACCAAAAGACACAAGGAATCTCACTACAACTCAATATAAAAAATATCTGAAACAATACATAATTAATAGTAAGATCTAAAAATGTTACCATCTAACTCAATTGGTTTTTTTTTTAAATAAATTAAATAAAAAATAAAAAAATTAAAAAAAACTAACTAACCATCACGCTGTCTCCCCGGAGGGGTTGGCAGAAAGAATGGACCGCCACACTGTTTTGTCCTGACATACTTCTCTCGACTCTTCTAAATTCATACATCTTATCATCCACGCACTTCGATTTCTCCGACTACTCACGTGACCGACATTTAATATTTGATTGATTTGATCGTGCCACGTTTTCCTCGGCCTTCCTCTATTTCTAGCTCCGTTCACGTCGTTTACATATACCTTCTTCACCATTCTCTCTTCACTCATTCTTTCCATGTGTCCAAATTATCTTAACGACCCTTTCATTTTTTTGTTTATAACACTTTCATTCGCACCGCATTCACTTCTTATACTTGCATTTGATACTCATATGTATTTACTACACATTCGTCTTAGAGATCTTATTTCTACGTAATAAGATTTTTTTAATTGTATTTGTATAATGCATAGTGCATGCTTACAATTGATACTCATATTTTATCTAAGATCTTATCATGTTTCCACCACATCGTCTTTCTACATTATTATATTATTTATCTTTGAAATAATGAACAAATTATGACTCTGTGGCATTAAAACAAGATTGCAAGTCTAAATTATCACTTAAAAATCGAAAATAAATTGTTTTACCCATTCCTACTGTAAAATAATCACAAATCTATTTGTTCATGTTTTGTAGAGATGATTTATCTACCAACAACGCCATTATTCGCGAATAGAATGAAAATGTTTGGTCTTGTTTGAGGTTAATTTGTATTTGTCAGCATTTCGTCATTGCTTGAAGTACTATAATAATTAATTAACTCTCACAATTTGGGTACAGAGAATAATCCTCCATATTGTTTTGTATACTACATTTGTGTGTTTCTCTAGACTCTTCTATGATACAAATGATATATATATATATATATATATATATATATATACATATATATATATATATATATATATATATATATATATATATATATATATATATATATATATATATATATATATATATATATACATATATATATATATATTATATATATTAATATATATATATATATATATATATATACATGTTATAAAATATATATACATATATATATATATATATATATATATATATATATATATATATATATATATATATATATATATATATGTATATATATATATATATATATATATATATATATATATATATATATATATATATATATATATATATATATATATATATATATATATATATATATATATATATATATATATATATATATATATATATATATATATATTAGGTCCTTACATATGAAATTGGCGTTTTGCCGCACTGGCAACTTTGATCTCAAATATCTTCTCTTTGGTTAGGAATTCCAAATTCAAATTTATACAGCTATTTACTCAAGTATTTGTGTTTCGAAAATTATAATTCATTTGTTTTTTCCTCAATTGTTTTTTCTTTGCGTCACTCAGTTTACAAAATGGAAAACTTGAAATATCCCGTTATTTACGAGTACGAGTTCCACCGTGGCAAATCTGTAGTGCGCGTGAAACGGCTCGAAGCGATTGACGAGGTATGGCGAGAGGCCGCAAAGAAAACACAGTGCGTTTTTGGTTCCAAATGTTCTGGAAATTGACCTGCAATCGTGGACGGCCGAGTTGGACAAAGAATTGCAGGCTATTGTGGAAGCGGATCCATCGCAAACCACGTCCGAGTTAGCTGCAGGCTGCGGTGTTTGTGATAAAACTGTTTTAATCCACTTGAAGCAAATTGGGAAGGTGAAAAAGCTTGAAAGGTGGGTACTTCACGAATTGAGTGAAGCAAATCAACAAACGCGCGTTGACTGCTGCGTTGCATTACTCAACCGGCACAATAATGAAGGGATTTTGAATCGAATCATTACCTGTGATGAAAAGTGGATCCTGTATGATAATCGGAAGCGCTCATCGCAATGGTTGAATCCTGCCGAACCAGCCAAACCATGCCCCAAGCGAAAATTGACTCCAAAAAAGTTACTTGTGAGCGTTTTGTGGACTAGTGCTGGTGTCGTTCACTACAGCTTTCTTAAATCTGGCCAGACGATTACGGCAGATGTCTATTGTCAGCAACTGCAAACCATGATGAAAAAGCTAGCTGCTAAACAACCGAGGCTGGTTAATCGCTCTAGGCCACTGCTGCTTCATGATAACGCTAGACCACACACCGCACAACAGACGGCTACCAAATTAGAAGAGCTTCAATTGGAATGTCTAAGACATCCACCGTACTCTCCGGACCTTGCCCCAACAGATTACTATTTTTTCGAAATTTGGATAACTTCTTGCAAGGGAAAAAATTCAACTCCGATGGGGCAGTCCAAACCGACTTCAAAGATTTTATTGATTCCCGTCCGAATGGTTTTTTTAGTAAAGGGATCGATGAACTACCAATGAGATGGCAAAAGTGCATAGATAGCAATGGTACATACTTTGATTAAATAAATATATTATATTTAAAAAAAATCAATTTTATGTTCCTCCCATACAAAACGCCAATTTCAT